>VZRO01004855.1:553696-814619 GCA_013397915.1 Daphoenositta chrysoptera | reverse complement strand
TGAGGAACTGTGAGGGATTCTGAGGGGCTCTGAGGGGTTCTGAGGGGCTGTGAGGGGTTCTGAGGGACTGTGAGGGGCCCTGAGGGCTGTGAAGGGGCCATGAGGAAGTGTGTGGGGTTGTGAGGTCCATGAAGGGGCCATGAGGAGCTGTGAGGGATTCTGAGGGGCCATGAGGGACTGTGAGGGATTCTGAGGGGCCATGAGGGGCTCTGAGGGCTGTGAAGGGGCTGTGAGGGTCTTTGAGGAGCTGTGAGCAGTTCTGAGGGGCTGTGAGGGGCTTTGAGGGAGTGTGAGGGATTCTGAGGGGCCATGAGGGCTGTGAGGGGCCATTAGAGACTGTGAAGGGTTCTGAGGGGCCATGAGGAACTGCGAGGGGTTCTGAGGGGCCGTGAGGGGCTCTAAGAGTTGTGAGGGGCCATGAGGAACTGCGAGGGATTCTGAGGAGCTGTGAGGGGCCGTGAGGGGTTCTGAGGACTGCAGGGAGCTGTGAACAACAACATATTTCAAGAGATCACAGAATTCATTGGAAATGCCCAAAGATCCAAATTCATTGTCTTCTTACATGGTAAGACTAAAGAAAACTGATGCTGTTGTTTGCTGAGGGGATTTTGTCAAAAAGGATTTCAAGTTTTAGTGTGATAAAATGAGTAAATGTCTGAGACAGTAGTGCTGACAAAAATGCTTTTAAAAATGTTAAAGGAATGGGGAAAAGGACGAACTAGTGACAACCTACTAAAAAATTAGATTTGACAAACTGGGAAAGAGAATAGGTCTGATTACTCCCAACTTCTAAGACTTCTATAAGCCTTGTAACATGGCGCTGAATTTTTAAAATATTTTGTGGAACCAGTGTCTGGTATTTGTATGGGAATTTATATATGAAGCATCTCAATTGCTGAATTACACTTTATGTAGACAAGTGTAGATAAGTTTATATTCTGCATCGTGATTGATATTCAGGTGTGTGGAAAGCGTTTTGAAGTGACTTGAAGTGATGTACACTGCAGTAATTTGATTATGAGGTAACAAAACTATGAATCACGGAAATGAGAATCTGCTTGGAAAGCACTGCTCATGTCTTCTTAGCCAGAAACAAATGGAATATAGTTGTGTGGGCTTAGCTACAATCCGAACTTCCAGCACTAATGGAGATGTCAGCATTTTTAGCCTTTTATGTTATTCTGCATGAAAGAAAAACAAGCAATGATTGATTCATCCCTAAGAACCCAAAGTTGTAGGTGGTAATTTGTTGCATCATTGTTTCTTAACCTTTTTTAAAGTATAAAGCAGATGAGTGTAGTTTTGCCATGGTAAATTATTGTTGTAGTAGTAAAGCATGAAAAGAAATGGGGGAAAAGAAGGTAAAATGTGTGTATTATTGAGGACAAAGATGCTTGTCCCAACCAGAGTGTCCAAATTTACCCCTCATATGCTCAGATATTTGTTCTTGGTTAATATTTTTACTAAGACACTTGATTTTTTTCAAGGAAGTTTAAACATTAAAATACAGTTTGGTGTCTTTATGACCACATGCTTATCCCAGGAAAGGTAGCAGTGTCAACAGCTACCTGTAGTCTTCAAAGGGAACTTTCAGGTTCCTGTCAAAATCTGGACTGGCATCAAACCTCATCCAAATGCTCCCCTGACTGAGGCCTGCAGCTATCCAAAAGTTCTGTCACAGTAAATTCCTGCGTTCCCTTGCCTTTCCCCCTGCTGCATGTTTAGAAAGATGGTCTGTTTTCCTAACACTAAAAGATGTGGAAAATCTGCTGAAGTTTGCTGAAAGGAATTTAAAAGAGAATATTTTTGTCTTGGCATGTAGCACAGTTGTAAGAAGGATCATTTTGATGACATCCATCTGTTGCAGATTAAAATAGGTTGGAATCGGGGATTGTGAAGTGAGTTAGTGCAGCGTGATAAGCAGGGTGACTGAAATAAAGGCATTGGAATGGATTGGGCAACTGAAATAAGTGGCTGGAAGTGGGAGGCTTTTGGGATATTCTGATGATGTGCAAGAGTGGCTCTGCCCGGTGTTAGTGGCGGGAGGTGGGATTGGTGGAGAACACGCTTGGCCGGAGGCGTTCCGGTGGAACGGCGAGTCCCGGTCCGACGAAGTGTGGGCCGTCCTCTGGTTCTGGACTCACAGACCCACAGACAGGCTCTCCTGCTTATTTACCGGCTCCTTGCAATCACTGCCACTGGAGTGATTTAACTGGGACAATTGTTGCTGTCCCTGTACACGTTCCCAAATGCTTATTCTGTGTACTCGTTGCTTCTGTTGCACGACTTGGGTTTGTGTCCTGGTCTCAGAAGTCTTAGTAGCCAATTTGGCTGGGTGGGGCAACATCCAAATCTGGGCTGGCTTCAAGCAGCCGATGTCGTTTTGTGTCGCAGTCACAGACAAAGGCAAGGGGCTGAGGCGTTCCATGCTGCGTTCCTTAACAGTACATCCCACAACCTGGCTGAAAAATGAAAGCATATCTTTACAGGGTTTTTAAACCTTTTTTTTTATGTATGAATGCAGGCAGTTTAGGGGTGGGAATATTTACAACGTGATCCTGGATTTAGATACTCAGCCTTGAGTACTTCATCCGCTTTGTTCTAAGGTTAGCTACATGTGCAGTGCTGCCCACTTTGAGAATAAATACCTAAAAATAATATATCTAAATATGTACATATCTATGTCTAACAGCTATACAAATCTACAAATGACACACATAAAATATATAAATAATATGTAAAATTATATAGAAAAAGAGATCATATATATATATATATCTATCTCTAATTCCCCAGGAAACTACAGTTAGCAAGTTGATCCATTTGTTTTTCTCTTGTTGACAGTGTCAGTTACTATGATTTATGGTGGTTTTTGTATTTTTTTCCCAGTTCTTGCTAAATTTTGAATGCCAGCAATTATTGCTCTATTTTGCTCACTCTGACAGGCCTGCAGTTCTTTTGTGCCATTATTGCCTAATTTAAATATGCTAATTAATGCAGATATAATTCAAAGTCAGTTATTTCACAGTTTTATTCTCCTGCAGCATAAAATTTGGAAACCTTTCACCACTGAGGAAGTTCCACTCCTGTTTAAGCAGGGGCTAA
The DNA here is from genome assembly GCA_013397915.1 of Daphoenositta chrysoptera. Lineage (NCBI taxonomy): Eukaryota > Metazoa > Chordata > Aves > Passeriformes > Daphoenositta > Daphoenositta chrysoptera. The sequence continues at coordinate 811,514 of VZRO01004855.1, read as the reverse complement.
TTGGAGAATTTTTTTTTCTTCTCTCTTTACAGTCTGACAGCAATGCAAGCTTTCTCCGAGCTGCCAGAGCTGGCAATTTGGACAAAGTAGTGGAATACCTGAAAAGTGGAATAGACATTAACACCTGTAATCAGGTAAGATATTTGAAGGACAGAAGTTTGCAAGAGTGAATTGAAAGAAACATGGGCACTGTAGAAATACTATCTCCCTCTTTATCCCACTGAATGTGGTGTGCTCAGCCGACGGATTTTCCATAGCCATCCTACGTGAAGCACCTGATCCCCTGAGAGCTCAGGTCTGGGAGTCTGAGGGTTCCCTTGCTATTTTTGTGAGATGTCAGGGGGTAGGTAAGCACTTGAGTAGGTGTAGTTGTAGCTGCCCAGATAACTCATGTCCAAGCAGATTAAGATCTTGTCACTCATTAGCAATGCAGTTTTGGTTACTCTCAGGTGGCTAAAGGGGTAGTCATGGGCTTTCACCTCGTTTCACAAAACTAAATGTGTTTTTATCACTGGCAACAGTATCTATAACATAACATAAAAGGTACTTAAATGTTGTGCTTAATATACTGTCTCCCCTTTCAGGAAAGTTATTACTGCTGTAAAAAATACATTCTTGAAGTTCCACCATTGATGTGACTGTAATGTGATAGAATGTTTTGGCTTGGCTCTTTTGTAGGTCTGTCATATAAATCCAATTACTTTGGCTTCATAGCTTAGGGACCTATATTTGCAACGTTTGTTTAAGTGACTAGAACCATCAAATTTAATAAGACTCTAACTGTGACTTAAAATAAATATGCAAATTAGTGTCTGCATCAGTTCTGAAATGAGTCTTGCCTTTCTAGTGAAATCACTGCAGTTTCTTTGATGGGGAAGTTGACAGCTCAGGCTCTATGGTGCCCAGCTTTCCCCTAACTCTTAGCCAGATTTGATCAAAGTGACCACTAACTGGACAATGGCTATGCCATTTGGAAGTCAAACCCCAGAACTGTGACCACTATTTCTTTTGGGGAAAAAAAAGAGTAAATGGAAGAATAAGAAGTGAAATAATCTAAAGTATTGGAGCCATCACCTTCCCTGCTAAAGGAAAGCTGCAGATGAATAAAGCAGTTATGTGTCAAATGGAAGCTAGGGCACAGGAGTGAGAGAGGATCTGTTGGCTGAATTTAATGATGAGGAGGATAAGAGCTTTTCATGTTCTGCTTATTGAAAACATACAGAAAGGTTCTTGTCTTACTGTGTGGGAGAAGGTTTCCTTTTAAAAGACTTACTGTCAAGGAAAAACTTCCTGAGTTACATGTGACTCAAGTTCTTACGTTCAAATAGATCCAGCAAGTTTTCCATCTTTATTATAAGCACCAATATTAACAAAGAGATTGACTCCCAGGACAGAGCACAATTAATTTGATAATTACTTAGGAACATTACAAGGTTTTTTCCCAGCATTCATATTCTCTTGCTGGTTATGAGAGGAATATGACAAAGGTTGCTGCAGATTCATCTTCTGTGGAAAGTGCTTCCCACCTGCAGCTGGTGACAAAGCTCCTCTTGCACTGTGTAGGTGAGATCAGAGCTTTCACCATCCACTGAGCACAACAAAGCACTTCAGACTCCAGTTCTGGTGCCATATAAAAGTGCTTACAGAGATTTTTGATAACTAAGACCCTCAGTGGTTCCACTGATGAAGCATCGCTGGTGTATTGTAAATTTTATTGGGAATGGGAGCAGACTCCTTCTGCTAGAGGTCAGGGAATACTGAGTAAGCCACGGCAGCCGCTACTGCAGCCTTCAAGTTATTGCTCCTCCTTCTTCTCCTCCTCAGGGTTTGACAGGGGTGTCCATGTCATTGTGTTCCAGCTGTCTAAGGGGAGAAGCAAACTCAGTCTGTTCAAAATGCAGGGGTGTATTTTATTTTTAAGAGTGAGATATCTCAATGCTCTTTTAAAAATGAAACTTTGTATGTGCAGGGTACTTTTTCTCAGTATAACGCTATTTTTAGACCAGATCCCATCAGAGAAAACTATACATAATGTTAAATATAAGCTTTCCTGAATGGAGAGAACACCAGGAGATTCTTTCTTCAGGTTCAATGTTTTTTACTCAGATCTTGGGTTTTCAGAGTGATGTGTTTTTATAGATAATCTAAGTATTTTCCCAATGTAACTGTTGCCAAAATAAGATGGAGCTTAATGTTTCTGGATATACTGAACACAGACAGTAGTTAATAATACAGTTATATAGTTAATAATTAGATATTACTTAAATGTGCTTCATTGAATGCTACCTTCATAACAAGTCCACTTATTATGGAATTACTTACTTTAATCTGAATTCAAGCACTGTCATCTATTCTAAAAATCTTAAATCAATTCTGTTTATTTCTGGAGAGAGTTAGAAATGCCAGGGGACAAAATTCCCCTGTTTTAAGAAAAGACCCTTAAAAAAATCCAATTCTTGGTATTTTACAGGGTGGATAACCAATAGTCATTGGAAATCTCTGATTCCTTTAAAGCTGTTTCTCCTATGTTACAAATGTAGTTTTTTAGGATGTGGTTATTGTTTCTAGTTGATGTAGCAAGAGAAAACAACTTGCTTCTGTATCATGTTCAAAATGTTGATTAGCAAAACTAACTTAAATCTTACACTGTACTTTTGTGCAGCCCCAGGTTCCATCAGGAGTTAAACCCCAAAGTCTGACCATTCTGAGAGTTCATCAGCTGCCTCCTAAAACCGAACTGGGGATCCGAAGGCAACATAGAGTAACATTGCTCCATCTTGTCTTTGGAGACCTGTCAGTTTTCAGGGTGATGTCTTGGAAGGAAAAATGCAATGGGCATTGTTACTGGCTTTGGAAAAGTCTTCTGTGTTCTTCTGTGAAGTCTAATGGCTTGAATAGAACAGGGTTCAAATATTAGGTGGTTTTGGGGGCCTCCAGCTCCAAGGCTTTTTGAATTTCTGTCAGTTTGGCTTTTGCTCTTGTTTTGTTGGCTTCCTGTTAATTCGATTGGTCTGTATTTCCTTCAGTGACAGCGAGACAGAGCACAGCTGTTAATTACTCCCTCCCTCGCTCCAAACAGAAAGGCGCTGCTGCTCCCAGCAGTGCCGGCTATAGTCTGAAGGGGCACTGTAGCATAATGAGGTCGGCAGCACCACATTTGATGTCACTCAGGAGGTTAATTCAATTTCTTGACTTCCTAGACTATAAAGCAACATAAAGGGAGAATTTTCATAACCTGATAATATTTTTCTTTTTTTTTTTTTTCCACTGTCCACTTAATTTCTTTGTGATATTTTAGGAAAAACTTCCACAAACCTTTGGACTTCAGAAAGCCCTTCCCAGCTCTCTAATGTGCCCTTGCCCAAATCTTTCTTGAAAAGAGGTTGGCACATGTGCTTTTTACTTCCCCAAGACATTTATTCAGAAGAGAGACTTTGCAGAGCCATCTATTAAGGAGAGAAAAGTATTTGAGTTTAACAAAGACTATGATAGTACTTTTTAGTTTCTGCCTCTGCTGGCAAAAGGAGTTAGCACCACCATACAGAGTTAGTCACAAAAGCTTCTTAATTTTCATTGTGTTTTGAAGTTATGCTTTACTATTGGGCTGTTATCATAGAATTTTCTCTCCACTTCCTTCAAACACTTTCTTTCCCCCATGTCTATGTTTTTATGTTCTTTTTCATCCTCACTAAGTCTCACCAGCAGAAGGTGAGTTGAGCTTTCTAGGACTGCCAGGTTATTATCTATACCTGTCTCAGCTGTAGCTGAGCTTAGAGGGAAGAATATAAAAGCCCCCAGAGCGCTGACTTGGTTGATTGAAAATGTCCTTTAAACTACAGGTTGATCTGGTGCTGTGCCATGACACTGCTTTTCCATGGTGTCCGTTTGCTTTGGCACAGCAGGGATAGGTGGGAATGGGAGAAGCTGTTGGATCTGGGTGATGTCCTAGAAGGAGTAAATGGCAGAGCAGGATTGATGCTGAACCAGGCATTGATGAAAGAGCTTCCATTCCATGAGATCGCTCCATGAGGCAAATGAATACAGAATAAAGGCAGAGGTAGCAGGGACTTGTTTGGGTGATTTCCAGACAAGAGCAGTGGTGGTGCCTGTCTTAAGGGGAATAAGTGACTGGCTTTAGAAAGGCTGGTCATTTTTAGGACATCCAAGAAATCCCTGGACTTTTCCAGTGTGGTGAAAATACCTAGGGGGGCACTGTAGGAAGTGCTGTGAGCAGTCAGTGGTATGTGAACACGTTTGTAGCACTCCGTGGGATACAAAGCATTGACATCTCTGCCTCAGTGGTAGATGAGAAAGAGAATTGAGGGAATCAGGCACTGCAGGGAAATACTTGGAAACAAGAACCAGCTTGGAAGGCTTAGTATTATGTTATTTTATGAGAGTTAAAATTACCAAGGAGTCTCCAAAAGAATGGCAGATATGGCATATGCAGGCTTTGTCCTTATGCTGCACAGTTTTGCTTAGCAGAAAACTAATTTCACCCTCCCCAACTTTTTGGTGGGCATGGGAGAGAAAAATGGACATGTCAGAAACCTTTGTTGTTCTGAACTACAAAAATCCATTTGACAGGAACGGAGGAGTTGCATTGATTAAATCTGAGATTCCATCATCAGAAGTAGCAGGGATCAGCCACGTGGGCTGGGAAATAATTGCAGCGTTGGTTCTGATTAGGGAAAAACAGAACAAAAGTTGCTTTAAGGCTTCAGTTGTGCTGGCCCTCAGCATTTAAAGTGAAGTGCTTGCTACTGCTTACCCTAGCTTGATTTATTTAAGGAATTATGGAATTTGAATGTCTGTAGTGCTATCTTAAAGCTAGAGTTTCTTCTTAAGCTTTTTGCTGGACCTCAACTATTAATTTTTCTCATGTTTTAATGAATTAAAGAGAAGTCCTGTGTTGCAAAGAAACTGAATCTATGCATCAATATCAACTTTCAGGTGTTTAATGTGGCATCAGCAGATAGGTGTCTCAGAGGTAGGAATGCAAGTATTTTAAGAGATTAAGCACTGGGACAAGCCTTTCTCTCTCCATATTTTGGCACATGGTAAACTAAAACAGAAGCTTATCCTCATCCTTTTGCATTCAGAGGTGTTTATGGGCCATGAATTTTGCAATTTCTCTGCTGTTTGTGGACTTCAGTTTGTTCCCAAAGAGTGAAGAAGGTTAATAACATGCCACAGCAGTACATCAGCTGTGTACACTGCGAGGAGGACAAGCTGCCCTTCACATTCCCAAGGAAAGTGTTGATGACAGAATGTGCAAGATCAGATACGAGAACGAGTCTTTGTTCTTAAACAGTGAGGAGAACTCTGTGTTTCCCCACAAAATACTATTTCAAAGCTCTCAGCCACTGTAGGTAGTAATTATGGTTAGTTGATACTTAGCTGCAATTAAAAACCAAGAGAGATCAGAGCTTTCTGCAACATGTTCAGCCTGCAAAATATTCCCTGACATGTGCAGTATTCCTCATCCTGCTGATTGTGGTCAACCTCACCACATGGTTTTAGCTAAGGATTTATCCTTGATGAGGGCATAGCACTACTGCTACCCCTGGGCTCTGCAGCTCCATGGTAAGAGTGTTTCCTCTGGAATAAGGATGTCCTGGTTGCTGCAGCTTTTCCCATGTAATGGGGTTGAAACCACATTTCTCATTAGCACTTCCTAAGTACCAGGCTGCAGAAGGGTGTTCCTCTGCTTTTGGCAGCCTGTGACTGTGCCCTTTCTTTAGTTCCTTTGCTTTTCTCATAGCTCCTCTTCTGAATTTGACCATAAAATCTGCCTGTGCTCCTTGCATGGATGTGGAATTAAATGGAGTTAGTGTAGAAATGCATTTGGATTGCTGTGTTTGAAGCCATTGGACCTACTCCCATCAAATGCCTCCCGTGAAGTGCTCAGTGCATTAAAATCCCACTGGGACTTACAGGCTTGAACTGCCTCTGTGAATGGACGAATAAAAGCCAGAAAGTTGCTTGTTTATTTCACAATTGAAATGACTCTGAACTGCTCAGAGACAAGGAAAGTGATAAAAATTACACAGTGCTGAATTTGCTGCTGGTTACTCAAATACCTGAGTATTGCTCCTGATGCCTGCAATATGGAAACCAGGAGAATGCTGGAGGGAGTGGCAGTATTTGTTGCTGTCACCTGTGTGATGTAGCATGAAAAGTACCTTAGGATTGTGAAAAACAGGTTGGCAATTCAGCTACAATAGACTGCAATTTTATTTTTTTCCCTTGGGTGGAATGGGGATGCTAGGGAGAAGGAGATCAAGTTTCCACAGCAGGAATTTATATGAGATAAAGTATCCTGTTCCTGTTTAATGTGCAGAGGATTTAGATGCTGACTTTCTTAGGTTATCTTTTCAATAATCGTAGCTTTTATTTCATTAATTTTCTTTTCCTTTTTTACTGAGGTTGCAAAATGTCAAAGTTTGGTAAAGACTTGCTCATCAGATGCCAGCAGAGGTACCAGATCAAGCATCAGTTTGGAAGTCCAAAGTGATCAACAACCACTTTGGCCTTTTTGTGCTTTTGGGTTTCTATTTGATACCAATTATCCTAGAGGAGAGACCAGGGTTCAGGACAGCTATGTCAGCATGGAATAACCCTGATTGGGTAGACATATCCTGTGTAAATTCGGCTAAGTCCTGTGATTTCTCAGTATTGATAAAACCTCAGTAGGGCTGGATAAGGTTACAGTAAAGCGAGGCAGAAATACACTCAAGTTTTGAAATACTGGGCTCCATGGAGATGCCCAACGTAGTAGTCTATGGAAATGGGAAGCTATTAGAAAGTAAGGAATCTTTTCTGGATGTTCACAAAATACAGTTTGCTTTCATGTATTTGTTAGTATGAGAAAAATGTTATAGGGGAGGTTTGTCCCAGAGAGCCTCAGCTTAAATAGCCATGTCTGAAGTATCTGACTTATGTAGACAGTCAGCTAAGAGATGTAATAGTATTCCAGCTCCTAATCTTCTCCTTATCCCAGGGTGAGGTAGGAATGTGTATCTGATATTTGTAATGGATCTGGCCCTTGTGCTTACAGAATGGACTCAATGCTCTGCACCTGGCAGCCAAAGAAGGCCACGTGGGACTGGTACAGGAATTGTTGGAAAGAGGCTCGGCTGTGGATTCTGCCACTAAGGTAATTAATACATGCCTGTAAGTTTATTCAGTACATGTGAGAAATACAAAAAAACCCCAAAAAGTACAAAATAAGAGAATAATATAAATACTGCACTGATATTTTTAAACTGTTACTTCTTTTATGGCTGGGGAGTCTTCTTTGCTGAAGCTCACTGGAAGTAAATGAAGAGGAAAATGTAATTTATACTGTAATACAGGGGAATTATTAGAAGTTTTTAGCAATGCCAGATTTTTCTTATTTCAATGACAGGTCCTCTATATTTTGAGGAGAATTAGTATAGCTCCAAGTAGTAGATTTTTTCAAATCTGTGAAAATCCATAATTGACTTTATCCTATCTGGAGTCTTTTCACCCATGGGCACAATGGAAAAAACACCAGTGGGATAAGTTGTTTTTCCTTCAGCCTTTCCACAGGCAGGCACATGCACATGGATGCTATAAAAAACTGCTGATTGAAATGATTCCTGGAAAAGGTTAATAATGACTTGCATTTTCCACCTCCCTCTAACAGAAAGGGAACACAGCCCTGCACATCGCATCCTTAGCAGGACAAGCTGAAGTTGTCAAAGTTCTGGTGAAGGAAGGAGCCAATATTAATGCACAATCTCAGGTATAATGCTCTTTTCCCTTCTTACTTCTAAAAGTTATTTGGTGAGCTTTTATAAGATTTATCTGGGATATTAGATACTGCTTATAAACTCCAAGCCTGACAAATCAAGCAAATTGAGGCATTCTTTGGTGAGTAGAATAAAAGTAAATACTGAATTCAAGTCTTTATATGCTCATTGTGGTGATACAGGAACTCGTATTGTTGGTGACGGAAAAATGTCTGAAACAATTTATTGAAGCACACTAGGAATTCATAAAATATTTTGAAGTTTATAAATATTATATTTGAGTGGTATTTGTGAGCAGTAATGAAGATAAGTTCTCAGGGGCTTAATTTGTACAATTGCTTTTTATGGTTACTTTTTGGCTAAAAGTTTGCAGAGAACTTACTCCAGGCTTCCAAACACCGTCCTTATGTGATCAGAAAGAATTTCAATTACAAGTTTGCAATGTACGTTTGAACTGGGGAAAATCATCTTGTGCTGGCAGGGAAACCAAGTGTAAAAACTGCTCTCTTATTTCCACTGACATGAAACCTGTCTGGTCTTCCAAAACACACCAGAGGACAGGGTGATGTCCCCTACCTATGACTTTCTTTGATTAGGATTAAGAACCAGTTATCAAATAAATAATTTGATTAAGGATTGTAAATGCTGCCTTAATTATAACAACTGTCTGTAGCTGTAAGAGGCTGGACAGATGGTATAGATGATAAAGAAACTGCATCTTTCTGACATCTGGTGACATCCTCAAAAAAAATTTAAATTTTCCTACCACTAGCTCCACACCTTTCTTGCCCAGACCTGGGAAACTGGGACCTGGAGGGTTTCCTATTGTTTCATGTTACAAATTCACCATGGACAGGGTAAAGTAAGTAGAGAGCAGGAGATGAACAAACGGCTTTACAAAATGAGTGTTTATCTGTACCTTTAGCATGTTTTAAGACAAGAGAAAGAAATAGAAAAAAAACTTTAGGTTGCCTGACTCCCAAGATCTTAAAAATCTCTTCTTTATTATGTTTTTTGCCCCAAAATGACTGAAGAGCTCTCTTAGGACAGCTGGTGGTCAGTTGCTCCCCATGCTCTATTCCCATTAAAGATAAGAAACGTAATTCCTTTGTTCAAAAATTTAACAAACTCCTTTCATAATGAACAAGCTGGATGATTTCTTCATACATTTATCAGCCTTTTCATGTATACTAGAAGGTAAAAATTCTTTAATGTTTTGAGCATGGTAAGAGAAATAATTGTAAAAAATAATACTTTCATGAAGCATTATTCCTCAAAAAGGCTTCTTAAGATTTTTCCTTAGACTGAAGAAATAAATGAGATTTTCTAAATTGAAAAAAAAAAACAAAAACCAATAATTAGAATTAGTGTTTTCACAGGTATTACTTTATATAGTATTCTAGTTTTAAAACACATTCATTATTCTCACTGTATGTTTTGTGTAATGTACACACAACTGTTAACAGGCATTTTGCTACTTGACTTAATTGAGTTAATCTGATGGAGGACATTTTCCCCATTACTGCTCACTGGTTGCCTCCAGGCAGGATGGATTGGAACTGCTGGGATACAGATGTCCTGCATTTGTGCCTTGTTGTCTTAATTAAACAAGTCCTGTTGACTTGACCAGGAGCTTGAGTCCTTAATGTGGTGTCATCCAGCTTTGGGGCCTTTGGGTTGTGTCTTTCTGGCCTGCTGTGCTTTTCCAGAAGAGATGGATGAGATGGATAATAGCTGCTTAAGGCAGGAGATGTTCAGAAGCTCTTGCTGCCACTGCCAGAGGAGACATTCCAGTGGAAGGTGTCCCTTAATTATAAAGTAACTTTTTTATGCTCCATGAGTGAAATGAAGCTGATGAATGCTGCCTTTCTGCTTAAGGTTGTATTGACATGTCAAGAATCATATATCATAGAAAATGAATGTTGGAGAGAAAAAACCATAAACTCCAAAATTAATAAAGAATAGACACATGATTTATGATAACAGATGAAGAAAGGTTCAAGCATACCTAACTACAGCTGGTCAAAAAAGAAAATATGAAGTTAGAAAAAGGGAAAAAGAATGACTGAACAGAATCTGCTTGAGTTCTCAAATAGTAAGGTGTTTTTTTATCTAGAAGCATGTCACTGATGAAAAAAAGGAGAAAAAAAATCACATCAGGAAAGAGCTTAATCGAGAAAGTGAGAAATGAACAAAAATACAAATTAAAGGTAAAACAGAATACAGAGGTGAGAGGTTATAACTGAAATGCTCAACTTCTCGTTCTTATTCAATTCCACTTTTAAAAATAGGTGCCATACTGTCACCCTTACATCTTTTAGGAGTAGTTGTTGCTCTTGAGGGTGTATTACATCTTCTCCTTGGTATCTCTGTTACTTCGCACTTTATTTTTTTTAGGCCCCTGTGAAATGCCATTTGCTGGTAGTGATTTAATGCCAGGAGAGTTACTCTGCTTGGTCCATCACTTCCTTTTTAAAGAATTCAGTACCTGTGAAGGCCATTCTCATTTTCAGTGATGAGAGTTTTCCATAGTGATAAAATTTCTCTGGCACTGAACTGGTAGATAAAGGAGTAGTTGCAATTCCAGCTTGTTCAGTTTATTGTTTTTCCTTTCAGTTTCTCCATTAAATTGCATAAAAACACTGGCCTTTATCAAAACTTACAAGCAATGACATCTGAAACACCACGCTCATTTTCCAGTTCCTTGCAACAGCAAAATAACAGAATTATCTCAGAAAATGCTATTAAACCCACTGTAACCACTGGGATTACAAACCCCATCTGTGCTATCTGAGGCTGTTAAGCATTCTGGGCTCTGATTTTATAGATTTTGGATTTCTATTAGATTACTTTGCTTTGCCCTTCAGTTTCATGTTAGCATTCAGGGCTGTTATTTTGTTCATCTTCCTCTTTTAAAAACTCTGTTCCTTTTGAGCTAACGTCATTAGTGCTATTTTTGGAAAAGTAATTTCTATTTTGATACAAAGCCTAATTGCACAGTGATTACTAATTGAATGACTCCACTTCCAGTTGCATGCATGCCATTTGAGAGCTCACATCTTCCTGGAGTGTGTTTCAGGCAAAGGCTGGGACGAGGGCACACCCAGAATGACCAAAGATTTACAAGTTGCTGCTGTTTCTTGGCATATTTCCACCTAGAACTGGACAAGTGTGGAATTTTTTGGCTCAGTTAAAAGCACCTTTTGCTACAAATATTAAATAGTAAATATATTTATATAACAAGTATCTTTAAGCCCTTTGCTTGGTTGACTCCACTCATAGTTCAGTGAGCAAATACAGACAGGTATCATCAGGTGAAAACTTGATTTCTGCAATTTCTCTCCTTGATTTGACCATGATTTTGCTCCCATGTAGATCTGACCAGGCTGCACTTTTTGATAATAAATGGATGATATGAATGAGAATGCACAGTGGGTAATGGATCCACCAGGGTGTTCCAGGCTGTTCCTTTGAGCTTTGTGTTTCCTTGCAGAACAGAACAAGGTCCATCCCATGGATTGATGCTGTCTTCTGTACTATGTATTCTCTTGAGGGGGTGATCCTCTCGGTACTTCTGAATTTCAGTAGGAAATTTAGGCAAAGTCTTCAGGGAGCATTGCAATGTTTCATCAGGCAGACCCATGGAAGTGGAATTAGACACTCACTTCTATCACATCTGCCCATACCCATGCCCCCATGACATACTTCCACTGAGCCTGATGTTATGCTTCTTCCATAGCTGGATCATCTCTTTACCCCAAACCTTGTGCATTAGAAAAGTAACTATTTTTTGTGCTCTTCCTCCCAATGAGATCTACATTTTTGACATATTAGGAATTCTTATGTGGGTTCTTGATTTTTTTTTTCCAGGTGGAAGAAATATCACCAGATTTAGTCAGTCCAACCTTTCCTCTGATAAATTATTCTTTGTCCCTGTTACTTTCTCTTTAAGTCATCCTGGCCCATCTGACTCATGTAGAGGCATTAGAGATGTCCAATAACAAAGTCAGACTTCCAAATGTGCTGATAGCTTGATGCAGTAATCCTAATAACTGAGTGTACCTGTAGATTGTCTCTGCAGCAATGATGCTGAGCTGTCCTGGCCATGCCTTCCGTAGGGAATGGGTCCATCCTGACATTCCTTCATTCCAGACAAGGTCAAGAAAAGCCTCCTGTGGACAGTTGCACCTCCTAGGATGAGGCACGTTGACAAATGCCAAGTGATTGAGGTATAAACCTGAAAAGTAGAAGGTAAAGTGAGTAAATTCAATCTGCTCCTGTAAGGAAACTCTCATACCCTGGACTCACCTAAGAAAGAAGTGGTTTCTGCCACTGAGTTTACAATGGAATGTGTTCCCCATTAGTGCAGGTTATGTTTTGACCACTGCTTTGTTTAGGGGCCCTCACGAAAGGAGGAGCTACCTTTTAATCATCAGATTATTTAAAGTGACCCAGATACGCAGAACAAGGATTAGATAAATCAGTCCTCCCTCAAGCTGATTTTGTTATTTAAAAGCCCTCCGGTTTCCTTTCCTCGACGTCCTGCTCTAAACGCATTGGGAACACATTAGCCAAGAAATATTTTTGCTTAAATTTGCCCCTGTTATGGTCACCACTTCCTAGGTCAACACACAGGAGATGCTATTGTGACTGCTTGAGCGTTCTTATCCAGACTTCTCATCAGATAGAAGCAATCCTTCGAGCAGCACATTTCCAGCCCCAGTGTGTGCTCCCAAAAGGAGCGATAAGAGCTGCTTGAACATCCACATTCCGTGTTGCCACAAAAGCAAAGGGAGGATTTAGGTGATTCTCAGAGGAGTGATCAGCTTGTCTTTCTCAGGAGACCCTAGGATTTGCTTTACCAGGGATTGCTCCCGGCATGGGTTGTAAGGATAATCTAACCTTTGGAATGGAGCTCATTTTGCAGAGTATTTGCTACTCCATTATGACAAAAGGTTTTAATTCCACCAGCTGGGCTTTCTGCTTTTATATCAATATATTTAGAGCAGCAGATTTTTAGCTGCTGTGTATCAAGAGGAGTTATTTAGCTACAGTTTGTCATTGCTAATGTAATAAAGGATCAGGCCCATTATGTGTTCACTGGAGGAGAAAAAAAGGAATAAATGCCTTCTGGAGGATTATGTGGATTTTGAGAGATGTAAACAAAAGTAATACATTAAGAAGAATATAAAAAACCAAATATTTCAACCAACAAAGATTGAAAACAAACTGCAAATATTTACAGTATAAGTCCATTTTACTGTAAAAGTGCTATAAAAGGACAAGTGGTCCAGATGGAAAAATTCTGATTGAAACAAGAAGTGTTTTTTTCAGTCAATAATACTTTTTCTTAAAATATATAAGCTTTAGGAGGCTGCAGGAACTCAGCATGCCAGTTGGAAGGGTAAGGGCTTGCCAGACCAGCACACCATATTTCTCACCTGCTGGGATGACGCAGTGGTGACTGTGAGAACCAGGCAGTGCAAATGTTAGCCATGTATATTTATGAGTGTAGGGATGACTGAGCCACAACCAAATAAATAGAAACATCTTTTTTTTTTTTTTTTTTGGTTTTAACACAATATTCCTTCCAGCCCTCAGCCACACAAAATAAATGCATGCCTTTCTCTTACCATGTCTTGGAAGACAAACCCCAAATGCAGTTTTGGTTGAGTGCCCAGATTCAAACCTGAAACTCCTCCCTAACTAAGCCTTTGGACCCTCACCTTTGCCCAGTATCAAGGTGGAATCTTCTTGTGCATGACCAATCTGTTCTCCCATTATTCTCCATCAGCTCCATTTCTATTACAGGTTCCCTTGGTATAAAAATGCCATTTCCAGAGCATGGAACATCTTGATTTCTGCCTGGCTGTGTTTCAGGCCCTGTTATTACTTTGGTGTTCTTGAGGAAAATTGTGATATTTGAAGCTGCTGAAATAGAATATTTTTGCTCTTTAAATTCAGCATCTGAGCTCGGAAGTGTCTTCAACTCACACTTCCCAAGAGAGGGGCCTTGCAGTGGGGAGGCAGCAGGTGTCATATACATAGTGCTGCTCTTGGAGTCCTGGGTGATATCTCATGAATGAACTTGCCAAGTTTATCACAGCCCGAACAGCATCATTTATCTATAGGCTTTGTCATTATTGCCGTGGTGTAAGTATAGAGTGGCAAACACTATTTATATTACTAGGGAATTAGTGGGACAGCTGGAAGGGTGGTGTTATTTTCAGTGTAGGTTTCTGTGTCACTACATTAAAAAAAAATCATTTATTACAAGTTAGTTTATAATCTGTTGTCTTAAAGTATGTACTCTTTTTTTGGGTTTGTTTTGGTTTTTGGTTTTGTTTTGGTTTTTTTTTTTTTTTAATGTTTGGACCAGTTTAGGGAGCAGCCTCCCTAAATCCATTAAGTCTTATCTTGTTCCTGGGTACTTAGCTCATCTTCAATCTATGGGACTCTGTGGGACTCAGCATCTGCCATGTGTGATGGATGCAAGAATTGTCACCTAAATGATTGGCTAACACTTGCTGGGGGATTTTACAACAGGTCAGAGTACAGTAGTTTGCATTCCCCTTAGCTGTGCCACTTTACATCCAGCATTTCTATGTGCACAAATACTTATATCTAACCTGTGTGTCATCCTTACTAGCACTTTCCAGCTTTTTTATAAAAGGAAGTTATAGCCCAGGCAAGTGAATTTATAATGTACTGCTCACTTGGAAGTATGGAGGAAAGATTCTGCTCAGAAAACATGTGGTGCTTTCATCACAAATCCACAGTATTTCGTTTGGTTGTGGATGTATCTAAAAGGTGCTTTTACTGAATCTCTCTCTCCTATAGTGCGGATATAGGAGCTCTTGATTTGAATATTCCCAATTTTTCTTCAGAGTAGCCTACTTTCTGTTGACTTTATGGCAAAGTGAGATTCCTTAGGCACCTTAAAATTAAATTATATTAATTTCCCTTTATCTTATCCTTTTATCTTACACCCTTATCTTTACCAATTTCGCAGTTGCTGTTAGTTTGAGTATAAATGTAGATGTCATAGTTCAATTATTTATGAGTTTTTTTTAATGTAAAAGAGTATGGATTATCTGTTTAATGGAAAATATATTTTAATGAAAAAGAAATACAAAGGTGAATAATTGTTTAAGTTACTGCTATGTTAAAATCCTGGATTTTGATGTAACTGAGAGCAACAAAAAAGACACTTCTAAAAATTAACATGGGTACCTTGAGCTATCCTTAATTCACCCTTTTATACAGAGAATCTCTCCTGCTTGGATACAATCCTCTTATGAAGAGTTTATTTATAGACTGGCTGAAAATAATGCTCTGAGCGTATTGCACTGAGCAAAGTTCCCAGAATTGTGATATTGATGGTTCTATCAAGATGAGTACTTTGAATTTAGCTTGCAGATTGCATTTATTTGTTACTCCCATATTTCATGGATTACAATTAGTTTATTGCTTGGATTGTTAGAGGATTTTTCTCTCTCGCAGAAGGGCTGAGGGTGGAGGACACCTCTGGGGCTCATCTTGTCCCCCCTCTGCTCAAGCAAGGTCACCCACAGCCAGCTGCCCAGTATCATATGTCCTGGTTTTTGAGTATTTCCAAGGATGAAAACTACACAGCCTCTCTGGGTGACCTGTGCCAGTGCTTAGTCCCCCTCCCAGTAAAAAAAAGTGTTTCTTTATGCTCAGTTTGTGCCCACTGCCTCTGTTCTTTTCCTTCCCTGCGTAACATTCTCCTGTTTGGGAGAGAATAACCTTTGCTGGAGTCATTTCCTCTCCTGTAGAGATTCCCGGCAAATGGAATAAGGGAAACAGCACCTGCAGGTAGAACTGTTAAGGTGATGTGTAGGTGTCACTGATTTAGACTGGTACCGGTGGAAAATGCGGGAAACAGGAAGATTGATTGTCTGTTGCTGAATAAAGATTTAGATCAGGAACTTACTGTTCTTGTTGAAGTTGAGCAATATTCTGAAGAACAGAAAAAACCCTGAAACAGGTCTTGAACTTGAAGGCACCCAAATGACCATGATCTATAATAAAACATTTTAGTATTAGTATTTTATTAGTATTAATATGCATATTAGTATTTTAGCACATGACCTTGACTCACACAGATTTTCTGATGTGTGTGAGCTGTTTGATGAATAATCTAAGCTTGTCTCACTTTTGTCTCATCCTTCATGTCAACATCTGTTTTTATTGAGTAAAACTAAGTAGATATGAGCATTTGTATGTGAACCATTGCAAGAGATGCCAGTTTTCTTGCCTTTCCTGGTCCTTTCTGTCATCCAGTAGAATCTTACACCGTTCCTGGAGGCCTATAAAATAAAATAGTTCTGTTCATCTGGGTGTATGTTAACTATTTAGTCAAAGGATATGTTGCTAACTCTCATGAATCCTCTTCAAATAGGCACAATGTAGAGATTGTATATCTCTATTTTCTCTCTTTTCCTTATCAGCATGAAAAAAAGAATATATGTTCTTACATATATATGGGTATAAGGTATATGGATACTTTAGGTATATGGACACTAAAGTTCACAGCTGACAGTTCAGTACTGCACGCAAAGATGAACCTTAGTTCCTTGAAGGCCTGCCATGAAATAAACCTCTCCACCAAGCTATAGAACTGCATGATTTTCTCAATACTCTAATAATCCCTCTGCTTCTTCAGCCTATGTTCTTCATTAGGGCTTGGGCACAGCTTAATGATACAAATTCTGAGTCATATATAGAGTTGCCAATTTGCATTAATAGCTTGAAGAATCATTTGAGAGCTACTCATTTTCTCCAATTAGCCAGTAAATCATTGAATGTAGTAGAAAGAATGGAGTATGAAATATACTCAGTTTAGTGATGATTTCTCATTCTGACTTTGTTATAGCTGTAAACATCTTGCAGTACACATTTATGGGGGTAATGAAATTGGAGTAGTCTGTCCTCACCACGAATACTCTGATGAAATCATTGTTTGGAAATGAATGTTATATATCATTATACAATTAATTTTGATTTTTCAGATGATGCACCAAATCTAAACATACAGACATAACATGATTGCACAGCTGTGCTTTATAGGAAAGAAAATGTAGCGCATTTTTCCTTTTCCAGGTCACAGTTGGTATTCTTCCTATGGTTCTGGATGGTATGGGATCATAAACTGAAAGGAAATTTATTGAAATAAAAAGTGCCCACCACTTGCCCAATAAACTTGCTAAGTCCCATTCCACATGTTAAGGGGAGAGGTCAGTCTCCCTTGCAGTATGGCCATGGAGAATAATATCCCAGTGGATACAGCAGGAGACACTTTGGGCCAGTGAAACAAAAGTCAAGGGAAAATATTTTCTTTAGTTTGGGGAGCTATGGGATTTTGAGCTTTGAAATACCTCTAGAAGCAGAACAGAGAGCTGAAGCATTGGTGTATAGCTCTTGGCAACTAAAAGATGAGAAACTGGAAAGGGGATTTTAGATTGACAAAAGAAAAGGAAATGAAGGGAAGGATCTGCTTTTGTGTGGGCATTTCTATTTGACTGCAGGACAGGCTGGGAGAGAGAAGTGCTGTGAAGGAGACAGACAGACACACAGACACATCACAGAAACCATGTGGGGTGGGAGGAGGGTGGAACACCTGGGGTCCAGTGGTCAGGGGAGAAGGAAGAGCTCCAGCAGGGCTAGCACGTTATCCCACTGCGCACAGCTCTGCCAAGGAAGGCAGGCATATTGGGAATCCTAAAATAGGAGTTTCCTGGCCGAGGGCCAGGACTGTTGCAGTTGGGGACACTGCAATTAGAAGCTCTGAAACCAGAGCTTCACTGAAAGCAGACTGAGAAAGCAGACTTCTCCGTGCCAGCAGACAAAGTCAGGCTTGACCTTGCCAGGGGGAGAAATTCAGGGGAATCTTTTCCAGCATGTCTGGTAAAGGCAGTTTTGCATATAGATCTTAGCATATTGTAATTCCTAAAATGATCCAGATTTCAACAAAATATATGCAGTAGTTTTAGACTATAAATAAAGCCCGAAGGAAAACAAAGAGACTATGGCTTTATGTGCAAGAATTTTTTTCCCCTAATTGCTGTAGTTTCTGGTGGGATTATAGCACAGGTATGATAGAATGGGCATTATTCTGGATCTCTGTGTAGAAAAATATATAGTATTTCTTGGTATTAAAAGGTCAGGGAGTATGCGTTGTTTATAGTCTTCTAATCCAGGATTTATTGTCCTAGTTCTGTTCCAGAACCAGGGACTTGAGTTGATTAAAAAAAATTAGGTTCTTCAAAGCTTTTAAGCAAATTGATTTACGTTGGCTTGAAAATTGTCATATTCACCCAATTTAGTGGGTGTGATCTTTGTAATATTCCGAGTTAGAAGGATTTTACAAATGGTGTGTATCAAGTTTGAAAGATCAGACTTTACTGTTAAAATGCTGATGAGGCGAGTGGAAAATTACTGTTAGTTATCCCTCGTAGTTTGCCACGTTGTTCTTTCCGGAGTGGGAAGGAGAGCTGGAGCAGTGAGCCAGCTTGGTTACCTGCAGGTTCCTCTGTGCTGTTCCCTACAACTGGAATGGAAAAGAACCCAATCTGTTCCTAATTCCCTCTGCCAGCTCTTTCTTCTGCTCAGTCATCACCTGCACCTTCCCAATTACGCGGTGAACAGCCTTCCTTCATTTTATGTTATGATGGGATCTCTAATCTCCCCCTCCCCATTAAGCGCTGTCTGAGGAGCAGCCGGGAGACCAGAGGGCCCTGAATCCCCAGCTCCTGCTCGCGGGGGGGAGAAATGGGAGAGGCTGGCTCTGTGTGCTTCCAGGTTGCTGCCTGGTTTTAGCACTGATTTGGGGGGAGGAAAGCAGCCCATCAGCCTGACCTTATTGTTAAGAGGCTTTTCTTGATGTCTAACCTGAATTTTCCCACCAGCAGCCTTGTAAACTCTGTGCTTTTTTGTTTTAGTCATCATGATCATGCAGAACGGACCTTTACCCTCCCCTTTAAAAACCGTTTTCCTTCACTTTGCCCTTTCCAGCCAGAACACCACCATTTATTAGCTTTTTTTCAAAGAAAGATAACTTCCCTAAGGAGATACTTTTTTATGCCAGTGCAAGGGTTGTCTTTATTACAGCAGAATGAGTTCCTTGATCAGTGACCAGTCTCTGGCAGACTACTGTGACCTTCAGGACCTTTTCTGCAGAATTCTTCTTTAACTTGTCATTCACTGTGTGCATAGTTTATTTTTCCTGCAGTAGTGCAGAAACTTGTATTTGTCCCTAGTTAATTACCTTTGAAGCTCTTTTGTCCACGGTTTCAAATGATGATCCTCTGGTGTGATGGACTTGCAGACTATGTTGGTCATGCTGTCTGTAACTATAAAAAGAGTCAATTATTTGAGTAATTTCTGAGAATATTAGGTAATAACTGACTCCTGTGCAAAGCCACTCAAAATACATCCCCCAGTTTTGTGATTAAACTGCTGTAATTGTTGTCTGGGTGCCATTTTTTAATTCTATGTCCCAAGATCATCAGTGGGAATACCAGAATATTATGCAAAGCAGCATTAAAAGACTTGCTACAACATACATGACAGATACCATATGACATCCACAACATAAATGATGTTTATTGCCTGAACAGTCCTCTGCATTTGTAAACACAGAGGGGGGTTGTAAAGACATCAGTTCTACAATCTCTGTATTATCTAGTGATTGAAAAATGAGATTTCATTTCATTAGGAAGTTACTGGAATATTTCCACAGCAGGTTTCCTAGAAAGAATAATGTTTGCTTCTCTGAAACAAGGTTTTTTTTTTTTATTGTGGTATTTGTATTAATTCCAATTGCTTGTGTGAATGCACAACCCTGTCATTCAGTGTGACAGCACACAATATAATAAAAAAATCAAATAAATTGCGTGTTTGAAATCTGGTTTATGGTTTATTTTCTAGTTAAAAGTGACATTTCAAGCCAGAAGTATAGGTGATTATGTCCTCTTATATGGTAATCTACAGTATATTGAAGAATTTTCTGAAGTTTTTGTAGAAATCCTAAAAACTCTTAGAAGTAAAGTATTGATCAGGCAGACAGCTCACTTCCATGCCTTTCTTTCATCAGGATTTTTTTGGTAATTAATTACAAATCGTTGCATTAAAATACTTTAATGTGAAGAAAGACCTTGCATTTCTAATGTAGGTTGATTGACTTAGAATAATTTTTTTAAATTACTGGTTTATCCAGAGCAGATTCTTTTAATAAATTTAGGTCATTTTAATGTATGTTTTTAACTAAATGATAGCTGAACCTGCTGTATGGTCAGAAATGCAGTTGTTCCTTTGGAAGGCTGGGTTCCTTTATGTTGGATGATTTGCAATGTTTTATGTATTACAAAATTTTATGTAGGTTGTTAAGCCTTTGCCATCTCTACTGGGCTTGTCAGAAGGTATGGACTTCATGGTCTCCAGGGGATGATGTCTTTGGTTAAGTAAATGTAATAAATGGGGGAAACTCCTGCCTTCCTGTCAGCTTTCATAAAACTTTATTGCCAGCTTTACATCCCTAAGCACTATCAGCAGGGAATAGCTGTATTAAAAATTAGTGTGTCCATTGCTTCCTTAAAATATGTCAGAAGAAAATGAGTGTGAAAGCATGGAGAGTTCTGTGGGTTTGAATGGCACTGAACATGACTGTATTAAGTGAAAAATACAAGGTTGTTCTTCTTACATTCAGTTACAAAATGCAAATACTGTGCATTTATTTGGGGTTTATTATCGGTACATATCCTTTCCACATAACGCTGTTTTCTCCTGTGTTCTTCCTAGAATGGCTTTACTCCTTTGTACATGGCAGCTCAAGAGAACCACATTGAGGTGGTGAAATATCTCCTGGAGAATGGAGCCAACCAAAGCACAGCTACCGAGGTGAAGGGGTTTTCTCATATTTTTCTTTGCCTGTGTGTTCAGATGTCATGAAGTCAGGACTGTGTGGACTGTGTGGGCTGTGTCCAGAGGGCTTGTCTGTGTTAATTGGTATCAACAGGTAGTTGTTAACAAGCTTGGTTGTAGAATCACAAAGTCGTCTAGGTCAGAAAAGACCTCTAAGATCAGGTCCAGCCATTAACCCAGCACATGGGTCTTGGGATTTTAGTTGAGTTCAGAAGCGATGAGGCTCTCTGTGGTGCTGGGTTCACAGAACCCTTTGGGAAGTCACCTACTCCAACCTCCTGCTGCTGTTCTCCTGAGTTACACTGATTCAGAAGCTCTCCTGCGACTTCTTGTAACTTGTGAGTATTCATTATTGGCTGTGACCAGTGTAAATTGGAAACCAAATGGCTAACAAGGATTGCATCAATGAGCTGGGCAGGCAATATGCTATTTCTCCATGGACACTTTATTTCTGGTGCTGGGCCACGTGGGTGTAAATAGGCAGAAGGATGGTATTGACTGGGGATGTGGATTGTAAACCTGCAGTAACGTCTGTGCAAGCAGGGCAAGCACCTAAGTTGGAGAGATGAGACTCCATCTCAAGAGGAACCGAATCCCACAAGCTTCCTTCTGCATATGAGATGGTTTAGGGGCAATGGAGAAAACTCCTTGGTTATTAGGATGGTGCTCATTCTGTTTCCTCCTGCTGCTCTCTTTCTGCCAAATGTTCTTTATTCCAAGCCAAGGGGTGAGTGAACAGGCTCTGTGCTGCAAAGTGTGTCATCTTCCTGTTTGTTCTATGGATGTGGATGTGCCATGAGAATTACCTATAGCAAAGTTCCTCTCTGGTCAGAGCTTTTGTTCATGTTTATTGTTTTCTCTAGCCTGTCCAGAAACATTTCCCTTCTGGATTGCCTTCACCAGTAGATGAATTTGAAATGCTGGTGCATTTATGCTCCCTCTCCTTCCCTTCAGACCTGTCAGTGTTAACAGCTGTCTTACTGTCCCTTCTCTCGGTGGATACTGTACCATTTGATGACAGCTCCTAAAATAATCCCCTCATAGATGTGGCGATCACATTACATGTCAGCTTTCTGAAATATGAAATCCTATGTGATTGCCAGGCAACGTGGCAGAAACACTCCTTGTGAAGGAGCCAGGTGGAACTGGGACTCTCTAGGAGCCCAGCCCTGCTGCAGCCCACAGTCACCTGCTGGCAGCCAGCTCCCAGTAACTTCTGCTGGCTGGGAATTTATTCAGTTTACAGGAATTGTGAGGCTGAGATAGTTATAACTCATGTGGCCTGTGCCTAAATGCAGGCATCCACAGAACTGACATTTGAGTCTGATCTTATAAAAAAGGCAGAGGGGAGAAAAAAGAAAAAATATTTCTACTCTGAATCAGACTCCAAAGCTGCTTCTGCCATCCGAAAGATCAGTTTTCACTCTGTAGCTTGTAAATTGACCACTTTATTGCTTAACTAGGTCAGTTTTAGGTTCAAGTCTTGCTGAGGTGCTGGTTTCTACGATTTTTTGAGTGTTACTGAAGGAAGGCCTGAGCCATCATCGCTTTCATATGTGCCCAGAGTTCATCTGATGAATAAGATGAAGAAACAGTACATTCAATAAAGTGGGATGGCAGCCTGAACTGGGGATGCCACTGAAATACAGGGAGAAGGACCTTCTGTTTAGCATCAAAGATTGGCCCTCCTCATGGGAGGTGAGGAAATGAAAAGCTTTCTCCAAGCTTCGGTCAGCCATGCTTTCCAGAGGCAATAGGAGAGGGAATGCAGAAAGAGTTGTGTCCTTTTAGAGAAGGGTGCAAGATGAAATGGTGCGAATCACATGGGTGAACTTTTCTTTGAAGCCTTGAAACTTGCACTGCCTTTGGATGCATTTCATTTCCTCTCACACTTACATATGTGTAGATAAAAACGTAGAGTAAGGATGAGCTCGGTTTCACGGTGTCTCTAATCCAGGATTTGTTCTCATGTTCCCAGAGGCAAAAGGCAAATGCATTAAGCCATTTCAACACCTTATGTAGCCCCAATCTCAGAATTATCTTTATAGTTCAGCTGTTTTGTCAGCTGTTCCCCCTTTTTTAATTCACTGTACAGAATTTAATCTCTATTACAGGCAGAACCCACAGCAGTATCGCTGTTACAACGCACCTACCCACAGCTCTACGCAGAAGGAAGAGAAACTTATTAGATTACTAAGGGGAAAAATTGCCTTGGCAATTCTTCAGATGTTTCTTTCAGCATATGTTAGCTCTCATTCCTTCCTAACTTGGCCTTTATTCTTCTCTCATCTTTCCATATTCCTATTCCAAAGCAATGCTGTCCCATCTCTCATGTGGTTACAGCACACCTGTGCTTGGGGAGGATGTGTGACCAGAGACGTTCAGTTTGAAATCAGAATGAAATATCTGGTAGCCTGCAGTACTTCAGCCAGGAGAGCAAGCTGCTATCATGTTATCATGGATTTTAAAGCACTGGCCATCCCAGGAGCGTGTGAAGGAGCAAGACAATTTAAAACTAATTTAGAAACAAAGCTGAAACCATCAATGACAAGCAAAGAGATTTTTCTGACTTTCTTTTTCCAAAAAATATAAATAATCTGATGTTTCCTCCTTCAAATCATGTTCTTAAACATGATCTGGATTTCTTGACTCATGGTTCATGTGTAACTTGGAATGGAAACAGCAGCAAACACATTTGATACACTTTCTTTTTGCAGACATGTGAGATATTCAGAAATGTGTTCTCTCTATATTTTTCACATTGACACTGTTCAGTGCTCAGTAAATTTACCAAAAAATTGGTAAAAATATGCTTTGTGGCCCATTTTAAGATGAGATGTAATTAAGAGAGATGCTGTAGAATGATCCTTTGCTTGCACTTGACTTAGAAAAGATTACTTTGAAGTATAAAAGATCTTTCAAAGCATTTGAAATGTTTGCAAGCCTTTTGAAGGTGTTTGAAAGAGTTAAAATGTTGTGCTTCCAATGTCATGTCCCTGGAGATGGAGTGCAGAGGTGGAAAACAGCTGGGAATGTGCTGCCCAAGTTCGCATGTGCGAAGGGCACGGTGCAGCTCCCCCAGGCTGTCGGCCGTGCTGAGCACCCCTTGTTTCCTGTCCCCCAGGATGGTTTCACCCCTCTGGCTGTGGCACTGCAGCAGGGGCACAACCAGGCGGTGGCCATCCTGCTGGAGAACGACACCAAGGGCAAGGTGCGGCTGCCGGCGCTGCACATCGCCGCCAGGAAGGACGACACCAAGTCGGCGGCGCTGCTGCTGCAGAACGACCACAACGCCGACGTGCAGTCCAAGGTAACGGGGCGGGCTCGGGGCCCAGGGACAGCACCTTGAATCCCTGCCTCCTCATGGGAAATGGAGCTGCTCCGGTGGGGAAGGACAACTTGTTCCGCCAGTATCACCAGTGATACCTTTAAGTTTGCAGTGTTAAGCTACGCAGTAATTACAAACTGCTCATTTTTCCACTTTTTAGTTATGCCTCCTATTTCTTTGGTAACCAGCTTTTCCTCATTATTTGCAAACCAGAAACCACTGGGAACGGAAGCAGAATCACTGCTTCCCTATTAAATAGGATACTGGTTTATTGCCCACGGGAACATAAGTTGTGTTTAAAGTTAATGCATGCTAGAATGGCTTTTCCCATAATTAACAGCATAACTCATTTCAAAAAAAGCAATATAGTTCTTCGTTTTGCGGCCAGTCTTTAATATTGTTCCTCTTTTTTCCAAACCATGCTGCATCAGATGATGGTGAATAGGACGACTGAGGTACCGAGATCAACAATTTTAAATTACTCTTTCTGTTACTTATGATAATTTTCTCTGCTCTTTGCCAATATTTCTTTACTATTTTGCAATAAAAGTGAAGATACGACTTTTTTTATTAATGCATTGAAATTTGTGACTCAAAAAACCTATTTTATTCATTCTTTGTCTTAGAATTTCTTTTTATTTGTGTCAGTATTGAAGGACATTTTTGAGAATCCACATCAGTTCAAAGAAGTCTGAGGCGAGTAATGGAGTTAAGAGGATAAAGATGCTTTTTTAGCTCAATTTCATTAATTATGAAAATGCACTCATTTGGCATAACTAAATTAGGGTGTCTGGCTCAGGCAGAAAATGGTAAAATTAATTTTCTGTCTTTTACAGTAATAAATACAATCAAATGCCCTAAGGTAAAAATTTGCTCAGGGCATCTGCTAATTTTTAGCATTGTTCTTATTACAATTTTTTCCATAAGGTTTTGCAAAGCCTTCGTGGACAGTACATACTCAGAATTTACCTGCAGTAAATAACACATTTCTTACATGGATTTTACTTCCACTAAAAATCATGGCATGGGTATGATTGGCTAGAACCAGGATTTGTCCCCAAAAGATTATTGCCACTTTTAGGAGGAAGAATGATTTCCACGAATGCGGTGGTTGTTTCAATACCTCCTTTTGAATAATGGAGTTTCTCTGTTGGAGGAGGGAATGAATTATGGATGCACGTGCCCATGGGAAGGTGCTTCCCTCTTGGTGTGTGCACACATGAGCAGGCGGCCAGAAGGCAGCAGTGATCTGAACTGAGGGGTGACAGCTTCCCTGGGCACCTGCTCCATGGGCACATTCTTCCCTGTGGGAAACGGGAAGGGGCTGGCACAGCGTCTGCTGAAGGAGGGCAGCATGTGTCCACATTCCTTTGTCCAGGAGTAGCTTAAAATGGTGGTTTGCACACTGAGAGGAAGGAAACCTAGTGAGCAGGCTATAGTCAAGAAGCCAGAAGTATTCCTCCCTTTGTACAACTATCAGCAAGATTCAATCAAATCAGCATAAAGCTCTTCAGGGAAACCTCAAAAGCAAGGCCCTTTCTACTTGAATTACTTATGAGAATAAAAGCTTGCTCTCTGTCCTAGTTTCTGAAAATTTCATTTTTTTTAATGTTGTCGAGTGATTCTATATCTCATAGCTGGGGCAGGATTCACCTTCTAGTATTGGAAACACAATAAATAAAATGTGGGTTTTTTGGTTAATAGATTGCAAAGTTTCTTCAGATCCTTTGCAATCCAAATTGTGTATAAATAGTTAGGATTCTTTTACTATGCTACTAAGTAGTTTCTTATGTAAACCACACTCTTTAATTACATTTTGAATAATTACTGGTTTCAAAAGTCAAAAACAAACCAAAAAAAAACCAGAAGGAAATACATTATCCATATTTTTATTTCTAAGAGCAGTAAAATAAGAGTTCAACAACTTCTGTGGTCATTTATCCAATCCCAGTAAATAGATGCAGCCCAAAAGACCCATGTTGCTTCCAAATGGTAGTAAGGAACTTGCATAATTTTCTTTAAGAATGGCTAATATATTAATATTTTCTGTGATGAAAACTACTCCTTTTGGTCACCAATGCAGGAGACTGAGTTGTGGAATGAAAGAATGAAGCACTTTTGATAATCTCCCACCTGAAAACTGGCCTCTCTGCCTGAAAGGCTGTGCTCTGATATAGGTGGATATGGACTGGATAAAATTAACACGATGCATTTGTTGGCCAGCACTTTTAAAATCAAATTCTAGTTAAATTGGTGATTTTGTATAAGAAGATTTCCGTAACCAGGGCTGTTTCCCTTTGTAGAGTGGCTTCACCCCTTTGCACATCGCCGCGCACTACGGCAACGTCAACGTGGCCACGCTGCTGCTGAACCGCGGAGCTGCAGTCGACTTCACAGCCAGGGTATGGACTCACTCCTTCACCTTCTTGCTTGTAGTGGCCTACAGAAATGGGAGGGTTCCTTTGGGTAACTCTTAGGCAAGAGCTGAGTGACGTAAGGAGCAAAATAATGCTGAAGTTCTCTTGGGATCAAAGATGTCTTTTTTGTAGTAATTCTGAAAGGTTGTCTCCGAGCAATGCACTGGAGGCCTTGGGAGTTGTGTAACAGCCAGTATTCCCAGCTGGAGGAAGCAGGATCCTTTGGCCAGTTCGAGAAAGCTGATGCTCTCATAATGTATCAACTCCCTTTGGCTTTTCTGTTTGTTAGATATACTCTGGAAATAGATGTAGGACTGATTTTTTTTTTTCAGTATTCTGTATTTGCTATACTACTTTAATGCTTTCACATAAAAATATATTTCAAAACCATAAAGTAGAGTATATTGCTATAGTATAAATGCAACAATAAAATAACTAATTAATCGTGACTACTCTTCTATGGTAAACAACTGCAGTGTTACATAGTACAGTCTCTTTACTGTTGCATGTTGCTGTTACATAGTTTGAAGTGAAAACCTCTGGTAATCTCAACCCAGCTCCCAGGTCACAAGTTTGCTGTTTAATTTTGCCAGACACACTTTGAATTACTTCAGGGTTCTGCCTTCCAGACTGACTCCCTCCTGTTTCCAATCTGGAGTAGCTGCTAATAGTACCTCTTGCCTCACTCAAAGTGTTTTCAAGGACTTTCAGCCTACACAGCCTACTACTCCTTTATGCTCTTGGCACTTCACAGGAAGGTTCCTTTGTGTAGGAGTGACGCATTTGTGTCCTCTGTGTACGTTGCAGCGATTGAAATGCATCAGTGTTTTGTGACTCTTGGCTCATTGGGACTCTGATACATGTTCGTGTATTTGTCTGGTCCTGGGGCTGCGATGTTTGCTGCTTGGGCAGATGCGCTGCTTCCTTTATTCAAGGACCCCGAAACGATGGAGAAGGAATCTTGCTTAGGAAGGAATTACTAACTCTAGCTTATATGGTGTGTGCCTAGCTCTGATGCTCTAGTACATTCTCATTTATTCTCTATGATGTGATGGTCTCATTTTTTGTGATCCGAACCCAAATTCACCCCCATTGTACACCTTCAGATCCATCCAGCTCATTGTTTGTTCTTTTCATGGTGTAGAATGGAATCACCCCACTGCATGTGGCTTCCAAAAGGGGAAACACAAACATGGTGAAGCTCTTGTTGGATCGCGGAGGGCAGATCGATGCCAAAACCAGGGTGAGTCTTTCTATTCCCTGATTATGATATTGTCCCTTCTGGGGAATGGACCGGATTTTTTCCTTGCTTGCTTTTGGGGATTTTTTGTGTGTTTGTTTTATGTAGACTGTTTTCTATGTTATCAGACTAAAGAACAGCTGGTGTTAGTGATAGTAGGAGGCAGAAATACTGTTACCTTTAGTCTCCTGTATAACCTGCCTACATTATACAAGAAAAAGCTGATGAAACTGACCAACTTTTAGTTGGTCCAACTTTACATGACACAAGATGATGCACAGTACGTGTGTGATGCACAGCAAAAGGAAATGCAAGGTCTGGATTCAGCTAAGCCTTTGAGTCCCCTGACTCCAAAATGTCTGTGCCAGTCACAGTATGCCCTGTAGAAACTCTAGTGAGCTCTAGTGGGCTCAGTCCATTTTTACTGGAGAACTCACATAGGGACAAGTAAAGTTCTCAGTGCCAGCAGCCATGTGTCCCTTCCCTAGACAAAGCGTGGGGTATTAATTAGGTTACTCACTGACTTCCTCCTCTCAGTTGTCCTATTGAAATGTCACATCATCACTCTGCCCTTTATTTATGGGTGATTTCACAGTCATTCAGGGCAAAAAAAAAAACCCCATCTTGCTGTATGGGCAGGGTTAATTACTTCAAATAGGATTTTGGACTCACCTGAGAAAACATTGTCATTTATTCAGAGCTGTACCGGGCTCATTCTTGGGAGCTGCTGGTTTTTAGGCAGCTGGTCTGCAAAATTACATGTACAAGTGATCAAGAGAGTTTTAGAACACAAAGTTTAGAGCTGGACATGAGAATTTTTCTTTAATAAGTTAGAAAGGTAGAGGATACTGCAGTCACCTACCCTTGGGAGTTGATTCAACCTCTGCAGTGACTTGGATATTAATTACATCAACCATTTGTTGCTATATAAGCTCTGGAGACAGTCATGATTCTTGTGAACTCTGTATGTGATTGTGATTTTGGTTTCTGATTATGAAATGATATCTCACTATTTTGGTTTTTTTGATTTTTTAAAAACTCCTGCTTATGGAAAAAGCTGCCTCAAGCAGGTGTGCAGCTAATCACCCCTGCTCACATTTTCCACAATCAACACCTAAAATCTTCTGGCAAAGAGGCATGAAATGCTAATAATACACTTCATTCAGGATATTCCACACACTCCTAAGCATGTCATACAGAAATATTTCATTTGGCCCGTGCAATGGCAGCATTAATTCACCTATTTCCTGTTCAGTAGATACTGTTCTAGATAGGTTGACACAGATGATTGTGAGGGATGTTTTGGATTTTAAGAGGTCAAGGTGTTTATCCTTCCTTGCTTACCTGCAAAGGTTGAGTGCAGTTGTGAATGAATCTGAGAGAACAGGATTTGCCCAGTGTAAGTGGGAGGGGCCAATTTTAGACTCTTCTCATTGTCTTGGCTCCCTGCCCTGTGTCAGCTGCTGCATGAGCTCAAAGTGTCAGCACAAAGATATCCCTGAAAAGCCATACAGGTATCCTAAGGACCACGTATCCCGGCTTGCACAGGCTCCGCAGCTTCCTGTTGCTTTCACCTTCCTCCTCCTCCCTGCTCCGGGGCTCACGGTGGCGGTCAGTGGCGTGCGCCTCATGGCGGGGAGATTCCAGAGCTTTGGTGCTGCTGTCTGTTTCTTTGTCTCAGCTGTTTATGTCACCTTGGTGTCTCCTCTCCCTGTGCTCTGTCCACACGCCTTGTGTGCCTGGCTCTGGCTGTGAGCCCGTGGGGTGTGGAGGAGGCAGGGATGTGTTGCATGTGCTCTGTCTGTGGCAGGATAGACCTGTCTGCCTACCGTGGTACTAACACACCTGGCCTTCCCTGCTGCCTTCCCTTTGCTTCCCAGGAATACCTGCCTTCTTCCAGTAGATCACAGTCACTGCAGAATAGCGGAATTAAAATACTAGAATATTTCACTGCCAAGTTCTTATGCTCCACACCTCATCAAAATAAGCTCTTTAGTTAAAACAGTCCTCGCTGCTTTCATTCAGTTTATTTTTAGCTTGTTTTGTTACATGGCATCTGATGCTGCATAAATTAAGATGCAAAACTTACTTTAGCGGATTGCAGATGAGCTTCAGTACTTCAGTTTTGGAAAGTTAATCTGTGAAAGCTTTCTATGTTTGAAAATGTTCCATTGGAATGATTCTTTAGGAGCCCCTGTGTTGTCTAAAAATATAAATTAAAATGCATATTCCTCAAAGAAAGCAAATCATGCATGCGTCCTGCTGTTCCATAGTTAATGCACCATGTCAGAGGAAAACCCTGCTTTCTGCAGAAATTAGTATTTTAATTTTCTATACCTTTCAGAATGTATTTGCTGAAATTTCATGGCATTTCTCATAAGCCCTTAAAAGTGTAGAATTGCTGGTAAATCTCTTGGCACAATTACATATTTTAAAATAATATTTTACATATTTGTTTGGCAAGTTCTACCATTTTTTTCTCAACCAAGTCCTTACTAAGTTTTTACAATGTGAAATTTAATTTCTTTTATATTGTATCCCAAGCAGAAATGGAAACTCCATTTTCAACTATAACAATAGGATATTTTTGTTAGTACTGTCTGTTATAGATAGTATTATAATACCATATAATAAAAAACTCCATCTTTAACAATAGCTAATTATAATATGATAATATAATATTTAAGTAATATTTTAACATATGTTATTATATAATATCTGGTATAAGTTCTGAAACTTCCATTTACATACAGGCTCTCCCTTGACTCTTGTTCACTAAATATTGAGTAAAATTTGCTGTACTAAGATACTTCATATTCAAAAGTTTACTCAAATGTATAGTCTCTATGTGTTTATGTAAGTAAGCATTTCAATGACATCATTTTACTTAAAAATTTAATATTTGGCCAAAATTCTGACCCATGCAACTTCTGGTGGTTAGTTAGAGTTAGGGGGTGAGAAAAACTGTGCAAAAATATTTTTTTTGAAAGATGGTGGAAAGTTCAATGTATGATTAATTCGCTGTCTGGTGATTAAGGGTACTGTGGCAACTGCCATTCTCACTTGAGGGAAGGAAAGCATTTACAGCCTTCTGGAACATACTAAGGATTGTTACAGGGAGAATTATTGTCAGCACTTAAAAGCAATTTTAGCATGACCAAAATGCATATATTCCTATTAAAAGAAGTCATCATATAATGGAATCATTATAATATGTACCTTCAGAATATGGAAATGTTGCTGACTATTTCGAGGTATTTTAGGAGTATTCTTTCTGAATGCAGTTTTTGTATTATTTTTATTTTTATCATCTCTCTATAAATTGCAGGAGGAAAAATAGGAGCAAGAATATAAGGCTTTTTTGGTTCTGCACATTTTTTTGCTTTTA
The DNA here is from genome assembly GCA_013397915.1 of Daphoenositta chrysoptera. Lineage (NCBI taxonomy): Eukaryota > Metazoa > Chordata > Aves > Passeriformes > Daphoenositta > Daphoenositta chrysoptera. The sequence goes on along the minus strand of VZRO01004855.1, from coordinate 780,418 downwards.
AAATAGTGTTATTCACAGTCTTTTATCACCTTGCTGGAATTTCCATTTTTGTGGGAGTAAGCAAACACCCTTCAAAGGGATAGGAACACTCTCACCTGTCTCAACTGCTGAAGCTGTCACACATTTACTGTTCTTTCTATTCAATCTTGCCAACATTGAAATTAGATTTTTCTTGCTTTGAGACTTTCTTTAGACTCCTTTTGCAGACTTTCATCCTGAATATTTACAGTTGAGTAAAATCTGTGGAATGAAAGAGAGCATCTAGTCTTGGAAGGGAAAGTTTATGGTGTGGGAAAGTAAGCATGTTGTGTCCCCGGAGCGTGGCAGCTGGAGCTGGAGCGGGGATAGGTGTGGGAATGGTGGGAGAAGGTCTGCTGCACCATTTGGGTTGGAGAAGGGCCACGGAAAGAAGGAGGCTCAGCTGGTGCTGAAAGAAGTGGCAGGTCAGTGATGGAGATAATCGGTACCAGTGGGAAAACAATAGGAAGGAAACTGTGGGCGGAGCAACTCAGATTTGGTTGGTTTGGTTTGTTTGGTTTGGGTTTTTTTGTGGGGAATGTGCTTCAGACGCCCCTTAACACTCATTCTGGAAACCTATTGAGATTTATTAGTAATAATATCTCCTTTTGTAGATCTGCATCCTGACAAAATAGGCTTGGCTCTGCTATTTCCATATGGGAGTGGTAACCATTGTAGCAGGATGCTGGCCTTGCCTTGGCACAGTGCTGTGTACAGTGTTTGTTCCTGCAGTAATGCTGCTGTGACATTTTCTCCTCGACTTCCTACATGCACGGAGCAGTAATAATTCATCAGCTTTTGCTGTTCCTGAAGCTATGTCAGATTATAAATATCTAATCACAATGCAGATATTTCTTATAAAAAATTCATTGGCTTCATATCATGCTTACGAGGGAGTGGGAAAAGGGGTGTTGTATGGATTGTCTAAGCAACTCATATAGGTAATGACTGTTACTTGTAGTTATTTATGGTACTGTCTTAATACTCAAGCAAGCACATGGTATATTTTTTGCTGTATTTTTCAAATTTGTGCTGTGAATGGCAGACCTGGGGAATACTTTACAGCATGTTTAATTATGCCAGGAGCTTAGAGCAAGAGGGAGACTTGCCTTGTTCATTTTTAAAGAGATGAGGTTTAGTTGTAATGAAAAATGAAGAAAATAAAAGCCCTTTATTTGCTGAGAAAATTTAGATAATTTTGCATGTTTGACACTTAGAATACTAACATTTTACTTCACCCTTATGAAAATGAGAACGTGCAGCTGCAGTTTAGAATAATTCTTTGATAATTTGGCCTTTGATGTTTATGTCTATCATCAGTTTTTGGTCTAATGAGCACTGAATGTGAGCAACCGTCCTGTGAAGGTGCTGCCCACATCATTTCCCATTAAAAATCCCTCATAAGCACAGCTTCTTTGTGTCTCAGTGTCTCTGGTAAGCTGAAGTAAAGCATTTGCGCAATGACCAAATAATTCATCTTTCTAAGTCCTACAGTTAGGAGTCACGCACAGAATTCAGAATTAATTTTGCAAGTTAAAAAATGATCAGTGATTGATTTTCAAGGAAAAAAAGGCACAAGTTTACCTTATATTTTGAGAACCATTTAAGAGAGAATCAGGATTGATGGAATTTTCTGGTTCCCATGCACGCAGAGGGGATTGTATTGTCATTTTTAAGGGTGACCCAGCTGTCAGTTATATCGCAGAATGTGAGTTAGGAGAGTACCACATATGGGAACAGCAGAACACCAGGTGTGGGGTGTCAGTGGGGAGATAGAAACATTTAACTCTTTATTCCACACCATCTGGGGTGAGGAGATAAATGTTGAACTTTAGACACAAAATTGCTAAATTTCTTGTCTCCTGGCATGGCAGCCTTTGTGTTCATGGAATATCCATTATTTGTGCTTCAAAGTCTGTGTTCTTCTGACCCAGGTTTGAATGTCCTGACAAATCATGTGCCTGATGTATTGGTCACTATGTTCTTCAATTAGCAAAGGAATGATTGAAAAAGTACTTAGGCAAACTCCTGCAGTTGATTTGAGAGCACTGAGGCTCATTGAAAATAGATAATGCTGCAAAAAAGGATTAGTTTGGTATACCAGTGTGTCTCTTCATGTTGGCTCATGTCAGCTTGTCTGCATTGTTTTCTGTACTAATTCTTCTACTGTAACAGCTCTCTCTTTGCAATTTCCCTCATCTTTGAATAAAACATATAAGCAAAAGAATTTAAGGTATTAAATATACAATAATTTTAAAATATACATGCTGTTTTCCTCAGAGCAGAAAGAGGAAAGGGAAGAGGATTCTGTGGGAAGTCCTCGGAACAGCTATGGCAGGGTAGAATAGGATAGGTAGTAAATTTCTGTCTCTGCTTTTAAAGGGAATTGTAGATAAGAACAAAGAAGAAATCATGGTTTTAAATTATTTAGGCTTTTTTTTTTGTTTTAGCAAGACTTTCTTGTGGAGTTGATGTCCTTCTCAGCTTGTATTTTTCTTCTTTTTTTCCCTCTCAGGATTTGTCCTGCTTTTTTTTTCAAGGATTCACACATATCTCCTTTTTTTTTTGTTTTATTAAATAGAGTAACATCAAAGCCACCACGCAGATAGGGGAAGTGAACCTCCCACATTGATTAAAAATGTAGAGCACAAGAGGCAGAAACTGGAAAGAAATACCAAATAAATACCTTCCCTAGAAATGCGTTTGGGATATATTCTTACCTTAGTAATGCCAGTGGGATTTATCTGTATGAATCCCTCTGGCAATGAGATTATAATACACCTCAGTTGTTCACAAAAAGATTTGGTTTAGAGGACTCTGAAGTTTCAGTGCATGAAAAACCAAGGAAAGTAATTGCACCTCATTCTTCACACCAACCCCATCTGCCAGGTGCTGAAGGCCACAAGTTCTGCTTTTGGGTTTGAACTTGCATCTGTTGAATTTCATTGCAAAGCTTCTGTGGGATTTAGGGATGCCTCTGAGACAGTGAGCTCCAAGGCACTCCTAACCCCATCAGTGTGTCTCAAAAGCCGCTGGGAAAAGTAGGTAAGTGAGGGAGAAAAATTCCTTCTGCAGACTTCAGCACCTTGCAGCAGTGGAGCTTTGTGGTGCTGCTCACTCGCAAAGGGACTCTGTGCTTTGGAAACTGGGCATGAGGGAGCCTCTGCTTCATGAAACTGCCTTTTGTAGAGTGTTACAGGGCTGTGTTTGCTGAAATGAGGTTGCAATTGCAGTGGCACTGTAGTCTAGAGCTACTTTTAATTTAAAAACATAGTGATGCAGGTTTCCTCCAAATCCCAGCAAGGTAAACAGTCCATGTGTATATGGAGCAGGGTCACCAACTCATACTTAGTGCCATGTTTTTGCAGTTTTGCTACTTTTTTAGTCTCTGAGTAATTCAGACCAGTATATTCTCCTTTTAATCAAGCTGTTACTGGATGCTTCAGTGGGCTCCTTAGAATAATAGCATCGATGTCACCTCACCTAAGATGAGCAGCATGTCTCAAAGGGAGAAGGCTTTTCCTGTGATTAAAAACGATTCCCATTTCACCTTTTTAAAGCCACCTCTGTTGAGTGCATGCTTGAACAATACTGAGGGCTAATGAAGTGAAATCTTGACTTTTCATATCCTACATGTTACCTTTTTTCTGTCATTCAGCACTAATATTCCTTCACAACCATTTTTCTAGCCTCATATTTCTTTTTCTGCATAAAGTCCAAGCTGTACAAAAGCTACCTAGAATTCATTCTCCCATCCAAATAGTTCATCCACACATCTTTTGCTGCCACTGCTGTGATCATTATTAGTAGCCTGAGCAAGTCTTTTGGTACAGAATGGTGTTCTGCAATGGAAAAAACTATTGTGGAGAGTTGGTGGTCTCACAGCAGCTTTAGAAAAGAATTGTTAGCTCTCTGTTCACCCCTCAATCTCAGAAATGAAAGATTTGGTTCTGTTTGTTTCTCTCCTTTTTTCTCTTGTTTTAGAATCTTCTTTTTCTTGATGCCTGTTTAAAAGCAAAAGAAAATTCTAGAGCAAATTTTCTAGTATGAACATTGCTTGTTTCATCCCTGCATCAAAAGCAATCCAAAGGACAATGGTTGATTTATGGAGCATCCTCAACCCAGCAGGCATTACCCAGGGAGAGGCAATGCAGTCTCAAAGCCATGCACAGGGCAGGGAGGGGAGGAGGCAGTGCATCCTCACATTATCCTCTCTCAGGCAGTAACCTTAGAGTGTCCTTTACTGGTGCAAGGGGAGAAAAGGGATGAAACTTCACGTTGTGGAGCCAGCTTCAGTTAGGAGTCAAAAAAGGAGCTTTTCCACACAGGCTGCATTCCTGGAAGGCTGTTCCCCAGAGTTCCAGGATGGACAGCTGGGGATGTGCTCATTTGTTTTCTCTCCTTTTACTTTAAGGATGGACTCACCCCACTGCACTGTGCTGCACGAAGTGGCCATGACCAGGTTGTGGAGCTGCTCCTGGAGCGAGGTGCCCCACTGCTCGCACGGACCAAGGTGTGTTTGTGCCCTGTTAGAGCATGAGAACACCTCTGTGTAACCTTCCACAGAACTTCCAGTGTCACTGAGAGGACAAGGAAGAGGACAGGAACATACCTGTCCTCCCAAAGGAAATGTATTAATGGGTAGCATGATCCAAAATAAGGTTTTCTTACATAATGAGGGACTATCCTTTCCAAATATATGAAAAGCATATGCTTGTTTGCCCCTCTCTCTAATATCAGACTACACACATGATGTGGAGTGCTACTGCCAGCACTTCCCTTGTGCTTCTTCCTGAAACTGTAGGACACACAGATGTGAAAGCTGGGTCAGTCACTCCTGAGAGGTGATTCCTGGTGCATATTCTCTGATCCTTCATGTAAGATGACAAGGACAGTTTCTCCTAATTTTTTTTATGGACTGTTTCAGACTTGAAAAATTATTTCAGTGTGTTCTTCCTCATATCTGGAAAACACACATTTAAAATAAATGCATTTCCTACAAATTCTGTGTCTTTGGTGAAACTAATAGGAGGAAGATCCTTGTGTAATAGCAGAGCCCACTGAGCAGCACCTCACGACAACAGATGTCCTTCTTATATGTGCCACAATCTAAGTGGGGGTTACTAGAAGCTGCTGTTCTGTTCCCTTTTGTCACAGAATGGACTCTCCCCACTCCACATGGCGGCCCAGGGGGACCACGTGGAATGTGTCAAGCACCTGCTGCAGCACAAGGCTCCCGTGGATGACGTGACGCTGGACTACCTGACCGCCCTGCATGTGGCTGCTCACTGTGGCCACTACCGTGTCACCAAACTGCTGCTGGACAAGAGAGCCAACCCCAACGCCCGTGCCCTGGTAAGCCTGTCCCGCCTGGGTTGTGTAACAAAGCTGGCCAGTAGCTCTTACCAGGAAAGCTAAGCGAGAATTGCCAGCAAACTCCACAGCCTTAAATAGGTGCAGTAGCCTCAGGGATATCACACCTACTGGTTACCAGTGCTGTGCCTTGTATCCTTAGGCCTGGTTGTGGAACACATCCTGTGGCAAGTCGCTGTAGTGTCAGGTCTGGAAGCTCTGCAGGGTCCCAAAAATCAGAGCTGGTTCTAGCTGATGTTGATGTATGCGTTGGTGTTTTACTGAATTCATGGTTCAGTTTTCCATACTGGGTGATATGATACACAAATAATTTGTGAGCTTTCAACTGAATCAGTAAGTTAATTGGTATATGGAAAACATATTAAAAAGCTAATATTTCTGTATCAAATCATGATATTTTCCTCTGTAGGTGCCATTTTTCTTTCTTTTCAAAAGACAGTTCTTATGGTTACAGGACACCAGATACTACTCCTTTCACTCACTGATCAAATCATTGCCCCTAACAAGGAGAAAAACATCACATTTGACTCGGGAAACATTTCAAGAATCTTTAATATATCCAAAACCAGACAAGATTACAATTTTCTCTACTAGGAACTGTTAGCTGTCTGGGAGTTCCTATACCAATATATCACAGTCTGACAGGGAAAGAGTCTGTGAACACTTGAGATGCTCCTGTGTGGCCAGACTTCTGCCTGCTGCATTGGGGGCTTCCACAGAACTCCCACTGCAGGGCACTTGGATGCCTTCCCCAGATTCCTGCCCACAGTAGGACCCACTGTTTTTCTGTGTATGCTCTCTCTATCCTTTACTTCCTTGGATCTGACACCATTTTCTTCTTCCCTCTCATTTTTCTTGGCCCTTCCATACCCACAAACCCTATAGTCCCCTTTGCTTCCTCCTCTTATACTTTTCTTGCTTTGTCTTTCCCAGTGCCATGTTCACTTGGTTGATCTTTTTTGACACTGTTTTCATCCTTTTGTTTTTCTTGCCAGTCTTCTGATTATCTCTAACTGCACTTTCCTCAGCTACCCACACATACCCTGTACACCTTCTTTCTTTCCTTCCATGACCAGAAAGGTGTCTTCTGTTACCTTCCCTCCATCCCTCCCTCCCTGTGAAACATCTGAAACAAAAGAACACCCTCAGGCTGCTGTCTCTTTGCTCTCTTCCCACCAAACTGGTTTTCTCTCCCCCCCCACTCATTTTCTCTCTCCCCCATCAGGGACTTGTCACCTCTGGCTTGTTGATAGTGTGTAATATATTAAATGAAGCTCATAATCTCTGTTAGTGATACATTTTTTTCTACCTTCTCCTCTCCCCCATCAAACTGTTCCTCACTTAAATATAAGTAGCAAAATTAAATCAACTGAGGTGGTAAAATTCAGTGAAAAATATGGAAGCTTCTGAAACAGTAAAACTCCCTATGAAATATATTGAGAGATGTTGTGTGGGAGGTAAAATACCAAATTATTTTGATTCTTTCTTTAGAAATTGGAGAAACAGTAATAATATTCAGCAGAGTCCAGTGATGGAATAAATATTACAAAGAATTAACTTTCAGCTACATTTAAAAAAATAATTGTTAATGTTTGCAAAATGCTTTGGGGATACAAGCACTATGTGAGTTCTCAGCTTTTTCAATGTGTATATGCTTTAAAGCACCTTCAAATCAACTAGTAATTAACATTTCCTTTAACAGAAGCAGTCTGTAGAATTTTTGTCGTGTGATTATCTCTTCCCATAAACTAAGATTTCACTACTAGGTTCTGGTTACTGCTGGTTGATTGTTTGGCAATACTGATCCTCTTCATTAGAAAATGGAGCGATTTTTCAACGTTATCTTAAAAATATTACCTGCGCTTTTCACTAAAACGTTCATCTGCAGTGAGTAATGTGTTTGTTCAGCTTCAGGTACACACTTAACCTGCATTAATTGTCATCAGATTATCATGACACCACAGCTGAAGGGGTGGTTCTTTATTTAAAGTACCTCAGAATGTACACACACACTCAAACATGGCTATTACACCTTAGGTTGATGTATAAATATAAAAATAAATACACAGAGATGCTTAGATTATAAGTAAAAAGACGAGGTGAAATCTGGAAGAAGTACTCTGTTCCTCTCTCTTTCTCAGTTTAAGTGGCTTCAAACTGAAAGAGAGTAGATTCAGGTTAGATATTAAGGAGAAATTCTTCCCTGTGAGGGTGGGGAGGCCCTAGCACAGGCTGCTCAGAGAAGCTGTGGCTGCCCCATCTGTGGAAGTGTCCAAGGCCAGGCTGGACGGGGCTTGGAGCAATCTGGTCTAGTGGAAGGTGTCCCTGTCTGTGGTAGGATGTGAAATAAGATGGGCTTTTCCAACCCAAACCTTCTGTGATTCCATGATTCTCCTACAGAGGTATAGGAAATGCTTTTAAAGGCACTGATTCCAAAGTGATCACTGTAATTTCTTCGATTTCCCTTGTGTTGGGCAATCTTGGGAAGCACAGTGGGTGCTCCTTACAGACACACGTGCAGCCTCAGGAGCCCCGTGCACGCACACGTGCAGTCGGCAGTCAGGATGGGCGTATCTGTACGCGAAGAGTGGAGGTGGAGGTTCGCTTTCTCTGCCCTGCCTGGGAAGAAAGCAGCAGCACTGCTGTGTTGCACCTCAGATAGTGGGAGACGTCTGTAATTCATAACCTGTTGTGCTTAAAGAACAGTTGCTTGTGTTAGTCTAACCCTTGTGCTCCCAGCGTGCCAGCATGGAGCTGTGTGGGAAGTGTAGCTGCATGTTTCTAACTAACATCACTGTCTTTTGCACAGAATGGTTTTACTCCACTGCACATTGCCTGCAAGAAAAATCGCATCAAAGTCATGGAACTCCTGGTGAAATATGGGGCTTCAATCCAGGCTATAACAGAGGTAGCAAAATGTTTCATGTGCTGAAGAAACATTCCTTCTCTCTCTCTCCTTTTTTGCTTCCTTTTTCTATCTCTCCTGTCATGCCTCACTTTCCTGTGTGTTTTATTTAAACAAAGAAGCCCATCCCTCCAGCCGTGCAGAGGAGTAAAACTGCTCTTGCTTTGTTTCGCAGTCGGGCCTCACACCAATACACGTGGCTGCATTTATGGGCCACTTGAACATAGTCCTGCTTCTGCTGCAGAACGGAGCCTCTCCCGATGTCACTAACATTGTGAGTATGGCTTTCACTACAACCATCTGCTCAGGACCCACATAAAGTCTCTGGTCTACCGTGTGGCTCAACCCAAGGTCACATTTTAATGATACTTCATTGCATTTTAGGACAAATTACTGGAGCACTTTCAGTGAAGAGGGGAAAGTGATGGCTGTATGTGTCATTATAAGCCATCTCTGGTTTCATGTATTCTAAAACAATGCTTGAGTAGGTAAAGTTTTCCTTAGAAACAGACAAAGCTCACCAAAAACATCCAAAATGGATTATAAGCCAAATCCCACAAAGTCTGTGTTTCCATTCTGAAGGATGAAATTCAAGTCCAAACGGCTGTAATTTCTGCCTGCATAACTTCACTGGCTGCCATGAAATTGGGTCATTCCTGTCAGTGAAAGAATATAAAATGCTTAAACCCCAACAATTAAACAAAAAGCAAAACTGGGAAACTCAAGATGTTTCTCTCAGACAGGAAATTCCAGGAACTGGTGATTAAATCTGGAAAATGTGACCTTTGGGAGGTAACACAAAGTGCAGAACCTGACTTACCATAGAAATCAGTGTTTGTAAACCAACAGCCTAGTTACCAAGAAAAATAACAACAAAACCAACATTATAATTTTCTGAGATGTATTTCATAAGATATTTTACTGTTTGAATTTGTCAGTATGAAAAAATATTCAACTTGGGACCTCTTATACTTTGAAAGCAGCTTTTTGTAGTACATAAGGTTATAGGTAAGTTACCAACAACAAAACCAACATAAATTTAGTAATACAGGTACACTGGACTCATTGTTTTTCTTAGTTAGAAAAATCTTACATGGAACCCTGTAAAATTGTTGAGCATGCAGAATTGTTTATGAGAATCATTAAAACAGATTTTTCATACTTTTTATACAGAAACAATCTTTATATAAGAACTTTATTAATAATAAAAAACCAACACAAAATTCTTGTAGAAGCAATTAAAAATATTGTGTTACCAGGCATTTGTGTGCAAAGTTTAACACTTTACCATTTCTGCTACATAGGTGTCTTGGCTTTCACTTGGTAAGCTGAGGTTCCCTGTTGAATTAGTATTTCCAAAACCTAAATTGCTTTGCTAATTCAAGCACAACAGGGTCATGGTAGAAATTTAATCTTTATAGAGTGTTTTTCACGTCTTAAACAGTTTATTCTTCAGGTAATAAACTTTATATATAGATGGAATTACTAAGATTTGTAGCTAGGGCTGTGGGATTTTGTTTGTTGCATACTTACTAATCACAGCTGGTAATACAATATTTATTTTAAAATGACAAGATAAATCAACTCCTGGTTAACAGGGTTTGCTGTAATTAAAAGTTCCTGTTAGCAGGCAAGCTTAGGCTGCTTCTTTCCCTACATCTAGACAAGGACAAGAAGGTGTGATTCCTGATTCTGATGTAAAAGGTCTTGACTAGGGTGTTCATTTTGGCAGTTGTAGTTCAATTGATAGTTGAGGGGATAAAAGCCTTACAACAGAATATTCTCCAGCTCTGGTGTAAGAAAAATGAACAATTAACACATTAAATGATGGGTCCTGCTGTGTACTCATGATATAACACATGAATAGATCTCCTGGTTGTGGAACTGTCCCAGGACCTGATGTACCAGATACTGGTGAGCTGCACAAGGACTGTTTCAGTCCACTTTGGGACACTGCACTTAAAGAACAGAGCCAAATTAAACTAGGAATGCTGTCCTCAAGGAATCCTCATTTTCAGTGTTTCTTTGAAAACCTGTGCAAAAAGTAAATGCTTTGAATATTTCTGATCTGAAATTCCGTATCACTCCAGTCAGCTTTCCAAAATTTCTTATTCTTCAAGTTCTGTGAGCTACAAAAGGCTTGAAACAAGATTGATTCCACAGCCTGGAGACAGACAAATCTGCTGAGCATAGATTTTACACATTTCATGTACTGGCTGAGTTGTGCTCAGCCATTGCAAGGCCTCTTAATGCTGCCAGCTCCACACAGTGTGCAGGAAGGGACCATCTGGAAAAATACCCCCTTCCATCTTGAGGCTCCTGTGCCGTGCAGTCCCTGGAGAGAGACAGGCTCCGTGTTCTCTCCTCTCCTGTGCGGCACATGAGCTGATGCTCTGTTGCATAGAAAGCTGAGGGACATATGTGGCCGTGGCAAGTCTATCTGACTGAATTTTCCTAAGCTGGGATTTTCATTCTGTCCCTCAGTGGTTGAGGTTATGTTTGTCTGGGATTGCCCAGCTGGCAAACCAAGGCGTTCCCAGGTACAGTGACACGTACTCGCACCCTGCCTTGGGGCTGGAGCCAGGCTCAGCTGGCAGACGGATGGGTCTCAGCAGAAGTTGTCACGGGTGGGACTGACACTGGCAAAGCTCTTTCTTGGTGGAGGTTTAGGACACTGAAATGCTTTTGCTCTCCTGCAGCGTGGAGAGACTGCTTTGCACATGGCAGCACGCGCCGGGCAGGTGGAAGTGGTTCGCTGCCTCCTGAGGAATGGGGCCTTGGTTGATGCTCGAGCCAGGGTAGGTGTTCTGCTTGCAATGTTTTTTTCTTCCTCTTAAAACTATGGCTGAAGGAATCACTCACCACCTCCCCCTCCTCCATTACTCCATTTTTACTGTTATCACTTCCTATGAGTCTGCAAGACAAATGCATAGGAAGGCCTGCAGGGACCAAGGAAGAGAACTGTGCTCAGGGGGGCTCCCCCCGTGCTAATGACCCACTCGATTTGAGTTGTAGGAAGAACAGACCCCACTGCACATCGCCTCTCGCCTGGGCAAGACGGAGATCGTGCAGCTGCTGCTGCAGCACATGGCCCACCCCGACGCCGCCACCACCAACGGCTACACCCCGCTGCACATCTCTGCCCGCGAGGGGCAGCTCGACGTCGCCTCCGTGCTCCTCGAGGCCGGCGCCTCGCACTCCATGTCCACCAAGGTAAGGCAGAACGCTTCAGATCCGTGAGCCAGTGGCACAGGAGGAGGTCTGCTCTGTGACGAGCGTGCTTTCATGCTGAGAAATTGAAGTAGTTTGGGCCTTTTATTTTGTTCTTATTTAATTGGCAACAATTGAGCAGACTGGAGCAATGTATCACAAGTTAATCAAATTTCAACTTATTTTGCTGTCATCTAAAATTGGGTTTGGTTCCCACTGAAGCCAGCTGCAAATCTTGATAAATACATGGTCCCAGCAGATTTAAAATGTCCTTGTTTGTCCCTTTGTCTTAGAGGCAGGGCTTTTTTGGGCAAAATTTCTGAAAAAGAAAAAGGGATGGCAATGACACATTTTTTTATGAACAGGCCTCCTTTTATTCTTCAGTACCTTATTTACTCGAATAGTGAAATAATTCTGCCCTGTGCTAGCTGAAAGGAATGTTCCTAAAACATAAAAGTCAGCATCTGTCCAGTCGCATCAAATGCTGAATCTATTTTCAGTGGTTCTAAAATGAGGTGTCATGTGACACAACAGGCCATTTTGTCTGGGATTATAAAAGAAATGCTCTCCATATTCACTAGTGGGTTTTTTAGCCAAAAATGGTACCAGTAGATTCCTAATGGAGAGATGAACGTCTAAGAAAATAGATAGCTGTGAAGAGAATCATATACCGAGGTATCTTTTCTAAATTTAAAGCATTTGATAAGTGAGAATCACGTATTTTTGCTATTTATAAAAGTACCCTTGGTTTTACAGCTGGAGCTTAAAACTTGTTTATGAACAACGGGGTGTCTTCTAGGGTTTAAAAGACTAAACCAGCAATTTTCAAATTACGATCCATGGATTACTGGGAGTGCTTGCTGTTCTCCTTTTATCCAGCTGTTAAATCACATTAGAATGGCTAAAAATACACTAAATACTTTCCTAATTTCCCATATTGCTTGATGGCAATTAGTATGGCAGGCATATTCTATAATTATGAATAGGAGAAGATGGAGCCCACTAGATAATATCTTTATAGACCTGTGATTTGTGAACTGAAAATGTTTGAGATTACCCAATATAAACTCTTTCTGAGGTGGGATTAATGGAACGAAATGATAATAAACATTAAACATCACTTACGTGCCAGGCAAATAGGTCATTGCAGCTTCCCAAAATTACTGTCAAGCAGTGGTGCAGGCTGCCACCTACTGTCATACAGCCATGAGCTTTCCTTACCAATTTTTCAGTTAAAACAGGCAAAGAGAAGGGGTTTTTTTTTAGCTTCAGTAAAACGTTGTGATTGTATGAATACACAAATCCAAGTACAAATAATTTTTCACCAAAGCCTAATGGAGGAAGGGATTTGGAGTTTGGAGCGGTTTTTTTAGATTAATTTAGTTGATGTTTCATTGTTACTGGCAATGATTGATGCAGGAAATACTTGTAAAGCTGTCACCATGGAATAAAGAAAGGTGAAGCTGGTTTGGGCTGTAAATTTTAAGAAGTGCCTTCATTGCCCTCATGCAGTGTGTGTTGCTAGTACAGTCTGTATCAGATAAAATGTCTGCCAGCCTGACAGCACATACATAGGGAAGAATAATAAAAGGGAAAGTATTTTCTTGCATTTCGTGCTTCTCAAAGTGCTTTGGAGAGAGGCTGCTCTTTCTAGGTTCAGCTATCGATTCTGAGGTTGAAGAACAAGTGCTTACTTAACACATAGTTCTTTAACAAGAGATGTCAGCATGACCTTTAACACAAACATCTGTGTTTTATCTCGTGGAATTTTTCAGAAGGGATTCACACCGTTGCATGTGGCAGCCAAATATGGGAGCCTGGAAGTGGCAAAGCTCCTGCTGCAGCGTCGTGCCTGTCCTGATTCCGCTGGCAAGGTACTGCTGGGAAAGAAAAAGTCAGAAGCTTGTTGGATTCTTCCTTAAGGAAGAACTGTGTGAAATATGCACTCCAAGAAGGCTGCAGCTGCTTTTGCACGGCGACTGTGGCTTTGTTGGGTTGTGTTTTCCCCGGGTGATGGCTCAGTGCTGCTACCCAGCATGTTGGGTTTGAGTCCATGGCAGGAGGGTGCTTGGCTGCTCTGAGGGCAGGTGTGGGTCTGTGGCTCAGGAAGCACCGGTTCCATCAAGCTGCCTAAATTCCCAGCGGCTAAACAGAGAAGCAAAGCCCAGGTTTTCCCTGGTGTGGTGTGATGGAAGCCTGCGGCTGCCACCCTGGTTTGCCTGGTACGCTGCTTCTCCCCACTAACAGCCAGCTGCCTGCCATGGCCTTGCTGTCCTTCCCCATTGCCCCCCCTGCCCCCCAGCCCCTCTGTCCCTTGCAGCCTCCTGGACCCTTCCATCCCACCGCACCCCGGTCCGCTCCACCCCGTTTCCCCCCGGTCTCCCGCTGCCGTTCCCCGTCCTCCTCCCGTAACGCCCTAACGCCGTAACCGCCCTTTCAGAACGGCCTCACGCCGCTGCACGTGGCGGCGCACTACGACAACCAGAAGGTGGCGCTGCTGCTGCTGGAGAAGGGCGCCTCGCCTCACGCGACCGCCAAGGTGAGCCCGCCCGCCATGAGGGGAGCCTGAGGGCAGCCGGCCCCGGCAGAGGCGCCGCGCAGCCACACGTCGCTCCACTATTGTGCAGCGTTAGCCATGGCGTTAGAAATGTATCTTCTGACCGGGCATACGGGGAATGAACACAAGGGGAGTTCATTCCAGGTTTAGGATCGGTGTTGTGGTATCACTGCGTACGTGAGGGCAGCCCTGTGGAGACCCTGAGGGGAGCCCTGACACTGAGGGGACTCAGTCCCACCAGAGCTTTGGTCACAGCTGGAAGTCACCTCACTATTGTGCAGTATTAGTAATGACTTTAGAAATGTGAATTCTGACCATGCACACTAATCATTACAAGGTTAGGAGTGGTGTTGTGCTATCTCTGTGTAAAGTAAAAGCTGCTGAAAGGGGAAAATGGTGACCAAATGGGTGCAACACCAGAGAGTGTCCTGCCCTATGCAAGGCTGCTGATCTACAGGCTTCCAGGAAATGTTCAGGGATTGTATTGGGAATGTGATTTCCATGGCAGCGCATGGAAAGCAGGATAGTTGGGGAAACTCATGCTTAAAAAAACCAAGCAAAACAACCACAGGCCAACCCAGCCAAGCACCCCCACAGGACCTGTGTGCTGTCACACGGGATTTTTCCCTCATAATGTGTTACAAAGTAATTAGGAAGTTGTCTTATTGAAAGAAAATGCCATTCTACTGTTGCCTTTCCCTGGTCTTAAAATTAAGAGCCAAACATGGTTAAGGGAAAAGGGGTTTTTACCTTGGTATTTATTTAAGGATCTTTAAAGGTGCACCACTTCATCTAGGTGGAATGCACCGTAATGCACACACACGATCATGTATACAATTTACAGGCTTTGGAAATTAGCATATCTATCAGAGATTCCCCAGTGAGAGACTTGAATGAACCCCCCATCCTGAGGAATTCCCCTGTGGATGGGCCCGTCTTAGTTTACAGGATGTGTTCTAGGGAAGACGTTTTTTTCTCAGGATAGCATAGGGCTTTCTGGCCTCCAACTGCGAATCCTCCAGGGTGTTTAGTCTCCTGGCTTAACGGAATATTAGGTCTATGCTAAATTATCAGACTTAAGGAATTACAAGTATGCATGCTAAATGCACTGAGGATATATAAAAGGGTATGTAAAAGGGTATATAAAAAGTATATAAAAGAAAACGCAAAAAAATCATCACGGTATCACTACTGTGCATCAATGGTTAATTCGATCACAAAAACATTCCACTCCATTGCTGTTTCCAGCCTGTGACTGACACAGGTATCAAAATTCCATATGCAAACACATCTGAAAAAGCATAATGTGATTAAAGGTGTGCACCCATCACTCATCACAGGGAGTGTCACTCATCAGTGAAAACGGTTGTACAAAATGTAGGTGTCAAACTCAGGATAATTTGAAGGTATTGGTGGAACAGTCCTGCCCACCCTGGTGAGGGCTGGCTTTGTTCTGGTTTTGGTGGTGAAAATAACAGACGGGGAAAGCAACACAACAGCAGGGCCATGGGGGACATGTCTGGCCTTGAAAATTTAATGAACTCTCATCTCTAATAGCGGGGGTAACATCAAATCATACTGTTTTATGGTGCCTGACTTCTTCGGCTTATGTGGGTGTTGTGGTAACTTTATTTTACTTTTGTTTTCTGGCTGGTGTCAGAATGGATACACCCCTCTGCATATTGCTGCCAAGAAAAATCAGATGCAGATAGCTACCACTCTGTTGAACTACGGGGCTGAGACCAACATTTTGACCAAGCAGGGAGTCACCCCACTTCATTTGGCCTCCCAGGAAGGTCACACTGACATGGTGACTTTGCTTTTGGAGAAAGGATCCAACATCCACGTGGCAACAAAGGTAACTTACTTTTGGAGACAAAGTATTATGGGTGGGAATATCCAGTAAGATGCAACGTTTGTGTCTCTGGGTAGATTTAGCAACATGTACCAGAAACCTGAGAGCTACAGTCTGAAATAATTCAGTGCTCTCGCCAGCAAAGGCTCTTTCCCTAATGTCTTTATCCTTCAGCCTTTTTTCTGAGTGAAGAAATTTAGATTCTCTAGCAAATAAGAAAACAACAGTGTTACCAGAGTAGACTAAGAAAAATTCTATGGAAGACATTTCCAAATTTTTTTAAATGATTGTGCTTTACAGCTTTTTTACAGAAAACAAGGTCATCAAAAAAAACCCCCATTAGTGTAAATCATTATGGGTCACTGGGTTTATCCAGGGATATATACAAGGTAAAAAGCCTGCAGCTTTTGCTCATACAAGTCAGAATAGAAGGCTCAGGTCTCTCCTTGTGTAGAGTTAATATATTCTACTAATAGAAACGAGGTGATTTTCATTTCTTATACAAAATTTGTTCAGTGCCTTGTTCACAGGAAAGCACTGCACGTGATCACAGTGAGCTGTCAGTTAAAGGCTGCATCCGTTTCCCTGGCATTTGAATGGGATCTATTTCTGGAGTTAATGTCTTCATTCTGACTTGTGCATGCAGTTGTCAAGGTTCCCTTTTCTGTCTGAGGAGTGGGAAGCACATTTTATTAATGGGCTTCTCAGCTTCCCAAATTGCATTATAGTAGAAAATCTGAGCATTGATGCCTGAAAGTTTTCCTGTATGGGTGTGGTGATATAATTGTTTCAGAGCTCTTTGTTAGCTGGAACAGGAGCTACATCAGCTCTACTTTGTTTAAAAACACCACCCATACTCAGAAGCTATTGTTAGGATCTGTTCATGTTTTAAAGATGAAGAAGTGGGAAAGTCTAGATTTTATTCCTTATGCAAAGTAGGGTTTTGTTCTTACTTCTAAATGTTTGTTTACTTGTTATATTCCATCTCCAGGCTGGACTGACATCCTTACACCTTGCAGCTCAAGAGGATAAAGTGAATGTAGCTGAAATACTCACCAAACACGGTGCAAACCAGGATGCTCAGACAAAGGTAAATCATGGAGTGGCTGCTGTCTCCAGCGTGCCAAAGGGTGCTACCCTCATCCAAGGAACGTTCCACTGAGCTTGCAGTTTTACTTCTTTGTTCTCCTCCTGTAGCTTGGTTATACACCTTTAATTGTGGCCTGTCACTATGGAAACATCAAAATGGTGAATTTTCTCCTCAAGCACGGAGCAAATGTCAATGCTAAAACAAAGGTAAAGAATTTTCCATTGCTTTGCTTTTGCTCTTTATTCTGAACATGGTAACCCAGCACTCCTACACGACATAGGTGCTTTTTTCCTTGGGAACTATAACCATGGCATGGGAGGCGTCAACATACGGTAGCTGTAATGGAATGCCTTCTCTCTGCTCCATCTTGTGGTGTGGTGTTCAGGAAAGAAGAGCCAGATAACTCTTTGGGTGTATGAAAAAATGACACAGACAATCCATTTCACTGGTTTTTCTTTTTCCTATTACTTGCAAACTAGCAAATGCAAGTTTGTTCCTGATCTCATTTACACATGGTTTACACCAGTGTAATACCACTGTGCTGCCAAACTAGTAAGTAACAATTCAGATGCTTTGAGGGTAATGCCAGGTTCTCTCCAATATGCTGGGAGTGGGAAGAATTACTGCTGTTCAGTGTGTGGGTGGGATGATTCTGGGAAAGGAAGTAGCTGTGGTAAGGGAATGTGGTTTACTCAAGAAGAGTTTGAGGTTTTCTGAGGGGAATCTGACCACTTACACTGAAACGGGCCTGACTACCAAAGTGTGAACAAAGCCCACTGACTTGAGCAGTTTCTCCTGGGATAAACTGGTGGGCACACCAGCTGAATGGGATGCATTTTGTAGCAAGAGTTGTGTATCTTCTGAGAATACAAAGAAAGGTTCTGGTGGCAGCAGCAGTCTGTTGCATCCCAGAAATCATCATATCACCCTTATCAGAAAGAGAAGGCGAACTCAGGAGCTGCGGGGCTCCAGCTTGGTTAAAGCTGACTTCAGGCAATTGCTGGCTGCTGGCTTCAAGCTGAATATCTTGAGACCGACATCCAGGAAGCAGCCCACTGATAGTATTTTTAAAATGGCATCAAAATCACTGGCTTGTAGTCTGCTGGTCCCTCTGGTCAGCTCCCATGTCCCCAGCTGGGACCTATGGGATGATTCATTTCTCAAAGAAGCATTATTTTGTCACCGTGGTCACAGCGCAATGTGGTAAGAAACAGCCAAGTAAATAAATAAAAGATTCTGGCCCATCCCTCTTGGGATCACCCAAAATCAATGGGCGAAACTCAGGGATTCCAAAAGGACAGGCAACAGTACTAGAAAAACAGCTGATGAGAATTAATACAGCAGATACTAGCAGGATCCAAGCTATAGCTGCCAAGACATTCAGCTGAGGTATTTGGAGGCTAACTCAAGGGACAGACAAAGTTGTGTCTTTAGCATTAGGTCTTCCTTTGTGTTTAAAGGGCCACTGGGACAGATTAGGATTACATTCACCCAGATATTTTACTTATTTAGAATAGTTTCATTACAGTCAGCAAGTTTGTATGAGGAAGCAGTTCTCCAAAATCTCACTCCTAGGGACCACTAAAAATACTGGCAATCTGTCAACTGGTGTTGTGGACTCAGTTTAAAGAATAAATCCTGGATTCAGGACAGGCATGCTAAAGAATGAGTAACCCCTGTTGCAATTTAGGCTTTAACTAGAGAAAGCCTGCACAATGCTTTGTTCAAGGAAGACATGAATTCTGTTTTTAGAGGACTGCACTAATATTTAAGTAAAGGTAGTGAATATACTTCTCACTAGAGTTTCTTCTCTGCCTGCTTTCAAAGCTAGTTGCAAATAATTTTGTAAATCAATTGCCTGACTGGACTTACACAATACCATCTCAGATTAGCCAGCTTAAGCACACTTGGTTATGTTTCTGTATTGTGTGACACGAGAACAAATCACTGGAGCAGATGAGTGTATTGAACTAAGCGTGTTTATTAAGGCAGACACTGTGTGCGTGTTTCTAAGTGTAATTACAGCTTGCTTCTTGGAGGCAAAGTGAAGCTTAAATTGATTGACATTTGTAATATGTATATGTTGTTAGCCTTTTAAAAAGCAAATAGGTTTTAATCACTGCTATTAAAAATGGTGTGTTTTTTTAATCAACTCAGATATTTTAAAGGCAAATCTTGGAGCCTCTGTTGAAAACTAGGATGTGAGAGGAAGAGGAATGTTCTCTGCCTCAGCTGTGATTCTATGCCCTCAGCATGCCCCTTTAACTTTGCTGTTCTTCATTGTTCCTTGCTCTGATTTAGGAAATGGGAGAAAAATGTCTTTTTGTGGATTTCTTTTATTGTGAGAGAAAGATGATTTTTTAATAAGAATACTGTCTTCCTTTATATTTTCATTAATCCGGGGAAGGAGAATTACTATAGCTGAAGCTTCATTATTTTTAAGTCGATTGATGTTGTAATTTATGTTTGAAATGTCTCAAAAGGAGCAGAAGGAAGTAAAGTGAAGTGTCTGATCTAATGATTGGTTCTTGTTCTTTGTTTGCTTTTGCTGTCACCACCGTGGATAACAGAATGGGTACACCCCTCTTCACCAGGCTGCTCAGCAAGGCCACACTCACATCATCAATGTTCTGCTGCAGCACGGGGCCAAGCCCAACGCCATCACCACTGTAAGTCTGACGTGCCTCTGGGAATTTGTTTCCCTGGACAGTTCTTTTCTTTCCCTCCTTAGGGCTTGAGAGCAAGTCATTGTTTTGGTGAAAGTATTCCTCATACAGCTGGTTGTCATATGTGGAAATGTAATTTCCTCTGCATTTCCTTATCCTCTTAAGGTAGTTCTCATCCAACCTAACTGGGCACTAAGCTAAACGTGAGGCGGAGAAGCGCATATACTGAGCCGCAGGATCAGGCTGGCCACAGCTGGCTGTGCCAGGCTCATTCAGTTTCCCCCTGCCCCAACACTTCGGTCTGCAAATTGATATCTGCAGAAGGAGTTTCCCATAAAAATTGAGGGCAGTCCAGAACCTTTTTTTTTTCCTCCTTCTTTTTTTTAGACCCAAATTTCTGTTCCTCTATCCACTGGATGGACTTCAGGTTCTTACTGAGTTCACTGAAGTTAATACCTCCTCAAAGACTCTCAATAGCTCCTGGCACAGCTCCTTCTCCACAGTCAGCCAGGAATGCAACTGTCCTATTTCAAATTGATGTTGTTATTAGTCACCTCTAATTGAGTAATCATTAGAACACTGCCAGAGTGTCCAAAACTCCTGTCATTCCCCAGAGCAGATCAGTTTTCCATGTGCATTTAGAGTGTGTGCTTAAATCAGCACTGGCACCGTGTTTGGTCCTGGAACAATCGCATGGAATAATCTTGTGTGAAAGTTACCCAAAATACCAGTTTGTGCACTCAATCATCAAGTGAGAGACCACTGTAGTCAGCTTCTGGGGCTGTAGGTACTGTTTGCTGTGTTCAGCTGAGGGTCTCTTGACTTGATTTCAGTCCTCACATTGGGGCTGTCATGCCCAAATCTAAGCCAAGTCCAAGCTGCCTTAGGGATGTGTCTTTGCTGCACAGTTGGCTGCTTCGTCAGATACTCGATCTGTCCTTGTCCACACAGAGCAACCTCTGGCTTGAGATAAGAGAGAATTTCAACCTGAGACATCTGGCAGGGAGATATGGGAGTGGTGTATAAGCAGCTAATGTGCAAGTAACAGTAACAGTCAAATTATTTGTGCTGTGAAGATGCTAATCTGTTCATTTTGTGCTTCCTAATCCACAAACTCTGTGTTGCTTCAGGGTTGCTGAGCTAGACTAATACAGAAGAGTTTAAATTATAGATAACTAAAGCCGTTGCTAAAGAAGAGAGAGCCCTCAGGCTGATAACCCTGCACATGCTGCAGTGGGGTTACAAGAGAAATCATAACAGTGCAAAGAGTGGTACAGTGACAGACCATGATTCCTCAGGAGGGCCAGCATATTGTCCCTTGGTTCAGTGCAAAACAGCATGGAACAATTCTGTGTAGAGTTCTTTACAAAGAACCACAGAACACATCTCTTCCTTCCCTTCCCAAACTGAGTGATGTGGGGACCGTGGGCTGCCAGTGTTCCAGGAGATAGAATGGGGATAAATAGACCTAAACTCCTGCTAAATTATTTTAATGTCCATTTGATGAATGACATGTTTCTATATTATGAACATTCAAACTGCAAATAAGTGTATTTAAATGGAACTATATTCCTCACCCCTAAGCCTTTTGTGGTTTGTATTTGTTAAATCATTAGCTTTTGTAAACTGTTAATGGAGATACATTTTTGTTGTATGAAGAAGTAGGAGTATATGGGGACAGCTGTAATTTTGTATTCCCCAGGTAAGGAACTGTACCTGGTTAAGGTGTAACAGTTTCAATTGGAAATGAAAGTGTAAGAGGTTAAAATATTTTCCATTTTTTCTAAGAGTATTTCTGCAAAATAAACCCCAAACTTTTGCAGGCAAGACACACTGTGTAGTGAAATGTGAGCCCTGAAGGGTTAAACCATACAGCGCTGTAGTATTTGGAATTGCTGGCAGATGTAAGTGTGTTGTGTTACCATGGCAATTTGGGCTATAGTCTTAAAGAAGTTACAAAGACAGAGTCAGATGTAACTGTAAAAAAGCTGTGATTTTCCTAGGCTGTGCCTTGTTTTGGATGGAAATGCTGGCTCATGCAGCGTGGAGAGTGATCTCATTGGTTCACATCACAATCCTCCCTCTCTCTCAGCGCGCTCTCCCCCTCTCTCTTCCCTTCAGAATGGTAACACAGCCTTAGCCATCGCCAGGCGCCTGGGATACATCTCTGTGGTCGATACGCTGAAGGTTGTAACGGAGGAGATCACCACCACCACAACTGTGAGTTGCACATGCATTCAAATGTTGCTCTTCTTTACTCAGAGTGTTGCCTTTCTGCTCTTCTCTCAGGCTCTCCATGCATCTCTTTCCTTTTCTGTTTTGTTTGGGGGGTTTTAGCTCCCCCCCCTTCCCTTTCTGTTGTATTTTTGTTACAGTGCCTTCAATGTATCTTATAAGCATGTGGATGTGTGTGCAAGGCAACAGGCTCCCCTGAGCTAGGAAACAAAATCTGTGTGCATATCAATGGAAAACAGCAGTTCAGATTAAAACTTGTTTCTACACCTCGGTCCGAGCTGCAAACCCAAACTTTCCAGAAGTTTGTGCGTTGTTCAGATCCTGCCCTGTTTCTCTTTTCACCTCTCCTTTCCCATCTGACCTTACATCTCCACACTTCTGACACCACCTGAGGCTCAGTGCTTGCAGCATCTCTACACTTGGACTGTACCAGCCATGGCCTGGAGCCAAGCTTAATGAGGCTCACTGAATGGCTGTGAATCACATCCATCATCTTCTTACTCAAGTCACTTCCAGTTCAAACAGATCCTGTTTTCCAAAATGCAGAGGAATGTTTCCTTGCAGGCTCAGTCCTCTCAGTGCTCCATACTCTTGGAGACTGTATTTTGATGTCAGGGTTCGTGAATGGTGTGTGCTAACATCAGCCAGGTGGTACTGCTGCTTTAAGCCAGGAAAAGCTGATCGCTTTGGACACCCTGGGGAGGGGAAGGTTTTCCTTTCTTGCACTTTCACCTTCCATCTACAAATGTCATAGCAGGTAGGTAGGGAGAACATTAGAAAAAGTGCATAATTAAGGAAATTAGATTAATTTAGATCTTGGTTACTGTATTTATCTTGAAATACTACCATAAGTTCATGCTTTTTCATTTTATTTTAATTTTTTTTAAATGCAAGATAAGTATTCTAGAAAATCCATCAGGTCTAGATGACATTTAGGGGCTCAGAGCTGTAAAAATCCACAGATTACTAAAAAGATGCCGTTGGTCAGTCATGGAGAGGGTTAGAAGTAGAGAAGTCCAAAATCTCTTGTAAAGAAATGGAAAAATAATTTCGATTTTGTTGCATGCTGACAGCAAATCTCACTTGATATGAACTGAGGAAGATGCAATAAAGGTAATATGGCATAAGGTTACAAATAGAATGAGTCATAATTTATTAATGACCTGCAAAGATCAGGCTGAGTCAGGTTTGGAGAAGGAATTTCAGCATAATTCCAGAAGTCTCTTAATAAAGACTGATTGTTTCTGTTGTTAGTACTTCATGTTCTTGTTTTGTCATAGAGCACATCACACATGTATGTGCATAAACACGTATGTATCTAATCAGAAATTTAGGAAAATAAAACCTAGGGAAAAATCTTTGAGATACTTCAGCTCTTACATTTTTAAGCTTCAGAGGACACCTTTGTCACATCTTCTGTGCTGTGTACTGGCAAATGTTTTTCATTTACTGTTTGATAAAAGCAGTAACTTGCTTTCTCATTTACACTGTGTTTCATTGTGCAGACTTGTACCTTGTCTCATGTACGTGTTAGATCTTTGAAATAATAGGAATTGTGCTAAGACACCTGTGAATTATTTACTTTGGATAAATATTTCTTTAAACATTGAGGATTAATCTTTTTTCCTGCCAGATACCTCATGCCTGGGGTTTAGGACTGAATTAAGTACTGAAACTTACTTGCAGAGTTGACCTTTAATGCTTGCACATAAGAGAAATCTGAAATCTTGATCTGTGTCTGCATACTTTAAAAGTCAGGTGGGATAAACTCAGCAGATTCTCCAGCTGTGAATTCATCTAACCCTTGTACCACAGGGATATGTGGAATGGTGGTGTTTGTGGTGGGGATGTTGATTAAACATAATTTAGAACAAGTCCTGTAAAGGAGGGCTAAGTAGCAGGCGCTCCCCGCAGTCAGGTTCTCCAGATGGTGAGGTTGGTGTTGCCAAACCTGAGCGCAGCTTTGAGCCCTGAGAGAAGGTGCTGTCACCATAGCTACCTCATTCTCTGAGGCTGGGCTGGGCCCTGCACCGAGGCTGTTACACAGCCTGATGCTTGATTGGTATTCAAGTCACTGGCACTGGAGAGGAGGAAAAGATCTCCAGTGCCAAAGCCTTTCTTTGCTCTAACTTGGAACAAATCTTCCTCTTACTTGCATTAGTGCTGTTATTGGTGGAGCCACGTGAATATAAACCAATAGAGAGAATAAAGTGCACTTTTTTTACTGAAAGATTAGAGAGCAATAGGAAATAAATCAGAATAAACTGGACTTTTGGGGGTTTGCTATGCAATTAAATTTGGGGCCATTTATGCAAACAAACATAGTCTTCCTGTGGACAGATGAATATACGAGGAGCTTTCAGGTTGTTTACAATATGCTGCTGTGAGTAAGTCATTGCTGAAAGCACATATGGGTTTATATACCTGAGTTATATATCTGAGTTATTCTATACTACCCGATAAAAATCTGGCCTTACAATGAAAGGCTCAAATACAGAAGCCTTAAGTAAAGTCCATAATGGAATTCTCAGTGGCACTAAACAGTAGGGAGTTTGAGAAATACATACTGAGCAATTTTCCATGTGGGTCATTCGTGGGGCTAGATAACAGTTTTTAAATTTTGAGAGTATTTGATGTGCATATCAATTTAAAAAGTTCTAATATTACATTAGAAGTTCCTTTAAGAACATTAATTCCCAACAGAAGTTGTGTGGATTATAATCAATGTAGAATTAATGATTAAGTAGAATTAAGAATTAAGTAGAATTAACTATTCTTGCTGAGTTCAGTGTTCCAAAGACGGCATTGCAGATTTTTTGTTCTTCTGTAATGTGTATGTGCACACACACTCTTTTGAATCTCTTTTCTAAGCTTCGTTTCAATTGTTAAATGATGTAGTAATTTTTTTCTTACTGATGGAAAGTCAGAAAGTCAATAAAGTATCCTTGCTTCCCTGTAAATAGATAATATCTGCAAGCCCGAGAGAGCAGGCTGTTTTTCTATGGGGGCCTGTAAAAACCTAAGTAACAAATAGATGGATGTAATGGTCAATAAACCTTGGTTACCTGGGTGATAGAAAAGTGGACAGTGATCCTCTCTACCTCCAGCTTGTGCATTAACTTAGCTGATTGTTGAACTTATTTGTTAACTCTGGTGTTGAAGAGACAAAGTCAGTGCCACCTGAGTGACAGCACCTCCCCATCTGTCATTGCTGGCCTTGTCACCCCACTGCTGCCTGACATTTCTATCCCAGGAAAGCCATGGGAATACGGGGAAGAGTCAGTCATGGTGGTGGGGGCATTCGGTGAATATAAACTAATTTGCAACCCTGAACATGTGTTCTGCTGCAACAGAAATAATTAGTTGTTTTTACTCATGGGGAAGAGCGAATTTAGGAGCCTAATTGGGATTGCCAGTTGAGGCAAAGGGCATTGTTCTTTCCCTGTACCTCAGGAGAGTAAACTGGAGCTGCTGTCACAGTTAAATAGATTTCAGAAATGTAAAGCAGACTTTTAAAACAAATTTCCTAAGTAATTACATGGTTGGTAACTTAGTTATTTATGAAAGTGCAGTATTTTACAATAAGAAAGAATGCTGGCTTTGTCAGTTTGTTAGAAACAGAGAAGCACATAACAGGATCAGGAAATAACTAGAAAGTTTTTTGCAACAAAAGCTGCTATTGACTTCACTGCTTGACATCTGCGGGCATTTTCCCAAAAGAATATTGCATAAGGGACTGAGGGTTTGGTTGATTTAATTATCCCTCACATGAAATGCTTTCACTCCTTTGCATGTTTGTTAATTTATGCACAATAGACGGTATCTGCAGCAGGGAGTGAGCAGTGCCTCAGCGGGGGTTTCTCAGGGGAGACACGTGGCTGCCTGGCACTCCCCTCCGTGCCAGAGGGGCACCTGTGCTCCCACACATCCCTAAGGGCCATGTGCCCTCAGCTCGGCTGGGTGGAGCCAGGGAAATTGGTACTTTCTGGTTCTGACTAAGGCACTTCTGGTCACCGCTCCTTTGGAAGCCCTTGGTATTTTGTCCCCTGTATCATAACTGAAGGGTTCCCTGCAGACAACTTTTTCAGGTCTCACACTTCCTACAGTTCTCTCATTATGTTCTTTATCTACTTCTCCAGTCTGAGTCTGGATGCTAAAAAGATGTCCGCAGTCTTGATTCAGCACCCCTGGACATTTGTGGCCTCCCAAAAGTCATTTATGAAGATAAAATTATATTAAAAAAACGACTTCCATTGTTCTCCTGCTCTGTGCTCTGATACTTAACCATAATCCTCCCACTATTCCTCAGTCCATACTTGCCTTGATTCACAATATTTTAAGCTTTTAGGTACAGAAAATGTTTCAAAATCTTCAATCAACTTTTTATTCCTCTGATGTGTATGTGCTTTGTGGGAATACACATGATTTATGAAAAGGATATAATTAATATGCACTGCAGTCACCTTTTTCTGGAGAGGGGGGAGAAATGTTTCAAGTGATCTGTGTAAATCCTTCACATCTTTTTTTAGTTTAAGAATTTCACATCATTCATAACTTCATTTCCAAATGCTTTACCATTTAATAATTTCCATATGCCACATACAACTTTCTGAAGCTCTTCTTTAGACATTACCTAATTCATTTTAAAATCATCTTGGAAACATTGAGCTGAATTGTTCTACATGCACCATTTATAAATAAATTTTATTCCTCTGACCAGCTCATTATCTAATGTTTTCGTACTTTTCTGCCGGAAGAAACGTTACCTTATGCAGCACTGAGAATAGGAGCTTCTGGAATAAAGATGAAAACAAAAGTTAGGGGAAAGTGAAACGAGTTATGAAATGCCTCAGCACATCCAACTGCTGTCTGTGTTGAAAATACCCTGCTTCAAACTTCGCTCCTGTCTTTGGTGTTTAATTTGAGGACTGATGATTCTGTCTTTTGCAGACTGTAACAGAGAAGCACAAGCTAAATGTACCTGAGACAATGACCGAAGTCCTGGATGTGTCGGATGAAGAAGGTGAGCGATTTTGATAAACTCCTTTTCCGTGTCACCTCTGTAGCCTGTTATATAGGCTCAAGAAGCCTCTTGAGTACTCTGACATCTTCATTTTGCTGTGCTTGAAATGAAGCTCTTTTTTTAATGATGTAATCATTACGGTATTTGCGTAAAGGTGCCAAAATTTGACACAAAGCAAAATCCTGGACCCCTACATCTTTCTCAGAAATAGCTTACCTGAACCAAATTGGCAAATGAGAACATTTCCAACAACAGGTTTTGAAATTTCAGTCTAGAGCTGTCACAAAGCTGGCTTTGACCCTCCCATAAAGAGGAATCTGAGCAGTAATTTTTTTGGATCTGTGCCACCTGTATCAGATACAAATACCTAAGAATTTTGCCTTACTGGAAACATTTGTGTAAGAAGATGCATAAGGTAGAGGGTGAGGAGAGCATTCCCTTGAGGGAGCTTTTGGCACACAGGGCTCAGGGATACACATGGCATGATACAAAGTAACAAAGTGCTAATAAGTTTGGCTCTTGGGTTTCAGAGCCCTTTGCATGTAGAGGCAGGAGACGTGTGTTTTACCACTTAGCTACATCCCAAGAAAACTTTTGTCAACTTCTGGGAGGAGGGGTAAAGCAGCACACTTTTATACAGCTCAGAATTGCAGAAATGGCCTAAAACCATCCCTTTTAAGATTTCACATGTGACTTCTTAGAAATTTCAGTCACAACAGTATTAATAAATACAAACACATTTGGAAGGATTTTCTATGTTCCTTTTTACACTTGGCAGTGTTAATATTACAATATGTGTGCCATTTTATGGTGGTTGTTATTATTTCACGCAAATAATTTGTAGAGTGAGTAATTTCCAGAAAGTCCTGGGAATTTGGGAACTCAGGTTTCAGGGTTGGTATTTTTCTTTTACAAAGAACACAGATGCACTTGTGGTTCTAAATGGTGCATGAAGTTAATGGCATTCATTAATTACAAGTGCTTGTATTGCTTTTAGAAATGGGATTTGTGCTGATAAATAAGTTACCCTTTTGAGAAATAATGATGCTTAGGCTCCAGATGCAACTTTTTGTTTTAAAATGCAAAAGCAAACAAGTGTGATTCAAAACAAAATATTTTCTGCTGCATCATAACCAGTGAAATTATTTTGCTGCTTTGTCTCTGATTAAGAAACATTCAACTGCTTGTGTAATTATTATGTTGAATTGCCTTTAAATTGCATATTGCCTTATGTTGACCTTTTTGAGTTTTCTCCCAGTCTTTTGATCTACCATTGAATCACCTTTAAATCCACAAAGCCTAGCATGTCTTCTTGCTTCTTCAGGATAAATCCAGGGTATTCCTTGTTCTCAAACCAATTTGTCTGTTGTACAGCCTTTAAACACTCTGATGATGAACCCTTCAGTGATGGGGAAGCATATAGTGGCACGGGTGCTGTTAGCAGGAGCTCGTGGAGTAAGACCTACCGACTTTCTCTTTTTGTTTTAACTCAGACTGATTGGTTTATTTTTTGTATTGAAAAAACACAAGTTTGCATAATCTGGGTGCCTAACACTACTTCCCTCTGTTACTTTTGAAGTGTGGCTGAGTGTGTGTTCCCTGAAAGGTGGGAGGAAGAAGGGAAGCCAGAAAAATCTCAGATTTATTACCTATATCTCGAGTACGTTGGCAGAACTTGAAGGGGCTGTCCCGCATGACTAACGCTCTCCAGTGCATTGAATTAGCATTCCCTACAAGAACTCCTAACGTGGATGGTGCTTGTCACAGCAACTTAAAATAGCTGGGGACAGGAAGGCTGCAGAACTTTTTGGATAGAAAGGATGAACCTTTTAGTGGTGGTATAGGTTTATAAGAGGCTAGCAGTAATGCTTCTGTGATGCTGTGTTCTTTCAAGTGACACAATATGTTCTGAAATAAATCGATGTGGTGCTGCAAATCTGCCAGCTGCATTTATATAATTACCAAGTTGAACGCAAGAGTACTTGAACAAAGAAGTATTTCAGGTCCCATTGTGGAGCATATTCATCACTGGTGATAAGTATTTTGCATTTTGCTTGGAGATAGTTGTATTGCATAATTGTATGCTGTCATGTTGTTAATGTAGTATTTGTATTCCTAAAATCCAATCTTAGCAGTATAAAATAAAAGACAAATATCTATCAAATAGCTCCTATTGGTATGGAAGGTCCTGCTCTGTGTACCCTATTTTAAAATATCTTGATTAGACGAAGAATCCCACGAATTCTTCTTCAATTTTAATGCAGGATTTTTGTGTTTATCCACTGAATTATTATTCAGAATTCTTTCCCTTTAAGGTACCTGCAAAACTTTCTTTTGAACAGAATCGCATTATATTTTTTATTTAAAAAGGCATTTGATCCCCATTCATGGCTATTGCACTACAGACTCCCGTAGGCAGAGCTGTTAAGTGATGTGGTTTGTGCAACATGTACCTCTGCCAGCAGAAATGCTCAGTGTGGATAAAGTTGCACTAAAAACCCTGTACATTGTTATCATTTTATCTGCCTTGGCTCTATTGCTGCAAAGGTCAGTTGTTTTAAAGGTGTTACCACAAAAGAAGCATTTTGCACCTGAGGGGTCCTTAGAGTAG
Source organism: Daphoenositta chrysoptera (assembly GCA_013397915.1). Lineage (NCBI taxonomy): Eukaryota > Metazoa > Chordata > Aves > Passeriformes > Daphoenositta > Daphoenositta chrysoptera. Next base: position 750,875 of record VZRO01004855.1, on the reverse strand, counting down.
TAAAGGGAAATTACTGCAAAGTATCTTGTGAAATGCATTTAAGTGATGTCTACAGAATTAGTGAAGTTAAGCATAGGCAAATATTTTTGTTAGGGCTGAGTCTAGCAGAAGAGCTGCACAAACCAACAGTGGTTTATCTTTGAGACTCCCATGGGAGATAGTGCAGTAAGTGTAGTGCTGTAGAGAGAGAATACAACCAGTGAAACAGGTTGTTCCAGAGCTCTCGTTTGTTTCTTTTTGAGTCTCCTCATTGCCAGTTAATTTTCAAGAGTTGTAGTTTCACTGTCTGTTTGAGACCAAGTTCTGGCTGCTGCAGAAGTTGTCAAGCTCTAACCATGCTTCCCCACATCCCCAATCCTGGCAGCACTAACATTTCACCATGTGGTGACCCAGCCTAGAGAACTGATCTGTCTGAAAATGAATCTCTTTGTTTGTCCTGGTGAGTTATTTTGCAGCCAGACAACTTTTGCAGACAGAAGAGAGTAGAAAAGCTGAAGTAGGGGGTGGAACACCACTGTCAGGAGCAGCATGGCCTGAGATGGCAGCCAGGAAAGTCGATTCACACCCGACTGTAATTAGTGCTGACACTGTAATTGCAGAGGAGGGGTAAACAAAGGTGGTCACGTGCAGAGTTCATGGACAAGGTGTTGTATCTGTGAACTACTGCATTGTTTCAGGACATCCACCAAGTGGCCTTGGATTCCAGAAAGCAGTTCACAGCTGATCCTATATCTGGCTGCATAACATTTCTGATTAGAAAGAAAAACCCCCACAGTGCCTAAATAAAACAGTGAATTTCCTGAGTGCCCCCACATGTGGCCTTGGAGTAGCTAATGCTGCTGCATATGTGTGAGAAATGAGCAGCTAAGTCTGGGCAGAATCCACTGCTGTTGTACATGCACTTAATTCCTCTGAAGAAGCACCTGAATTAGTGGGAAAACTTAATTTCCTTAATTAGACCTGGAAGCTAAAGTGCAGCCAGGTATTGTTCTTGGTTAGACTTAAGCTGTTGCTGCACATTGAAACACAGTAAATTTAGAATAGCACGGCTGAATTAATTCACCCTCTAAATAAAGCACCTTATAACCAGCAGTATAAAATGTAGCCACAGGATGCTGATTTTCAGAAGTGAAGCTTCCATGGCTTTGGCATGTACGGATAGTCTGATCTTTTACTCTTTCTTACCTAGATCCAACATAACTTCCTAAATACCATAGTAGCCACCTGACAAGTACTGGAATTCATTTTGTGACAGGTTAATATTCAAGAAAACAAAATCAAGGTGTCTCACCCTCTCCAGAGCTCCTAGAGAGTAGAAGTACTCTTCTTTTTTTGAGATTTGTTTTACCTTCTCCCATTCTGTGAGTGCTGCCCTAAGCTCCCAGTAGCTTTAATGTTAATTTACTTTAAGTCATGTATCAATATCTGAAACCACACATGAAACCTCACTTTCCTGTCTGGCTAAAAATAAAGTAAGTTAAAACATCAGCCAAACTGCAATCCAGGGAAGCTTCTAGTGTGGGCCACTAAATAGAGGATTGACTTAGGGAAGTGAAGGTGTCCAAACAAAGTGTCGGAGAAACAGACATATTATATTGGCATATTTTATTTATAATTTATAATATAAAATAGAATGTACTATAATTATATTATAGTATATTTCATAGCTGCAGTTATGGAATATATATTCCATAAAAATTGTTATTGCCATAGCTGTCTTTTCTCCATCTGCAGTACTTCTGTGGTGAACTTTAGACTTATCTGCATGCTGCAGAGAAAGCAGTGATTTTGGCAAACTCATATAACTGTATCTGGCTTTAAAAACATCTACTAAAAGCAATTTCTGGCAGTTTGACACAGCCCCCTTTTCTTTATTGTTTTATTTTTAAATTTTGTCTATATGTTCTCTATGTTTTGTGAGAAACGATTCCAGAGCAATTCTCATGCAGCAGTTGTATTTTGCAATTTTGCAAATTCATAGATGGCCACTGCAAACCATGGAGCATCAATGTCAAGGGTTATATTTGTCACAGAGTGGTTGGTAAGTGGTGGAAGTGTTGCTGGCAGTTATTTGATGGGGAATGAGATGGCAGACGGATTGGTTCTGGCACGATGGAAAAGGGCAGTTCCTGTATCGCCACAAAGCAGCCATCTGGTAAGATCTGCTGTGTCAGGAAGCCCTCGGTCAGCTGAACATGCAGTCACTTAGACTTAACTACCGATTTTGTTCTCTTCCTGTGCTGGGGGGCCCTGTGTGTTTGGGGTGTTCATCTCAGGAAGGGAAGATGGAAGGGCACAGGGGGTTGGCAGGGAGTTCCCTCAGAGCTCGCCTGCTATTGCGAGATCCCCGTGCACGGTCTGGTTACTGTTTGCAGATGTCCCATCACATCAAACGCTGCGACTTAGCCCCGCTATTGACAGCTCTCAGATGAGGGGCCAAAGCCGAAATCAGAGTAGACTGTGGATTTGGGGGTTTTTTTAAAGGTTGTGGGTGTGATGAAAGTGGTAAAGATATTGCCTTTGTTTCTATTACAAATGGAATGTCTGGCATGAATATAATTATCTAGTTTATTTGAAATATAACTTGAAATTCCTTTTACTGTTTGATTAACAGCATTGCCTTAATATCTTCCAAGTTTTCACTAAGCCCTGTGCTTTTTAATGTGACATTCCCAGGAAACAGGAGGCATCATCTGTCAGAAGACAGGAAACATGAAATGATTAAATGCATTTTATTGTTTTCTGTGAAACTGTGCCCAGTTTCTCCCTCTTAATTGTGGGCAGATGGAATTTTCAAGAGTTTTTGTTGTTATACTGAAAAGATTCAAGATTCATTTTTACATACAATATTTGTGTATGCATAAAAATCTTAACCCTCCCAGAGATTACTTAGTTTTAGATAACAAATAATAAATTATTTATTTCTTAGCTGAAACTTAAAGCTAGAAAAAATAGCTTGATTTGTTCTGTGAAGACAAGTATCAAAATGAGCTTCAGTTTGCCCACACTGCCTAGAAAATGAGAAGGGTTGAAGCTCTTGGTGGCCTGGGGTCGATGTTGTGTGGCTCTGTGGGTCACACCAAGCCTCTGGCAGGCTCATACAGCACTAATTTACCAGCGGGAAAATGACTGAAATATCCAGGCAGAAACAGTGGAGAGGAAGCGTCTTGCAAGTGGGAAAGAAAAGAATGTTGCTTGGCAATGGAATCTGTTTTGTTATTCTTCTGGGGACAAGCAAACTGTGACTTCATATAGACAGAATTTCCTGGGGAAAAGAATTTCAGACCTAAAAAAAAGGATTAAATTTCATTATTCAGAGTATATGCATAAATGTTACTGTGTCAGGTAACCAGTGATCATTTAGGCTGAGATTCATTATGAATTATGACCATTCCCATCGATGCAAGTGAGCTTATTTCCAGTTTCTGGATGTTGCCATGTTCTAGAAATACCAATTTTGTTGCTGATCACAGAAAGTTGTTGGAATATGGGTGACAGAGGCTCATATGACGTGGAGTTTGGATAGTAGAGTTTAAATTAGCCTTTGCAACTATAAGGCATAAGGCCACAGAAAACATGTTTTCATCTGAAAACACATAGATTACAGTCAAATAATAGTTAACCATAAACTGCCAGGCTGGGATACAGCATAGCTGTGTCCAGAAAGCTGAAATGGATTAAGGAACAGAAAGACCACGCTTTAGAGCATAGCAAAGAAATGTGTCCCTTGCCAGTGTGTGCAACAGCAAAAAAATGTATTAAATCTATGTGATTAATCACCTTGATTTCCATTTTATTTTTTAAAAGATCTTGCTTGATGTGGCAGTTTCATTAAATACATTAATTGCTTGTGATTTGCAGTGTTTCCTAAGTGGAAAATGCCTTCCTGTTCATTGTGCTATGCAGCTGTTAGATCCTGACATGCCAACAGAATCAAACTCGTGTATGTGCTTATCCCTCGTGTGATTGATGTACAGGTGATGACACCATGACAGGAGATGGAGGGGAGTACCTTAGGCCAGAAGACCTGCGGGAACTGGGAGATGACTCCTTGCCGAGCAGCCAGTTCTTAGATGGAATGAACTACCTGAGGTACAGCTTGGAAGGAGGACGCTCGGACAGGTATTTGCCCGGATACATAACTTTTCTCATGACAATTCTGCACTCATTTTGCTGTAGGTGTGTGAAATCCCTTTTCAGGATCTCTCTGCTTGTGGTGCACTGGTGAACATTTGTTTGCTGGGTGTGTCAGTGGGGCAGTCACCACTTTGCAGGAAGACCGTGTGGTTGTCTTCATCTCCTGCTGTCTCTAGTCAGGGGATGGGTGGACAGGGCTTTGAGCATCAGGTGAGCTGACTTTTTGGAGTGGTTTGCTGGCTCAAGATACCAGGAGGGGAGCAGTGGACTTGGTCATTCTGCACTGGATTGGCAGTGAGTATGTTGTTAGCAAGCACATCCACTCTTTCTGATTCCTCATGATTGAATTAGCAGGAAAGAGAGTAATTGTCCTTCTTCTGACACAACTACAGTAATAATAAAATAGAAACATTTCTGTGTTCAGTCGAGACAACGTACTGATTTGCTTATATCTTAACAAGTTGAACTTAAGTCTAGATGTCTTTGTGGAATAATAATGCCTGTAGCTTTGAATTAATTCTTTAAAAAAAAATTTTTTTTTGAGAGTGTCATTATAGTCTACAAAAATTCTGGAGTTCCCTTCCCAAAAGGAGCACCTTCATTAGTGAGCATGAGTGTAGGCTCAAGATGGCAGATTAACCCCCACAGTTCTAGTTCAGAATAGCCACACAGGCATTCCTGGGTGTAATCAGCACTGTCTACAGACTCCCTGCCTTTAGAACTGGGGTACACTAAAGGGAAAAAAAGAAAAAAAGTTGAAATCTTGGCAACAGAATTTTGAAGCTACCTCATTTTCCAGTCTTGGTCGTTATTCTGGCAGCATTTCCGAAGCTCCGTGGAATTGGTAGGATCCGTTCTGTTTACTTGAGTAGGCTGTGAATTGCTTCTGGAACAAAAGATGTCAGGAAGCAGTTTGGTTTGCCTCACAGCATGTGTAAATCCCATCATTCAGGCCCTAAGAGCCTGGAGTCTCTGTTGGTCTTTAGTTCCAGTGAGTCCACTGAAAACAAAGTGACTGTGTGGCTTTTTAACTCTCAGAGGAAGTTTATGAACTACATCAGAATGCCTAAAATCAAAATCTTTTATTCTTTCAATGGAAACAAAGTTTGGGGGTTTTTTAGATATTAAGATGTTGTATACAAATGATTGTGCAGGCAAGTGTTAAGCCAGTTTAAGTTAAGCTCCCATTTAGAATATTTTAGCATTTAAATCTCGTCAGTGAATTTCAGTAGATTCTCACTGACATGTAATTGATGTGGTTTATTTTGTAATTTATGAAAATTATTTAAAATCCTGTATCAAGCAAAATTATATTGAAATGAAGCAAAATTATAAAGGTAGAAATAAAGAAAGAAGGACATCTTTCTAACTCCATCGTCTCACTTTCTGTCACCTTAAGGTTGTAAGAATTTTTTTTAAGAATTTCACTTTAAGGTCTTTAAGAATTTTCAGAGACTGCTTCATTTGTTTTGCATTTCCTTTAAATGTGATTTTCATTGCATAAAAATTACTTTGGTTTTTCAGGAAATTCAGTAAAGCAAAATAATATTAGTAGTCTAGACTCGTATATTCTTACCCATTAAGCAATTTGATTTAAGAACATGTATTTTTCATTTGTAACCATCTTCCCTATTTATTTTATTTCTCTCTCCCTTTCATTTTTTATTTTCCATATGCTTTCATTAGCATCATGCCCAGGTAGGTATTACATAGCATGAACACCTGTTGTCTCTATCTTCTCCTGTGGCACCTGTCTCTGTTCATCCACTTTGGAGGCCTGCTGTATGCAGAAAGTTGAGTTGGAGAACCAAAGGAATGGTGCTGCTGTTGAGAAACATTTCAAGGTTGATTTATACCATTTTCAGTGACATCAGGGTTTTTTCTCAACTTCTGAAAGAACATATGTAAATATACACCTACATGTAAACAAGAGATACGTTCAACTGGACTAGAGCTCGTTAGGTCTCTGTCTAGGCTGGGTAGTGGGTGTGCACTGCAAGTCCCTCAGTCAAGCATATTAGAAACTTGGGGATGCTGGTCCTACTTTCTGGATACCACCAGGGCCCTACTCAGGGCTTAGAGGTGGGTGATACAGGCCTGTGCACACAGGCAAGACACACTCTTATGTTCCAGCATTCATGGGTTCCCTGGTTCTGTCTCTGGGGCTGAGTGCTACTGGCCCCAGAGCTCTTCAGACTTCAGATTTGTCAACCACATTTGAGAAGAATGCGTATTTAGATGTTGGTCTTGTGTCTGATTTAGGTAGGCTTTTTGTTTTTAGTAGGATTCCTGAATACTGACGACAATAATAAACAGTAAATTCTGTGTTCAGTCTGTAAGTGGACTGTCATTTCAATCAGTACCTTTATTCCTACGTCTGAGCAGCACAGACCTTTTAACTCCTGGTTCGCTCTTCATTGAGCTGGTCCAGCACTCTACTTTTAAATGGAGTGTAGCAGGAAATTTAAACCTGTAACTACCTGCAGACCTCAGTCATGAGTGTGCCTACCCTGTCTGCAGATAAAGCCCATCCCCATGATGTATCTGTTAGAGCTTCTGTACAGGTACTGCACAGTGAATAGCACTGGGCTACTTGTAGTGGTGGTAGTAGCAGTGAGGATGGGCAGAATCACCATGGGGTAACCAGCCAAATGCAGCTCAGACTTCCCTTCATTTGGTGTCTATCCAGGATGTGGTGTTAGCTCAATAGCAGAACCTAAACTTGGATGGTGACTCGCTCACCAGCATTGCATGGCTCAGCAAAGCTGTTCTGGAAGTGTCAAACATGGAAATGAACACATGATAATGATGGCAAATGGGGTCTGCTACTGAGGCTCATTCTTCAACCAAGAAAAAATGTTCATTTTTGGTTTGCTTTTCTCTCAAGGCTTTCTGAAGACTAATGGTAGTGTAATGCCTACCTTTGCTTCCAGTTTTGTATAATCCACCTGGGATGCTGAAAGGCCATTGGTATAAACCAATGATCAACAGCATTGATTATTCTTCAAAGCCATATATTTCTAATAAAAACAAGATAAACATTTGCTTCTATAAATGGATCCAAAAACTACTGAGTGAACGTAGCTATTGTGATAAAAGGCTGTGGTCTGAATCAGATGGTATTGCTATGCACTTAAAGCATTTGAAACTCATGTCTGTAATGAATGCATGACTTTTATTGCTAACTGCTGAAAATGAATTATCCCTTAAAATTCTGTGTGTCTGGATAAATGGCCTATTGTTCTGATCCAGCATGTTAGTCATTATGAGCACTACTCACAGATGTGTAAGCTGGGAACACAAAACTGCTTCCTTCAGTTATAGGTACGATATTCCTCAAGGTCTACATCAACATCAGAGTACACGCACAACATGTGAAGGTGGATGATCTGTTTTTAAAAGTCACTGTTGTCATACTGCAGCTAGTGAATATTGAAAGGACAAAACTCAGGCTGTTTGGTAGCAGAAACCCCATTTACCTGCATATGTCCTTCTGTGGTGTCTTACTTGTCTTTTTTTTGCTTTTTGCTGGTGGATACTGCAGTTCCATTCTGAGCCAATGCTTGGAAGCGGCTTATTTACTGCCTTGCACCTCTCATTGCTACAGCAACCAGTGCTCTGTAGAGCTGTGTGTACTTGGAGTGAGATCAGTGCTCACACTGGGGCTGTCTCCCTGCAGATGCTGTTGGCATTCTGAGGAAGATTCTGTTTTACACAGGAGCTTGCGGCTGGCCACACTTCACCTTGCTGTGTGTATCTTCCAGGGGACAGTGTCAGGCTTACTTATTTACAGTTTAAGGGGAGAGAGTTGGTCCTAACAAAGCTTCAGAAAGAGTCATTCCAGCTTTTCTTCAGGTGGTAGCATTCTGGTTTTTCATAGTGGTTTGCTTGTGTGATGCACCAGAGAACTTCTCCAAAGAGCTTTACTTAAGAGAAATGAATGCTCTTTATTATAAGGAAACCATCATGCCACAAAGCCAAATCTAAAGTATTTGTGAGTATAAAATAAACTGTCATCTAGATTAATCTCTAGGTTCTGCATTTGGAAGCAAATTTGTGGCCCGTGGTCAGACAGGTGGCACAACACAGGCGTGTAAAGCTGTGTTTCCCATGACTGTGCTCTGCGCCCCCTGGAAGCTGCATGGTGTTGCTAATAGCACGCTTTTCTCATTCTCCCACTCGATCTGTCATGACACCTTTGCAACATCCCGTGTGCTGCTGATGCATTGCTCTGGCATCCTACCAACCTCCCAGCCTGCGGTCCTTCAGTTCCGACAGGTCCCACACGCTGAGCCACGCCTCCTACCTGCGCGACAGCGCCATGATCGACGACACCGTGGTCATCCCCAGCCAGCAGGTGAGCACGCCTCTCAAACCCTCTTCCCGGCTGCACAGAAAATAGGGAAAGGTTGCACTGCTAGTTCTTCTGGTGAGACTGTGTGCTGTATGCTGCTTTGTTTGTTTGAGTACAAATCTCTCTATTTTCCAGGCATATTTAATAGCATATTGTGCTGTGCAGTATTGAACTCCGTTCAAAAAAATAAAAACGGATAAGCTGGGTGAATATAGCACAGGGACTGCGTTCTTAATATTCTCCATTTTAACTGATGTTTGAATGTTGCTAACAGCCATCATGCTAAATAATATGGGGATGTAATGAACTCACAGCCATTGTCCTAAAAGATACTGTCTTGAAACGTGCTTGTAGTTAAAAAAAAAGAGATTTAGGAAATGCCTTCTTAGTTAAATCACAGCATCCATTTCACTGAGACCACTAGCATAGGATTACTTTAAGCAAATATAAAATGCTACAGTAAGTGTTTCTAATATCTTAATGCTATTAGAACTCCTTTGTTTTTTTAAAAAAATATTTAAGTGCTTTAGGCACTGCTGTGCAAAATACATTTTATTTTTTCATTCATTAATTGATTTCATTGTAGTAAAAAGGGGTGGTTTTTTTGCTTCCCAAGGTAACAACTCTGGCCAAAGAAGCTGAAAGGAATTCATATCGCTTAAGCTGGGGCCCTGACAACTTGGACAATGTGGCTCTTTCTTCAAGCCCTATTCACTCAGGGTGAGTGTATCAATTAGCATTACACTAGAAAGTAAGAAACAGAGTACCTGCAGTGACAGCAGCTTCAACTAATGCTTAACTAGGAGCTGTATGTTAATTCATTGCCTCCTGGAGCTGTCAATAAATTGTTATGATCTCTTAAGCTCTGACAACCAAGCTAGCCTGAATACCAAGACTATTCACTGAAATCAGTGCAAGTCACTGAGCCCTCAGTCAAGTTCAAGGGGAATGAATGTGATAAATGATGCATACAGGCATTTATATGCATTTTATGGAGAAATAAGTACAGTGCCTTTTAGCGTTAATAATAATTGAGACCAAGGGCTTAATCACTCCAGATGGTGAGTACTTACCATGCTGGTGGAGTACTTGAGGTGAGCACTGGCTCCAGTGTTTGCCTTCTAAATTACATGAATAGACAAACAACCTAAACATCACATGCTTTGCACATATTTGACCACTCTCTTCAGGTATTCTCACATTCTCACAAAGCATTTGCATTTAGGCAAACTCACTGTCACGGCATAAGGCAGATTATGCAGGCCCAGCCAAGTTCATATTTACAAATCTTATCCTGGTAGACCTTAAAGTCTGTGACTGCATTTGTTTTAAATGCTCTTACTTCACTGCGTTTTAAGTAATTTTAGTCTTCACACTGAATTCTACACTTATGTCCTGCCGTCAGATTGGATGGGGAATGCGCAGATGAATTCAGAAGAAACTGGAGTGATTAAAAAGCATTTAATCTCTCTGGGCTCTGTACACAGGATGACTGGACAGCACAAGGGGGAAAGATTATTTTTTTTAATCTCAAATGAGTTTGCCACTATCTTACAGTTTGTATTTTCAAAAAATATCACTGGAGTCCCATTTGGAATGACGGGTAGTCCTGATCTAGAGGAGGAACAAAATTGCCAAATTGACTCACGTGACATAGATGAGAAGTTTGTTAGCTGATCGGAGGATAGTTGATTGTGACCAGCGCTGTTTGGATTTGCTTCTCATGAGCTCCAAAACTAACAAATGAAATGAAAATACTTAATATGTGAAGTATGTATGCGTTTATATATATGCTGGTATGAAAGCTTTAAAATTGCTTTGGTGCTTTATTCTAACCCTCAATAGTTTACAGATTTTTTCCAAAGGATGTATTAGTTTTCCCTTTCAGAAAGGTAGGTCTTTCCTGTGATTGCAGAGGATGAACTAAATACTTCCTAGAAGAGTGGCGTTTCTTTCTTGGATATGCAGTCATTTTGTGGTTTTCTTTTAAAATACGAGTGATATTCCCATATTTTGGGATGACCAGGATGCTAGTGGTAGGATAAAATATCTGATTTCAATAGGAGCAACACTCTCTGCAGCCTTATATGAAATAGTGATTTTTAACACAACACAAATTATGTTCTTTTTTCTATATATACACACCAACCTGACACTAAATATTGTAATAAAGAAACCTTTAATAACAATTCCTCAGCCTTTGAAAAAGACTGTACACTTTTATCTTGTTTAGATTGGTCTGAGTCATTAAGTTATCATAAACTGTTGTGGTGCGTCTGTTTTCTCAGAAAAGTACATTGACTACTAGAGTTTTGCTTGTAAGACCTTATTTTAAAAGGGAAACAGTTGTAGAAGTTCATGATTGTTGCGCTCACTCTGTTGGAACAACAAATGTATTTGTGATTCATAGCCCTGTCATCACCCACACCCCTCCACTTGCAGACACACACTCTTAGTGGGTTCTTACGAAGCAGCACTGCTGACATTTAGGGGCATGCAGTGAAGTAGTATTACCTGTCATGAAACAAAACTCTTAGAATTTGCAAAGAAATCCTAGATAGACATTGTCAGTGGTCCCATGCAAGGGTGTGGCCTTGGTTTTGCCCAAGACACTGAAAATGTATTGAATTCAGATGGTGTTTTTGTGAAATAACACATCAGCAAAGTATTAGACAGTAATTTATTTGTTCCAGATGTACTAAGTTTTGTATTCTGTACAATCTGAGGAGAGAAATGACACTTCCTGCACAACTCGAGTGGTGAACCCCAAATTGCTGTAGGGTTCTTACTGATCTCCCATTGTAGGGAAGTGTTTCTGTGGATCACAGTGTAACACCCCCACTGGCAAATGGATAAATTCATAGAGAACTGTTCTATCAGTGTGAAACTTCACAGGCACATATTTTTCAGCATTTGCATAACTAACCAAAACTTCTTTCATGTCTGAAATTTCAGAAGGGAAAATGTTTCAACTATCCATTTAAAATTTAATTATCATTGTTCCTTCAGTATGTTGATAATTTCATCAGGAAGGAAGGAAAAGTAAGTTCTTTGGTCAGAGTCTTTGGCAACCATTTTGAAACCCCAAAAATATTTCTCCCCTAAGAGGCAATGCTCTTGTGGGGCTCAAAATCTCAACATAAAGGTCTCCTAGTCATTTTACACAGCTGACAATTTCCAAATAGTTTCCTACTTCGGCTGAAGAAAAAGGCATAAATTCCTGCACTTAGACTGCCTTTCAGCAAATCGGATTTGCTTCTCCTGATAAAACTACTTGATCATACATATTGAGCAAAGTTAAGGATCGCTGAATATGCATGCCAAAAAATTTGGGTGCTAAATATCAAATAAGATAGAGTTTTATGACTTTGCTGGTAATATTAGGAGATGTAATTTATAATTTCCTGCTGGAATGGGAGAGACAGAACTACTGCCTGCATAAATGCAAATTGGTTTCACAGTTTTAGTCTCATACCACACAATATCCTATTATGGAAGAACATGTGTATTTTTATTATGTTGGAAGGCAAAAAAATCACTGAACTGAAAGCTTTGCAGCATTTAGACATTGCTTGGCAGTACCATATTTTTATCTCCCATAAGAATATGTGTGAATGGTGAAGATAAGGGTGACTACAAGATTTTAAAAATATTAATGGTGTGCAAAATTGTGTTGTTCTCGTACCTGTTTTCTGGTGGTACAGTGAAATTAGTTGTATAGATTAAATTTCTAAGAAATTTCCCAACAGCTGCGTAGAGGCACAGTAGATAAGAGAGCAAATCTGACATGTAGTCAGGATCACAGCACTGGTGAGGAAGGAGCTTTGGGTCCATGCTTGATTTTTGTTATTCTAGAGCAGATACGCAGCAGCTCTGCAGGTTTTCCAACTCTGACTTACAGTATAACTCCCGTTTGATGAAAGATCCTGATTTCTTGTATATAATTTGCTGAAGAAGTCCCTATTTGACTAACAGGTGATCAGAATATATCACTACTTCTATCTTGAAATAAATTAAACAGTTGGGATGTTATTCGTGATTTTAACTTGCTGGAAGTCGTTGTTTCGATCAATGAAAAGATGAGGGATTGAGCAGCTCGTACTGTGACAAATAATGTGAATTATCATTCTTAGCTGCATGTCTGCAAAAAAGGAGGCTGGATCCTTGCTAACAAGGTAAACAAAATATATTTCAAGTGTTTTATTTTGAATTCATAATTATTTTTTTTCCCAATGTGAGACTGATTTTCTGGAAATCGTTATGGAAACAGGACCTGGCAGCGACCAGCTGATAGTCATTTCTTAAATCTGAAAGTTTAAATTATTTCAAATTATGCTGTAGCTTTATGACTTTTGTTCAGAAAGTTACAATGAGGAAAAATAGCGAGCGTGTTTCATTAATAGCAAAGCGTGTTAATGGAAGAAAATGGCAATGGAGATCCACATAATAAAAAGGGACATTGGAAAATGAATTTTCCATATGACGCTCAGTGATTACTAAGAGCCTAAAGAGGTCAAAATGAGAGTTTGAAATTTGTTGTTTTGTAGAACGAAAGGAGGACAAGAAACATGTTGAAATGGAAGGAAGTGGAGGACAGTGTACTGATTGAGGATTTTAAGAAAAGAAAGACATGATTTACTGTGCTATCAGGAATGCTGGCTGGAGAATTACCTTACGTTCCTTATCCTTTGATATCCCATGGTCCACATTTTAGATGTGGATACCTAAGCCAAGCAGCATTTCCCTGTATCTGCCTCTGAAAGTTTTACTCCGAATCCAACTGTGCGTTTTAGGTGTCTGGCTTCCAGTGTGAGAATGTCCATAAAGAAACCAGATCCCTCCAGTTTACTGCCTGTACTGGTAGTGACCACTTGGAACTGACGATGTTTACGTAGGCTTATTTTCCGTACTCACTTCTACCTTCCCACATGTGATGAATATGCATATATATGTATATGTTCATGTGTTTGGTTTAGAAATCTGTTTCATTTTTCCAGTATTTCAGTATTTCATTTAACTCATTCTTTTTTCCCCCTTTCTTTTCCTTTTTGATGTTAAACCATCTATTCTATTGCAGATGCTCTTCTCCATGTCTTGATCTTGACAACAGCAGGTGAACTTCCGCATAATTTCTTTCTTTAATACATTGCACTTCTCACCCACCCTATTTATCCTCCCCTCTTACCTCACTTCAGGATGCTTTAGTGTTCTGATAGTGCACATTAGCCAAGAGAAAAAAAAAATCAAACCAGCAGTAATAGTTACATACGGCACTACTTTTCTCCTATAGTAAGTGTCCACTTTCTCCCATCTGCTCTGTTGTCTATAACAAAACAATTCTGGACAATAAGCCTACTGCAAAAAGTCTTAACAAAGCTCCTTATACCATTCTCGATTGTTTTAACCATTGATGTATTTACAAATACTTTTTTTTTGTTGGTGGCATGGTTTAATATTAATATTTAAAGCAGTAATTCCCCCCTGCCTGGATAATTCACCACAAACCACTGTAATTATTCTGTTACTAACTGGGCCTTTATATACTTGTCTGCATAAAGAATATTGCAGAGCCACTCTCTAGGCCACATTTTCCAAAATGCGCCACCATATTTGAACTAGTAGAATAACAGCCCAGACTTGGTATGTCTTATTTTTCATGCCACACATATTTTTTATGTGACAGTCAGTCAGTGCTTGAATCACGGGCACATTGCATCCTGCACAGAACACCTGAAGCTGGACCTTCCCAAAGGAGCTTATCTTCCCTTGGCAAAGTGTTAAGTTAAGTGAGTGTTGAGTGTTAATTGGCACAGTACCTCTTCACCTCCATTGGCCTAACCCTGGAAAGGTGAAAATCGCCTTAAATATTAAGGTCTGCAAAATTGTAAAGTAGCTAATCAAACCTCCAAACTACAAACCCATATTTTTAGGCCATGTCACTAAATTTCTCAGCACCTGACTAATGCAGCGAAGAGAATGTTATCAGAAGTTAATATTGTAGTGGTTTCCTATGTTAGGATCATGTTTTTTGTCCTCCTGGAATGTGAATTTTGCCTTGTTTCTGGATGGCATAGTTGCAACCTGCTGGAAAGCACTCTGAGGTAGTTGAATGACTTTGCTGTTGACTTCAGTGGGAGCTGGATCAAGGCCTTTTATTCTGAGTTTCAGCCTCTCATGGTTTCCTTCTCCCGCTGAACAGTTTCCAATGGCTGAAGCACCCTGATTGTTTGTTTCTGCTTCTCACACTGCGACTAACACTGAATGCTGCTATCTCCTTGTTTCCCAATTTCTTTCATAAATTGAGATAATGTGTGCTGAAAAGTTTTTGACTGTGTCTACACTGGGTGTGCTCTGGTTGGAGCTGTGTTCCCCGCTACCCACCGAGTGCATGTGTGCCTGCCCAGCTGCTCAGGAAGAGCAACCGTACCTGAGCCCGACGTATGGAAGTGGTGGTGGAGACTTTGCCTCTTTTGGTTCCATGTGTTCCAAGAACTGTTGCCTGTCCTAGAAAGCCCCCTCACCTGCTGGGTTTGCATGGCTCTCCCAATGACTCTGCAGAACGAGTGCCCCTGTGCTTGCGGTCGTCGCCGCCTGAAACTGTGCCTCTGCAAAGCTCTCGACACAACAGGGACTCCTCACAAAGCACACAACAAGCGGCTTCCTTCACCCCCTCCAGCACTGACACATCCAGTTTCCAGTGTCTTTGTTCATCCTGCTGTTATCTTTCATGTGAGGATACATACAGAGTAAACCCAAGTTAATTCTATATGAATAAACTCAGCAAAGGTAGTAACTCCAGGCTCAGATCTAGAATACAAATATTTTATGAAAATACACCCTAACTTCTTCCCCTTCTATCCAGTGCATATATTTTGTCTGTATTTGGATCAAGTAGCAACCCCGAGAGCCGTTTGCTGTGCTCTCTGTAGAAGGTGTGGAAACAGCCTGAAGGATTGAGGGGCCTTTTGTGTGTGTACTCAACCATAAGGCCACTACAGCCAGTGTTATTTGATATACCTTTCATATGGCAAGCTTGTAGTTCTTAATTGCTCTAAAATTGAAGAGTATGAAATGGCCTTTCTAATTTATGAGTAAGATTGCTGCATTGAGAAAGAATGGATGATGCTTGAGCTGACTGCTGTGTGTTCCACTGAAGCATGTATAGAGTCCCCTGCAGTCTGTAACTGATTCCTATAAAGGAATCGGTTTTATACTTCATTTTTTCTTTAGAAAAATAATCCTGATTTGTCCTTCATTCTCTTTAAAAGAGAGAAGGCGACGATTTCCCCAAACCTGATTTGTTTCATCAGTTTGGCTATTATATTGTACTACCACCTCGCCACAGCTCAGGAAATCTCAGTATTGATCCAATTTGCAGGACTGCCAGGGTCACATGTTTACGTTGTGCTTCATTTCTAAAAGAACCTTTAAATCTGGAAATGACACTTACTCAAAGGCTGTCTTAGTACTGAGAAAGATGCAGCTTTAACCTGCAATCTGCTTTGACTTTGAATCATAACTTAATTTAAATTTAAGTTAAAGTTCCTTTAGTCCCTTTTATTAATCAGGTTTTTCTTCCTTTTTTTTCTCCTCTTGAACTCTTCCTTGCCATTTGTGCTTCTCTTCAGTGATCCCTCTCCCCTTCATTCTCTGTACATAGATGGCTGATGGTGCTGTAGTAGTGCTTCATGTAGTCGGAACATGGAGTAAGCTCCGAGTTCGCTGCTTAGCTTCAGGGAGTATATGGGATGTTAGGGTTATTCGTATGCTAGTGTTACGCACTATTTTCTTTTTGACCTTGGGAATTCAGCATGATAAGGTATTACTTCCCAGAGTGATGGCTTCATCTGCCATTTTTCCCTGCTAGTGCTGTTCATTGAGTGCAATCTCTTCCTATCTCAGTCTTGTCACTTAACAATGCTTGGTAACAGAGGTGGAAGAGGAAAAATGATGTGTGTGTGCGTGGGCAACAAAATAATTAGTTTGAATTTTATATTTACTTTATATTAGTCATACAAATTTTTCACTTTCCTAAATGCACATTTCAGAAAACATGTTTTATGTCATGCATTAGTTTTGTATGAATTATTTGTATATTGATAGACACACTCCTTCAAAAAGGAAAAGCTTTTCCAGTCCTGGAACAGCAATGGCACCATCCAGATGCCCTATTATGTAGCGAATAGGCAGAAAAAGAGGCTGCTGTGATTCAGAAAATGCTTCCTTATGAATTATTTGCTTCAGTCTTTGCATAGCCAAAATTATATGAAACGTACTGATTAAAAAAAAAAAAGGATTAAAAGAAATTTGATTAAATAAGTGGATGAAAAAATGAATTAGCAAAAAGGTGGGAAAGGAACAGGGTGGTATGGTGGAAAAGGATGTATTTTACACTCTGTAAAATGTCTGCAAACCCTATGTCAGTGTTTTGTCCTTCCAGGATTATGCCACAGGTCTAGAGCTCAGAAATTTTTCCCTTGAGTTTCTTTTCTTTGCACTATATTCATGCTAGTTCTCCCAAAATCTCTTTTCCAGCAGTTCTATTGTATTCCATAGTTGGTTTGGGAACTGGCTCCTCCACAGTTAATGTGATAATTATCACTAATCTTTCTGTGCTGTCTGAATAACTACCTTAGGTCTTCTTTATGATAGAAACAGCTGTTTATACAGTAAATAATAATAATATCCTCCTGGCTTTATCCTAGCACTGTTGTCTTTGTGTCCACCTCCCACTGAGACTTACCTTTGCCTGTTTTTCCACTCCTTGGAGCCACAGTTGGTTTCAGTGAGAGATGACTGAAGAGAGATAGACTTTGTGATAGATTTACTGACCCACCAGACACATTCAGTAAAGTCAAACTGAAAGAAGGAGTCACAACCATACTAAAAAAAGAACCCAGGAGGGTCAGAAGGGAGATGACTTGATTTGGATCTTCACCATTGGTGTCTGTGGTCTTCTATCAGTGAAGAGCAGGTTTGGCATTGCTGAGGCACGTAGGGAGATAACCTAAGGAGAACATGGGACAGCAGGTGACCCAGTTAGTAGTATTTTAGTGATGGACAGCAAAGGAAGGAGATCCTGTTGTTAAAGCATACAATCCTGAGTATTATGTCAATAATGAAAATAACTGAATCCTAAATATTGTGTTCATGACAGCTTGCACAATGAAAACTATGAATGCTGCTTTAATTCAGTCAGAGTTCTCATTAGCTTCTGGTAGTTGTGGGGAGTGTTTGTGTTGCTCCTAGCAGTAGCTTTAAAATGAGAAACTCGTCCTCCAGCAGTGTCACTGGCTGCCTCAAACACACCCATTGTACTGGAGGTTTGGACACATTCTCTGAAACATCACACAGAACCACTTTGATAACACTACTTCATGCACTTCAGGGGCAATTGCAGCGCAAGCCAAGAGCATTAGTGCAATAATTGAGCATTTAGTGTCTCTTAAGCTCTTCTTTCATCTATGCTCTAACATGTACAAAGAATGTATTTTGTGAAGGAAGCTCCCATTTTTCTCAACAAATCCCCAGACAATCAAAGCTGTAAAATGTTTTCATTTTCTTTTTTTCCCCCTTGTTAAAATCACAGAAACACCAACCTCTAAGGAATGAGCTAATGGTTGTACTACCCAGAGTTTTGCCCTAAGCAAAGCCTAGAGGTATCTGAATGGCAGTAGACTAGGAGCCTGCATGTGTGAGACAGATTGGCATCCGTGGTGCATGGTGTGCTTCCGACTGGCGCTTGTGGCTCCTTCCCATCGTCCATCTCTGACCTGCACGGTGTGTCGAGTGTTGTGTTTTTACAGCATGTGGAATTCTTGTAGCTGTGTGGACAATGAATGGATGCAATGTTTGTTGCACAGAATGGTCAAGGGGGCAGTGGAAAAATCCCTGTATTTGTTACTCCTGTTATAAGGGTTTTTCTCTATTGCAGGTCCTTCAGTAGCATTTCTGCGACTCCCCATTGTGCTGGTTCTATTTTAGTGGCTAGAAGTAGGCCTGACACCGTTCTGTCTCATCTACTCTTATTTTCACTTCCAGCAACCAGCCATTCCCATCCCACATCAGGCATGATCCTGTGATAAACCAGTAAAAAAAAAAAAGAACAAACTTGGAAGTAGTTCTACACCTTTCCCAAGAATGTCCCCAATCTGTCAAAATCCACCTGTTGGTTATGTGTGGAACTACAAAAAATTCAGCACAAGAGAAATTCCAAACAAAATGAAATGTTTTTCTCCCTCTTAAAAATAAATCAGTAATTTACCTTGTGCTAGAAGCAGGCTCTCTGTAGATGGCCGTCTACATCTCTTTAAGTTTTCCAGTGGGACATTGTCTTGCTGTGCAAGGTAACACAGAAAACCCCAAATCCATAAATGAAACTCTTATATAGTGACTCTAGCTCTTCTCATCTGACCAAACCCCCAAATTTTTCTTCAAACCATAATGACATACTGGGGTTTTTTATATAAATAGGTGGTGACCCCATTGATCAAGTATCAATGGTATTCATGCATTCCAGAATGAAATTTGATGTTTTTTAATATCCAAACCCATTTTTCTAACAAATTACATTTTACCAAATAACTAGAAAATTATATTGAGAATCTTAAAAAAAAAAAACAAACCTAAAACCCCTGAGCCATCCAGTCAGAATTGGCTTTATATTTTTGAATCATAAATAATTTTCTTCAATAAGATGTATTTGCTTGTGAAATATTTAAAGAGTGCCAACTTTAAATACAGCTGCTTGCAGGTACAGAGTAGTGATATTTGCGCTTTGGAATAGGGACATGTGGTCACATTTATTAGTGTCTGCTGGTATTTTACCAACAGCAACACTGTGAAATAAGACTTTCTGTGAAGAACTCCTAGGTAGTTGTTGGCAGTTTAATTAATGAACTCAGCATGATTTGGTGCTTCACATGGGAGAAAGGCTTTTTCTCATTGTACCTCTTGAGCAAGAGCTCTATTTACATACGTCGTTTGGCACGTATGTGGAACATAACGGAGGGAATTGGTGATGTGCACTGGATCTCACTGTCTGCCCTGATTTTGCAGCTTCCTGGTGAGTTTCATGGTGGACGCTCGCGGCGGCGCCATGCGGGGCTGCCGGCACAACGGGCTGCGCATCATCATCCCCCCGCGCAAGTGCACGGCGCCGACGCGCGTGACGTGCCGGCTGGTGAAGCGCCACAGGCTGGCCACCATGCCGCCCATGGTGGAGGGAGAAGGGCTGGCCAGCCGCCTCATCGAAGTGGGACCCTCTGGGGCTCAGTTCCTTGGGTAAGGGGGGCCGCGTGGCCCGAAGGGAAACCTTCAGCTTGTTTTTGTGTTTGCGTTGCACTGAAACGGTTCCTTTGGCAAACTTGAACTGAGAAAGATCTTGGTAGCGTGGGGTAACAGAGCGGTCGTGTGAAATGCAGAGCAGCTGGCAGTGAACGATTTGCCAAGCTTTTACACCTTTTTGTTCAAAATGGGTATTTGAACCACCAGCGCTGTGGTTAATGTGCTTCCTTGGATATAATTACTGCTCAGCGTCGTGATATTACAGTGGGAAAAGACTTCTGCAGCCAGAAAAGGCAGTTCATACTATATTAAAAGAATTAATAGTACCGCGCTGATCTAAACCCCAAATGTGAAGCCTGTTACCTACACAACACAAGGTACAGGAGCTTATTTTAGAGTCTTGTGTTGTGGTATTGGTAATTTGGACAGGGAAACACAGTGCTGTTGATTTTTCTGGGGTTGAAATTGCTAAGTTAAGCAGTAGGACGACTGTGGAATGTTTTGGCCATTTCTTTCTTCCTATGATGGAAAGCCCATAGAAGGATCAGATTTCTGTCTGCTGCTGAGCTCATTTTAGCAATTTTCATCTGAAAGCAGCAGTTATGTGTACTTCTGATAATTTGTTGTACCAACTATTCTTCCTATCACCTGTGACATCCAAAAGTGGATGACGGAAGGAACTCCTTCTAATGCAGTAAATAACTTCATTCAGAAACTGTAAAAAAAGTGACTGTAAACAGCAATAGTTAAATCCATTTGGAAACGACTCAGTTGCTTTAAAATCCTGTTTTAACAGGCAGTCATCAGAGCCACCGTCTTTGTTAGTGCTACCACTTATTCTTTTCACATCTTGGTCACTTCTAAAAAGAAGGAGAAAGAAATCTAAAGAGCAGAATAAATACTGTACTGTCACATTCAGTCTTCCCATTATCTTTGTCACACACAAATGGATTTTAAGTATGTCTCCCATTCTTTTCTAATGGTTTTCCTACCTGATGACAGTGTCTCCCCTACAAGACAAACATATAGTGTAGTTTACTCATTCTCAGGTCTTTGTGCCCTTCCTTCCTGCAAGCATTTTCCAAGGTGTTGTGCTGGCAGTGAGATCAGAAAATCACTGTACCGTTTGCAGAGGTGCATTCTAATGTCCAGATTCTGCTCCCATTGAGTACCCGGCCAAAACACCCATAAGAAAGAAAAGATCTGAAATTAACAAAACTAATTTTCTGATTTGGGTCACCAAATTGTCATGGCTAGGACGGAACCTTACTCAGTGTACAGCCTAATTCCACTCTGTGGACCAGACAGTGGCACTGGCGTTCTGGCACAAAAAATACATAAAGTTTATTTATGTTCTTTCTTTCACTGCTGCTTTGGATGTACTCAGTAAACTTCATCTGCCTACGGCTCCTCCCCCACTTAATGAGGGAGAAAGCTTGGTCAGCCGAATCCTTCAGCTGGGGCCTCCTGGGACCAAATTCCTTGGGTAGGAGAGACTTGAAACAAATTGATGGATGCTGACCTCCCCATTCTTCTCCTCCTTCTGCAATATGATTTTTTTATGTCATTATGCCCATGATATTGTCCCTTTCTATCATTTGAGATTTTGTACACTTAACCCTTAGTGGACCATTTTTCAACCTTTGTGGTTTGTGGTTTTGTTTTGGTGGTATGTTTGTATCTTTTTCTTCAAGTACTGTGGCCTTCATTTTTGTTTTGGCATGAAATCTTCCTAGTTCTGTGCTTGATGTCTGTAGCAAAGCAACCTGGATTGGGACCACAAAATTAAAAAAAAAAAAAAAAGAAGAATCTACTGTAAATTTTAAACTGGTTTTTTTATAGCAAGGACCGATCAATCAATAAGTTATATGTTGGATATCACCAGTGTGATAGAACACATGGCATTTACTACATACATGGTAACCTATGTGAGTCCTCTAATTAGAGAAGTGTATCTACAAATATCTTTATATCTTCTCTCTTATTTCTAAGAGTATGTATGTATAAATATATCTCAATACAGATATATTATATGTACACATATGTGTTGTATATGTGTGTGTATATATATATATATGGGCACATACGCTGATGCAGATGTTGACTTGCAAGGCAACAAGGCAAATTCTTATCTCTTATACTGCAATAGAAACCCAGACAATCTCCTCAGACTTCCTGTATCTCCCCCGGGGTGTAAATCAGGAATAAATTCATTGGAATATATAGAATTACAAAGAAGTGAAATTGGCACAGGACACAATCGCCTTCAGATTGCAATGAAATTATTCTGATTTGCACTAGTATAAGTGAGATCAGAATTTGTCCCACTATTCCTATACATTACAGTAGATTCTCTTTGAAATGAAGTTGCACAGGTTAACCCAGACAGTAGTGACAACTAAAATAAGCATGAGTTTTGATGGATTTGCAAAACCAATCACCAAATTTCCAGATAAGCACTTAACCTTACCAAATCTCATTCACACTGTGGAAAGAGGTGAATGCACTTTTTCATCTGTCCTTCAGCACTTACTGGGTCCCTGTAAAAATCTAGTCTGTGTTAGTGGCTTACTAGTTTAGGATTACGCCGAAGTGTTCCAGCCAAATAGGTAGAATTCCAGGTCACTTTGTGGCAGACTGAATAGAGTTGCTGTTAATCCTGTTTCTTCCTCTCTCCTGTGTGCATTTAATGCGCTGTGTTGCTGTGCCAGGCCCGTGATTGTGGAGATTCCCCATTTTGCTGCCCTGCGTGGCAAGGAGAGAGAGCTGGTGATCCTGCGCAGCGAGAACGGGGACAGCTGGAAGGAGCATTTCTGTGAATACACTGAGGATGAACTGAACGAAATCCTGAATGGGATGGATGAAGGTATCCAGTGGCACTTGGTTTCTTATCCTGCTCCTGTGTTACTTCTGTACCTGGGGCTAGCAGCTTTTACCATGGCGCTCAGTTCCCTTGCATGGGCTGCTGAAGCAGTGGGACAGGATGTCTCCCTTTGTGAAGCTGACAATAGACTCCAGACTTGTGTTTTCTCCTGTTCCTCCTTGTAGTGTTACAAACGAAAAGCTTCCATAGCAAACATCTTTCCAAAACAAGGCAATTACCATACTGGTCCTTTCTGAGCAGCTCCATGTGTGGGAGGAAATGTCAGTCATGGGTACTCTTGCTTTCTAAGAGAACAGAGTGGCCTCGGGCTGTCTGGGAGCTGCAGAAGTAGTTATTAATTTGGTTTTTTTTTCAAAACAAGTCCCAGAGTAAACAAGCCAACTCACAGCATTAAAGCTGAACTCATATTTTGATACTGTTTCAAAGTTTTGTTTCGTTGATGCTAGTTCAGGACCTTGTAAATATGGGAGGTAGAAGGGGCTGGAACCAATCTCTTTGCTTGTTTGGCTGCTGATTTTGGAGGTGTTGTCAATGTGTTCTGTTTGCTACCTTAAGCTCCATTCAGTTCGTGGCTCTATCTGTCCTTTCTTGATTGCTCTGGTTTAGCTGAACGTGGGGGTTTCTTTTCCCTCTTACTTCCAGACAAAATACTCTGTGTAAGTTGCACCAAACTGTGAAAACTTTGGGTGCATTTTGAAGGTTGCTGTACTGTTTCTACAAAACACTCTGGTCATCTGACCATCCCCTGTTTTGCACTCAGTACTTGACACTCCAGAGGAGCTCGAGAAGAAGCGGATCTGCCGCATCATCACGCGGGATTTCCCTCAGTACTTCGCAGTGGTGTCCCGGATCAAACAGGACAGCAACCTCATCGGGCCCGAGGGGGGGGTGCTGAGCAGCACTGTGGTCCCACAGGTGCAGGCCGTCTTCCCAGAAGGGGCTCTCACCAAGCGAATTCGCGTTGGCCTCCAGGTACAGTGAAGCATTCACAAAGTTTAACTTGGTGTTATTTTTGGTGAAAAATCACCTTTTTTTAATGGAGACCCAACATATTCAGCTTACCGTGTTCTATGTTGTCTACAATACTTTTAGTAAAAATAATAAAAGAAAAAATCCCATGCGAAAGTCAAAGCAAGTGGTAAAGCTTTGGGTTTTCCAGTTAGGTCAGAGTCTTGTCTATTAACTGTCTATATAATTTTGGGAAGCAATTTTGGTGATGATACTGATATTAGTGTAAGTCATAGAATTTCCTAAATAAGTTTTATGAAAGATGTCAGAGAAGTACAAAGTGCTGCTGTTATTAAATGTACAGATTTTCAATGTGATGGAACCAGCTTAACAATTCACTCCTCAAAGACAGGGTAGTCTTTCCCTGTCTCCATCCTGTCCTCCTGCTGCATGCATCCGTAATTTACCTTGTCCAGGAGACTGCTTGTTGAAATGTCCTGGGATTAGCTGAATAGCACAGTAAAACAGCCAGAGTTTGTTCTCAGGGGAAAAAAGTGACCAGGTTATCATTTGCTACTGGTTAAATGAATTTAAATTAATGCTGTAAAAATCTGATAAGCAACAAGAAAGGGGATAGGAAGAGGAGGCAGGCATGGGAAAGTTTAAAAAGTGAGATCTCCCCTTCTCACTGGCAGACAGTTCTGTCTGCAGATTTTCATGGGAAATTGTGCCATTTGAGAAGTTAAGGGGTATGTGGGCAATATACAGATCCAGTTTTTTCACACCATTAGACTGTTTTCAGTAACTGCTCTGTTATTTTCTGTTGCTTTGGAAAGGCTCAACCTATGCACACTGAACTTACAAAGAAGATTTTGGGCAACAAGGCTACCTTCAGCCCCATAGTCACACTGGAGCCCAGGAGAAGGAAATTCCATAAGCCCATCACGATGACGATTCCCGTGCCCAAGGCCTCCAGCGATGGGCTCATGAATGGCTATGGAGGCGACACGCCCACCCTAAGGTTACTATGCAGCATAACAGGTAGGCTGCCAGTCCTGGAGCTCTCCATGTGCATCCTGTCAGTCCCCAGGGGTTGGAAATGCTGAACTGATTGCACCCAGGGGAAGCTGACTCGGGCAAGAAGCTGTGAAAATAAACTACTTTCCAAACAATTCCTTTGTACCATAAATAACATTCGTTGTTTGCAGTAACAAGAGATGTGTAATATAATCACAGACAGTGGGTTTGGTGGTTTTTTTGCATTTTCCTTACAGTGTGTTTCTTGGGAACCAACATACCTCTGCCTGGCAGAGTAAGTGTAGTACAGACTTCATGTTGCAGCATGCTTAGGAGGAGAATACTGGAGTCAAACACTTTAGTTGCCGTGGCTCTGAAGTGTTCAGCATCTCCTTCAGTCTCCCTTACGAGACAGAAATGAGCTGCAAGCATTTAATTTGATTAATTAATTTAATCCTGTGCTACAGGGTTCATTACTTAAAAATCATTTGGGGGCTTGGTCTTTTCAGGGTAAGCCCATCCAGTCCTACTAGCATTAGTGGAATAACGTAGACCCAAGGAGAGGGCATATCTGGGGCTATTACAGGTTTCACAGCAATTAAAAACTGTAAAATATTTCTTAGAAGCCAGAAGTTGCAGACTTGGTTGTTTTTGATTTTATTTTTAAACCTATATCATTTCAGGAGGAACCACCCCTGCCCAATGGGAGGACATCACCGGGACAACACCACTGACATTTGTTAATGAATGTGTTTCCTTCACGACAAATGTGTCTGCCAGGTACCTACACAAGCAAACAGGACTTTTACAGGGATACTCTCAAGTACATGGGTTTGGTCCAGAAATATTTCTGTTAAACTATTTTAGTTTGGAGAGTAGAACAAACAGAGATACTGATTATTATGCAAATTTCCATGGAAACAGAAATCCCTTGTTTGGGTACCTCATTACACATCTTGCAGGGGATACTACTTCCAGAATATCCAAAACTGAGAAGTCAGGCAGAAAGGGCCTGTAGGTGTACAAAACTGGGGTCTAGGAGTGTCTCTTCCATACATCTGTTCTTGTGATGAGATTTAATTGCTCTCTTACTGAAAAACAGATTTTCATTTTTAAAAAAGAATAATTTATAGGCATGTATGTATGTATTGTAGTTTGTCCATGACCTGTATCACAGAAATGCTCAAAAATCTCCTCCTCTGTAACAGGAGATGCGATTCATGACCTGCAAAGTATTCCATCTAGGCTGTGTAGTCCAGCAAACAGTTAAAAGAATCGTGGATAACTTGCCCATGAAATTCAGTGCAAACATTCAGTGTCTGCAGCAGTTATTACTGTTAGATTAGGTTTGTTACTTATTGAAATAGTGTGTTCAGTGTTAAAATGAGATCAGCTCTTGCAGTCCAACCTCCAGTTTAACATTAGGTAAAATAAAATATTGGGTTTTTTATCCTTTCTCAGTTGAGAATGGGCTGGTTTCCCTTTAAGCTGGCTGCTTTGCTGATGCACATTTCTCTTTGGTGTAACTGAACGTTCCTGTGTAACAGCAGTGACCAGCAGAGGGGGATCTTACAGTGCACTCAGCCCAGTGCTGCTGCTGCAGAGGTTTGTGCAAAGGCAGGAATTCGAGGCTGATTTAAGAACAAGATGCAGAGTTCGAGAAGTCCAAGTGCCTAGGATTGTGAAGTCCCCAGCAGGGCTACACGTGACAGACAGTCAGAATGAGGGTGGCACTTTACGGTCCTACAGTCCACATTTGCAGTGGATCTTTCCAAATCCTGATGATGACATGAAAATTGATTACTATTGTTAATATTCTGTGATACAGGCAGGCTCCCATGCAGAGATTTTAATGCATTCTGCCTCTTCTTTTTAATCTAAATGAGTGTTCAACTACCTACTTTGCCCCAACCATGATTTGAAATGCCGGTAAAGTTAAAAAATGGGATTTTTCATCCAGTTTCTGACTCTTTGCTATTCACAGTAATTTTTTTATGTCTAATTATGTCATTAATAATGGACAACAGTTTTACCATTCATAAAACTAATTCTGTCCAACATGAGCTTGGTAAAGAGATATATTTGTCATGTGAATTACACTGCAGACTTGGAGGCACAGTGTTTGTTTTCCATTTCCTGAGCCGCAGCTTTTAAAAGATTTAATATCTGTTGGGGCTTTTTAGCCCCTGGTGTTTGACAGCAAATCACTGAGGCATCTGGTGGTTTCTCAGAGGATGTGGCCTCTCCAGTTGGAGTCCAGCACAGCATAATTCTCCCACGCAGGAAAAGGAAAGGATCAGTGTGCAGAGCCTTTCTGTAGCACACATGCTTTCCCTCTTGCAAATGTCAGCAGCCTGGAGTTTTGAGCAGTGCCTTTGTCAAGCAGTCTAAAGATCAGCACAGCACGAAATTTGCTACTATTTAGCTGCAGATGAGTAAGTGCAGAGCAGTCACACTCCAAAGGCGTGCTTTGGGCTTCTCATGCCATGTAATCCACTGTGAGGAGTAACCCCCCTATAGATCCGAGCAGCTTTTCAGCTGCCTCTGACCTCTCCTGACTTCCGCCTTCATCTGCTGACTGGGAAACTCAAGCTTTCCACCCACACAGTGGATTTTATTGACAAGAAACAGCATCAGCTCCACAGAGAAACTCAAGTGGTAGCTGGGAAAGAAGGCAGGATGTGTTACTCCTTGGAAAATGCTTGGTGACTAAATTCACGTAGGAATAATTTCTGATTTTGCATGCAGCTTTGCACAGCAGACAAAGTCATTTATGTTCACCTAAAGACCTCAGGTTTTGCTGTTGCATATAAGGAATTGACTGCTATTTCCCTTAGGTTGGATGGGAGACAAAAACCAGGAGTGACAATTCTTTTTGTACTCTATTCTGACTTGCTATCTCCAGTTGCCATGGTTACCAGCTAATCCTGTCAGGATGGGGAAACAGAGAATTTCCTTTCTTAAATCCTTCTCTGCTGATGGCACAACTCTTCATTTTCTTTTACAGATTTTGGTTGATAGACTGTCGTCAGACACAAGAATCTGTTACTTTTGCTTCCCAAGTGTACAGAGAAATTATCTGTGTCCCCTACATGGCCAAATTTGTGGTGTTTGCCAAATCTCATGATCCCATTGAAGCACGGTTAAGATGTTTCTGCATGACAGATGACAAGGTGGATAAAACGCTAGAACAACAAGAAAACTTTGCTGAAGTTGCCAGAAGCAGGGACGTAGAGGTACTGTACAAGATTTTAAAGTTTCCTCCATTTTCTAGTGTCTGCTTTTAAACTAATATTTTCTGCCTTTTATCTGCCACAAGGACTGAAAAATAATCTGCCAACAAGTACTGTCACGGTGCAATACCAGCAATCATGATAAGATGGAAACTTGGACTTTTGTCAGGTGTAAGGAAAAAGTAGTGAGGAAACCCAATTCCCAGAGGGCAACTGCCAAACTCAGTCGACAGGGCTAAACGGAGAAGGTCGGAGCCAAAAACGATGGTTAAATCCCAACTTTCAGTAACCCCATAAATGCACATCACTAACCAGAAAGGCAGCTGACAGCAGTCACAGTTTGTCAGCATATTCACATACCAAGAAGTTAAAGGAGCAGGTTTGATTAATATTCTGCTTTACAAAAATAAAATGACACTAAATCTGTTGCTGAGCAGGCAAAAGCTTTCCTATGTCGAGTTCAGCAAACTGCCTGTTAAATGCAGTTTTTCTGGCTCTGTCAGCTTCCTCAGATGGGATGACAAATCGAAGGTGCTTTACCTTACGTGGCACATTCTGCTTCATTCAGTCTCTTTTCCATGAGAATCCCACCTTTAAAAAAATTGTCCTCGCTGTTCCTGAAACTCTGACAGGCATCTCTTGTGCAGAGCAGGCAAGATAAAATATGGGCTTATCAAACTGAATGACAAGGCTGAATTTCTGGAAAGTAAGGATGAGCCATGAATGGATTGGCACTTTGAATGGAACATCTCCCAAACTTCTGATCTGATATTCAAACATGTAGGGGGGCCATAACAACAGCAATCTGAAGATATAAGTGGTGCCGTTGTAGAGAGATTTCAGGGAGTTATTTACCTAAAGCCTGCCTTTCAAAAGCTCTTAGGCCTCTACAGATCCAGCTGAAATAAATGGAATCAGTAGGTACACACTCTGAATTCTGGTGGCTGAAGAAAATATTTCTTTGACTGTGGTGACGAGGCCAGGTTAGCAAAGTATGCTAAAATTTGAGTCAATCAAAAATCCAAATTAAAATTTAGCTTTAAAAGTTTGCCCAGATTTATGACACTTGAGTCATGTTTTGTCATTTAAAGTACTGCAGTATTGTTAGTAAATCAACAATCTATTCTCTTTGGAATTTAATAATCTGAAATGTTTCCACACATTTTAGGTACCTAACAAATCTTGTAAATGCTGACAAATCCTAACAAATCCAGAAATTGATTGTAACTGTTGTAGAATTATCCTTAAGAAGAAATCATAATCACCTCACAAGGATTGATGGTTTGCTTTTTTCCCTTTCCAACAGGTATTAGAAGGAAAACCCATCTACGTTGACTGCTTTGGCAATTTGGTGCCACTTACAAAGAGTGGGCAACACCATATATTCAGTTTCTTTGCCTTCAAAGAAAACAGACTTCCTCTGTTTGTTAAGGTAATCTTGATAGCTCCTTTTTGGATGTTTCAAGTTACCACTTCACCATATTTTTTGTGAACAAAAGAAAACCAAACAAGTTAATTTATATAAATTGCTAAGTGAAACTTAATTTTATCCTGATACTACTACTCCATTTTAAAAACTTTTTTATGAGTAGGAATATTTGTAAAATAAAAGCCAAAGTAAAAACCCTCCATTCCTCTAAAATTAAGTAATGCTTTAGCCCACTGTGGTCAGAAGGGCTGCTGTCACCGAGCCCCCAGCATCACCTCTTCTGAGAGGGAAATTAGAGAGCACTGGAAACCTCTTCCCACAAACTTTTCCTTCTGCCTGGACATTCTGACCACAATGGAGGAAACTATTACCGTTATATAAATAACAGTCTTAGAGAAATGATTTATGAATGGAAACTTCCACTAAGTGGAGAAAATTAACACACTCCATCATTGTGTTATATTTGCTGTGTGCTGCTAGACAAATTTTAAACCTTCTCCCTCCTTTCCAGCAATATTTTGTAAGCTTGTTTTAGTTTACAGCTTTATCTATGCCACTGCCTTCCTTTGGCTTTGCATATTTTCCCCCCTGCTGAATTTTCCACCATATATTGAATATGCAAATACACCTGTATGTAAATTCACAAACAGCAGGGGGAAAAAAGTGAAAACACATTGGCTTTGCCTACATGGACATTTTCTCCCCAATCTGGTCCCTCCTGCTGAACAGTTTTGAGGGGCACAAGTAGCTCATACAGCAAACCAGCCGATTAAATGTGTGTATTTTTGCTGTGCCAGGTCCGAGATAGCACTCAAGAGCCCTGTGGACGATTATCATTCATGAAGGAGCCAAAATCTACCAGAGGCCTCGTTCATCAAGCCATATGTAATTTAAACATCACGTTACCCATTTACACAAAGGTACTGTGAAATTATACCCAGCTGTAGGCATCAGCATTGTCATAGAAACAAGAAGGAGGGAGGGCAAAAGGGGTTAAAGCTTGATGGGCAAGGGCTTTCGGTGTCTTGGGTTCAGCACTCCCAATGCCTGTGTTTGAAGGCATCATCAGGTATTTCCTGTGGACTCAGAAGAGAGGAGTGGGAGAGCTCTCAGATAGTGAACACTGCTTTCCGTAGAAAGTGTCCGTTTATGTGTATTCTCTGAAAACACAGAGGCTTTTTCTGTCCTGGTCAGATTAGAAGCTGCATGCCTTCTAGGGTTGTATTTGCCCAAAGCGGTCAGCATTTTTAGAATATAATAAATCTTCATTATAGCATTTCAGTATAATTTTAAGACAGAGCATCTCAACATATTTTAACTTCAAATGGTAATAGTTCCTGAATATTCTAAATATTTATATATGCTAATTTATCGGTGAAAAAGCACGTGTATATTTAAAGATTTGGTATTAATAAGGATCACTAGACGTCTAGCTTTTCTGTTTGTATTTTGCTTGGTTCTGTAGCCTATTGTGTTTAAATTGACGGTTTAGTTTTGTTGCTTTTTGACATAAGAAATCAACTGCAGAAACGTGCTGCATTTTCTTCTTTTCTGTTAAATGTTGTCGGAAGTTACTTTTTCCTACTCTCTTCTAAAAGAATACTGCCTTTTGCCTGCTCTGTTTCCCCCTTCTCTTTTTGCATGGCACTTTGGGACCAAAAGGAATCAGATTCAGATCCAGAACCAGAAGAGGTAATGTTGCTAAATCATCATGTTCTTGCCTACACACACTGCTCAAACACAACTAACAGACACAACTCAGAAGATTGATCCTCAGCTCAGTGCTACAAACACAGTGAAGAGGGCCTTGAACAGACTCACTTTGGGAATAGATAGAGTTGAACTTCCTTCATGTTAAAATTCCCAGTCTTCTCAATTTATAACATCCAATATGGATGCTACAGGTTTCTGAGCGGGATGACTGATACCCAATACAAAATCAGCGTTAACCCAGAAGTCACAAGTAAAAGGTTTAGGATTTTCATCTTTAGCATAAACTAAATTGCATCAGCTTCCCCCTGAACTCCCAGCCCCGTTCTGGCACTTAGAGATGTTGCTTGAGCTTCGACCCCTACATGAATGAGTAACGTTAGAAAAGCATTCCCACATTTTGATGATGTTCAGCTGTTGGAAACACATCGAGAATAGCCAGCTCCCCAAAGAGGAGGGACATCTTTTCCATGCAGTGCACAACAGATTCAGCAGTTCTGTGGCATGAGTTGCAGTTTCCTATTATCATTACAAAAATATTTACCACTCCTATGGTAAATATGACTTCTATTTTTGTATAGGAAACTAAAGAACAGAAAGACAAGCTCATTGATGGCTATAAGCATTTTCAACTCTTTTTTGTTGACTTCATTAATTTTTATGTTAATAATATTAATTAGTATGCTGACATTAATCTGGACTTATCTGGAAGAACTGAAAGTGAGGAAAGCTAGAACATCCTAGGGATGCAGGGTTACCATGTAGGGCAATCCGTGCATCAGAGGAATTCAGGCTATTATGGATCTGTTACACACACTGCTGAGTGTGAGATTTAATTACGTGAGCCTAAAGGATTGCCAGGCATGTAGGAACATACATGTGTGGCCAGGGATTTCCTTCTGTTCATTGTCAGCTCATGGAAAGGCAAGGACTTCCTAACATCTTGATCGAGACAGTGTATAGCATTTATCTTTATAAAGAATAGTTTGAACTATTTAAACCTTTTCAGCACTCACTAAAACCTTGGGGGCTTTACCATACACAGTATCTTGTATCAGCAGTACTGCACAGCTGATTTGCATTCTTCACAGTTGTCCTAGTCCTACCACAAGTTTGTATAGGAAATTAAAGGTTTAATGGTACTTCTAACTTTGCATATGTTTCCATAGCCAAATTTAAACAACATGTGCTGGTGTGGACTAATGCTAGCAAAACTGAAATAAACTGAAATTACAAGGCAACCTCAAAAATTTGCTTCTTGAATTTTCGTAGTCTGACACTGTGTTTTGTTTAATTCTTTTCTGGCAAGGACTATGTTTTCTTTTGAATACGAGTAAAATTGTATGGCCTTTTTGATCTACCCAGATAACTCTGAAAAATCAAAAAGGTGGCCTGTGAGGCCCATCACAGCTTCCATTTAAAGGTATCAATAGCAATTAGTGGCATCCAGCCCCAGGTCATGCCTTGGGCAGTTCTGCCATCATTTGTGCACCTGCATTTCATCATCACTGAGCACAGAGGCAAAAATGCAATCCATGTTCTCAGAATGAACGTGTCCAAGGAAACACAAAGCATAAAACTTCCTGGTTGCCTTTCAGATGGACCATATGCTGTCACATAACCATACTGGAGTATTTTGCTTTAGACAGAAAGAAATAAATTAAGAGCAATGCAACAAAATACCCATGACTGCATAAGTTTAGGTCCTCCACATTGCTAAGAGCATTTAAAGAAAATGCACTGTAACAGTTTGCATCTACTGTTGACCATAACTACAGCAAAGTAACAATTTTGCTGGTATTAGAGACCTTAAATGAATTAAGCCATGCTTTTGCTGTTATTTGAAATGCATTCTTGGTTCCCTTTAAGTCCATGTGTCTCCATACAACTAGCATTTCACTTGTGTCTCTGTATGGCAAGTATATTTGAACTTTTAAATCTCCTGCTTTTTTCTCTTCCAGGTTGACATGACTTCAGAAAAAAGTAAGATTTACTTTTTTTTCTTGAAAATGTTACGATGCAGTTTGTATGAGAGATGATTAAGAGTAAAGATAAGCATGAAAGAGAGCTAAGTTTTAACTGCTATTGCTAATAACATCAATACTTACAAATGTAATAGAAAACAATTTAATATCTCAGCAGCTATCCAATTAAATACACTTTAACATGTAAATTAACAAGTAATACAGTTTAAAACCGTTCATCTAAGCATTTACTTTCCTTTGACATCCCTAGTGATCCCGCTATTGCTATTTTGCTTGTATGAATGCTCATCCCTCCATTTTTTTGTTTTCTCCATTTGTTGACACACATTCTTGCCTCGTATTTGAGACAGATGACAGTATCACTTTTAATGAAAACCTAATGAGGACTCCAACCTATTTCATTAATCTCTTGGAATACAACCATGCCAAAAAGTGATACTGTCCAAAGGAATCAGGCTGTTTAACCCTCCCTCCCTTGCCCCACCCTTTACTGTGGTGAAATATGGCTGTAAATCTGACCTTGGCACAGCACAAACACTCTCTGAGCACACACAGTCAGGCCGTGACCATGAGAGACGGCGGGCGAGGGGTTCGCAAACATCTCCTTTACAAGAGAGGCAAATCAAACAAATGTCTGTACACACTGAAGTGTCCCTAATGAGAGCTGCTTCCCAATGCAGCCACTTCTTGGACCTGTTAAGGAAAAGAATGACATCTGTCTTGTTTCCTCTTTGGAGTGCAATGTCTCACCTTGTTTGCAGTTAAAGTGCAATGCCTTGCATTGTCCTGCTGCCACTTCCTCACTGCCGAATCCCCCAGGGCCCCAGAGAATGCCAGTGAGTGTTCCTGCTTCAGCCACACACTGTCTGGATAGCACTTCCAAGTTATTTCCCACTGGAGTTGCTCTGCTTCAGGCTGATTAACTCGGTTATTGGCCAGTGAAAGAGTCATACATTTGATATTTATGGAAGTACATATTACAAATTTACAAAATTACTGGCTGGCATTTCAGTGTCCACCAGACAGTTCATTGTAAAGCAGCAGCACCAAAAGACCACATTTTCAGCACCAAAATACCCTGCAGCAATCTGGCTCTAATTAATGTACAGCACAAATATTTAGCGTTCGTTAAACCCAGGAGAGCAGTGTAGCAAAATGGATCTTCTTTAGAGATAAAGACAGGTAGTTATGTGTTGTGTAGGTTCTCCTTATTTGCATTAGTGCTTTGACTTTCGCTGGCGTCCTGAAATGTGCAGTTCCATGTGACGTGCTACCTTTAAAGGGAAAATGTCCATTAGTAATTCCTAAGCATTGTGTTCTGTTTGTAACTTGCTTCAGTTCTCCACTGTTTGTTCTGTTCAATATCCATTTTCTGCTAGTCCTTGCTGAAATGAAATATTACCAGCAGGCAGTTATGGCATAATGGGAATTAGCTGCAGCCACCTTCTTGTGTATTGATTGCCAGATTAGACAATATTTCACCACAGTATGTTTTACAGTATTTTCATGTACCTTTAATTTATATGATTAATTTTTAGAGCTCCTGTTTTTAACCGAAGCTACATACCCAGCAGCATTTGCAACACCTTTGCTTTGCATGGAAATAACTTGCCTTACATGAATTGTATGTATGTGTCTAGTGTGACTGTCTGTGACTTTGGGTTGCCATACATTACATTTTTTAAAACTCTGAAATCACTTCTAAGTTGATTCACAGTTTTTTCTTATTATCTCTCCTTTTCCTCTCTGTCTTCTCTTTCCTCAGTCAGTTCATTAGTTGTCAATGAGGATGTTCCAAGGAAAGGACCATGCCTCTTAAAAGCGTGTGTTTCATTGTGTAGGTGTGAAATCCCCTTAGATGAAATGCCGGTTTGCAGCTGATTCAGATCTCTACGTATTTGATCATATTTTAGATTACTGCAGAATTACTTTTCACTTTTTATTTTGGTCCTTAAGAAAAAAAAAACTGTTAACCCAATGTTATTCTGACAGTTTGCTAACACTGGCTTTCTCTTAGAGGAAATCGACTTTCAATCAGTTCTAATGCTTTCCCCCTTTTTTCTTGTTTTCTTTTTATTTGAACATTGATCTGTAACATCTGAACAATCTTGAGATGCCTCTCTCTGTGTAACTTCACTGTGTTTCTTCTGGTTTTGATTTGAAATTTTGTTGTTATTGTTTTGGGTTTTTTTTAGTGGTGTCCTGATTTGGTTTGTTCCAGCTTTGATACTGTATGTGTGGTTGTGCTCTAGCAATAAAGTGAAGCAAGTTATTTCCTGCCATTTTCCTTTTCAGTTGGTTTCCCCCCTTGCCCCCTCCGTTAGCTTTGCTTTGCTCTTGTACCCTCAGATCTTGTGGATCCACCATTCCCGGCCCATTTTGTTGACCCTCCTACCACTACAGCCAAAG
Organism: Daphoenositta chrysoptera; assembly: GCA_013397915.1. Classification (NCBI taxonomy): domain Eukaryota; kingdom Metazoa; phylum Chordata; class Aves; order Passeriformes; genus Daphoenositta; species Daphoenositta chrysoptera. The sequence continues at coordinate 715,483 of VZRO01004855.1, read as the reverse complement.
ACTGTCATTTTCAGTCCTGATTACATTTTCCAATCTCTATTTTTGATTTCCATTTTACTTTCAATGTTTTTCATTCGCATCAAAGATGACGAGACAGAATCTACAGAAACATCTGTCCTGAAAAGCCATCTGGTTAATGAAGTCCCTGTACTAGCCAGTCCAGACCTGTTGTCTGAAGTTTCTGAGATGAAACAAGATCTGATCAAAATGACTGCCATCCTGACAACTGACCCTTCCGATAAATCAGGCTCCATTAAAGTGAAAGATCTTGTGAAGCCCGCTGAAGAAGAGCCAGGAGAACCTTTTGAAATAGTTGAAAGAGTGAAAGAGGACTTAGAAAAAGTAAATGAAATTCTGAGAGGTGGATCCTATACCAGAGAAGAACATGTTTTGCAGAAGTCCCTTTCAAAACAAGAACCCTTAGAAGAAGAGTGGATCATTGTCAGCGATGAGGAAATTGAAGAGGCCAGAAGAAATGCTCCATCAGAAGTCACAGAGCTGAGCCGCGTAGAAGTCAGGGCAGATAAAGGGACAACAAAAAAGGGGGAGTCGGACATGACAGGAACGGTGGATTACCATGAGGTACAGCTACAGGCCTTACAAGAGGAGGTAGTAGAAGAGAAATTCGAAGCTGTAGTAGTAAGCAGGGATTCTGAAAAAAAAGGAAAAGACTCTCCAAAAACTGGGAAACCAAGCTCACAGGAGCAACAGAAGGCAGCCTCAGAAGTTAAAAAGCCCCTTAGGGCAAAATTAAGAGAAAAGCCAAAGCCAAAGGAAGGCAAGGCACACAGCAGCGGAGAGAAACTGAAACTGCCTAAGCTCACTGCAGATGAGGCACCGGCTGGGGAGCCTGGCCTAAAGGTGACAGCTGCTCCGGAGCCTAAAGCCATGTCCCCTGTTATTGAGGAAACTCCCATTGGCTCAATAAAAGATAAAGTGAAAGCTCTTCAGAAACGAGTGGAAGATGAGCAAAAAGTACGGTCAAAACTGCCTGTCAGAGTTCAGGCAAAAGAAGGCCCTGCCGAAAAGGCGCCTAAAAAACCAGCGCAAGTCAAAAAACCAGTAGCACACAAAGCCCAGCCGCCTGTCTCACCTTCTTCTAAGACAGAGAGACTCGAAGAGACCATGTCCGTTCGGGAACTGATGAAAGCCTTTCAGTCAGGGCAAGACCCGTCCAAGAATGTTTCTGGACTGTTTGAGCACAAATCTGTCAAACAGAAGCAACAGGCCCCTGAGAAGGAAACATCCCGCAGGAAAACAATTCCTTCACAGAGTGAAACGAGGCGAGTGTCAAACCTCAAGACAGACAAACAGAAGGACAAACCAAGCACGGTGTCAAAAGCAGAGAAAGAGCCACAATCAAAGAAAGGAAAAACACAAACTTCTACCATCGAAACTGTCAAGAAAGCTGGTGGCAAAGACCAAGTAAAAGAGCAGAGCAGCAAAAAGCCAACCGAACCTCTCCCTCCGGTAATAGTTGCTGAAAGTGCCAAAGAAACAGTGGCTGGGAAGGGCAGGACTTCTGACGATCAAGGAGAGCCTGACTTCCAGATCAGCCCTGACAGGAAAACCTCAACAGACTTTTCTGATGTCATTAAAGAAGAACTGGAAGATAATGACAAATACCAACAGTTCCGACACCTCTCAGTGACAGAGGAGGGAGAGGTTAACTTGGAGCAAGTACTGACCAGTCCTTTCGGTGCTGCTTTTCCCACAGAGTATGGGAAAGATGGATTCCTTCCTGCTCTTTCTCTGCAAAGTGCTGCTCTTGATGGGAGCTCAGAGAGCCTTAAACATGAAGGTGTGGCTGACTCTCCAGGCAGCCTACTTGATGGAACCCCTCAGATCAGCTCGGAGGAAAGTTACAAGCATGAGGGTCTGGCAGAGACTCCTGAAACGAGCCCAGAAAGCCTTTCATTCTCACCAAAGAAAACTGATGGGCAAATTGAAGACGCTAAAGGAGCGGCTGGAGTACACACAACAGCAGAAACACGTTCTCCAAAGGAACTCTCCTCAAAGGAAGATGAAAAAGGTATTACTGAGAGGCAGCTAGATGCTGTTACCAAGACTAGTGAGTCTCGTTCTGACCGTGTATCAGAAGAGCGTGTACCTCCAGCCTCTGAAGAAGAGGCTGATAAACCTAAAGGAAGTAGCTCAGCTTCCATTATGAAAGATATTAGCAGGGATAAAGAATCCAGAACCACTGCACATTTCACTAAGTCTTCTGAAACACATGACACTGCTTTAGAGAAAGAAAAAGATGTAGCCTGTGAACGCCGTCTTACAGTTAGAAGTCCCCAGAAATTGGAACTTTCACTTGCTAGCCATGATAGTGAAGGCTTTAGCCCAGTTGCAGATGACTCTTTGACTATAAGTCACAAAGACTCCCTGGAAGCAAGCCCAGTGCTAGAAGATAACTCATCACACAAAACGCCTGACTCATTGGAGCCCAGTCCTATGAAAGAGTCCCCCTGCCGCGATTCACTTGAAAGCAGCCCCATAGAACCAACAGTGAAGGCTTGTATTTTGGGGCAGGGTCCTCTTCAGTCTCTTCTTAGCAAAGCAGAAGCCTGCCCAGAGCTGGCATCAGTGCGTTCCAGGATTCTCCGTGACCCTGAGGGAAGTGCCGATGATGACAGTCTAGAGCAAACATCCCTCATGGAGAGTTCAGGGAAAAGCCCCGTTTCACCCGAAACTCCTAGTTCGGAAGAAATTAGCTATGAAATCACACCTAAAATGGCAGACATACCGAAGTCAGCCACCATCCCTGAAGTCAACGAAGAACCGGAGGACGATTCGGAAAGTGAACCAAAGAAGAGATTCACCCCTGAAGAAGAGATGTTTAAAATGGTGACCAAAATCAAAATGTTTGATGAATTGGAACAAGAAGCAAAACAGAAGAGAGATTATAAAAAGAGTCGTAAGCAAGATGAATCTTCTGTGATTGCCAATTCAGAAGCATCACGTGAGGCTGAAGGACCAGAGCCAGCAGCTGTAGGAGAAAAAGGCATACCCACAGTGGTGACACCTGCAGCTGAATCTAGAAAAAGTTCTTCCTCCTCCGAAAGCGAGCCAGAGTTGACTCGGCTCAAAAAAGAAGCCGACTCAGGCCTCTTAATGGAACCTGTGATCCGAGTGCAGCCACCCTCACCTTTACCATCCAGTATTGACTCCAGCTCTAGCCCCGACGAAGCAGGTTTCCAACCCATTGATTCCCAGCCATGCTCTGTCAGGATAGGTGAGGTTAAAGCACAAAGCAAAGATGACAAAGAGAAGGCACTTATCCTTGGGCGCAGCTATAAGCCTTCCATGGGCACTTGTCATTCCGATGGTTGTGCGTCACCAGAAAGTGCTGAATCAAAATGTTGTGACAGTACAGGTGACTGTGAGACAGTCAGTCCTGATGCCCCGGTCACACGATCTGGGTGCACTCCCTGTCACTCCGTTGGTGACAGTTCCCAAAAAGAGGTTCACACTGAGTCTTCACTAACAATTGAGCAGTGCGATGCTACTGAAAAAGATGTCCAACCCATGGCACCGTTACCATGCAGAGATCTCATTTCTACGGGAGATGTGTCAGAGAAGGCAGATGGTCTTTCTTGTGGACATGGTACCACCAAGTACTCTGTCCCACGTGATGGCAAACTGGCCGAAGGTGACACCACTGACCATTCTGCTTCAGCAAGGGATTCAGGAAAAGCAGATACCGGTTGTGAGACATCTCACAGGGCTGGTCATGCTGAGGAGCCCTTACCAGAGTATTCATCCCTAACCACTGACACAGTGGAACTCGAGAGCTGTGCAGTAGATGCTGCCAATGGTAGTGCTCCGTATATAGTGAGCCCTTACGAAAATGTGTCTTCTGGACATTTCTTTATTGACTCTGAAAGTGAGGTAGGATCTGGTAGAAGCCTGCTATCTAGGGAAACCTATTCTGTTGTAGAAGGGAAAGATCAGACTGGCGAAGTTTTACTTAGCAGAGACATGGGCAGTGAATATTGCTCTTCAGAGGAAGTATACATGGAAATAGAGCCCAAACCAGAGGATGAATTTCAGACAATGTCACAAGGGTCTCCAGCCTCAGATTCAACAAAATTATCTGAATCTGCCCTTGAGGATATAAGAGATGAAACAGAGAAATTGATGGGTCAGGTTGTCATCACTAGAACTGATGTGGATTCTGATATGTGGAGTGAAATACGTGAAGACGATGAAGCTTTTGAAGCTCGGGTGAAAGAAGAGGAACAAAAGATATTTGGGTTGATGGTAGACAGGCGATCCCAAGGCACAACCCCTGACACGACACCGGCCAGGACACCCACCGAAGAAGGGACACCACTCAGTGAACAAAATCCTTTTCTTTTTCAGGAAGGCAAGTTGTTTGAGATGACTAGAAGTGGAGCCATTGACATGACCAAAAGGAACTACCCAGATGAAAGCTTTCACTTCTTCCAGGTGGGGCAGGAGCCTCAGGAAGAAGGTTCTTTTTGTGAAGAAGTGAAAGAAGCAGCAGAGGTGGAATCTTCAAAGTTGAAGGGCTCACCGGACCCATTTGCACCTTCAGAGTCAGAGGAGTCAGATATACAAGAACAAGATGCATTGAAATATTCACCCCCATCACCCGAGTCTAGTGATAGATCTGAAGAAATGATGGGTGAAGGTGCCAGCACAGGCACTGCAAAAGCAGATCTTAAATCCAGAATTCCAATTAAAATGGGTATTTCAGCTTCTTCAAAATCACCAAAGAAAGAAACCGCTGCCTCTGAAGCTGAGCCCCTCTCCAGAACGGAGACCGACACAGTCGATAGCAGTCAGGTGCCTTGCCCCATCTCTCCCGAGCAGTGTGCGGTAGAAGATGAATTAAGTTTTTCCAAAGTCACTCAATCAGTTAGTTCTGAACAGGGTAAGGAGTCCCCAGACTCTTCCCCAGAGGAACAGAGATCTGTGATTGAAATCCCCACTGCTCTAATGGAGAGTGTGCCTTCTGAAAGCAAATCCAAAATCCCTGTAAGAACAGCTGCTGCCACATCGCAATCCTCGCAACAACTGGAAAACGAGAGCCTTTGCCCAGACGACTTCCTAGACAGTTCACAATGTGAAGGAAAAGATGGCCAAGCAAAACCAAAGTCTAAAATTCCTGTGAAATTCGCTTTCCAAAAAACTGAGCCACAACACTTGTACGTGGACACATCAGTCCACAAGCCAGAGTCACCCAAAGCGCTCGACATGACGAGCGCGGTGCCTGCAAAACCAGACAGCCGGAGCAAATCGGAATCTGACGCCAGTAGTCCCGTGGACCCAAAAACCAAACGTTCCATCAAAGCTAGGAGTTATGCTGAGGCAGAGGCAGAGGCCAGGGAGAGTGAGATGAAGTTTGAGCTAGACTCAGATGAGGCAACAACAGCAAGATCGAAGGTATTGTCTTCACGGTTGCCAGTTAAAAGCAGAAGCGCTACAGGCTCCCGCGGTGCTTTTAGTCCCACAAAAGAAAGTAAGGACCATTTTTTTGATCTTTACAAAAACTCCATAGAGTTTTTTGAAGAAATTAGTGATGAAGCTTCTAAATTAGTGGAAAGACTCACACAGTCAGAGAGAGAACAAGAATTAGTTTCAGATGATGAAAGCAGTAGTGCCCTAGAAGTTTCAGTTATTGAAAATGTGCCATCCAGTGAGACTCAGCAGTCAGTTCCTGAAGACATCTTTGACATCAGACCCATTTGGGATGAGTCTGTAGAGACTCAGATTGAACGTATCCCTGACGAAAATGTCCATGACCGTGCTGAAGGTATTTGCCAACGACTGGGATTCCCTGTGCGACGCATGTCATGAATTAAACTCTTTTGGTTTTTGTTTCCTTTGGCGTGTGTGTGCGTGTGTGCTTGTGTACAGGTGTAATGCGTGTGGCATTTTCTTTTCAGCTTTTGGTGGTTAGTTGGTGCTTTTTTTTCCCTTGTGAGCTGTGTTTGGGTTTTTTTGTTTTGTGTCTGTGTTCTTGTCTGTGAAACGATCTCAAGATTGCAAACCATAAATGCTTATGGGAAGTGTTACCTTAATAAGCAGAAACACTTCTAAAAATATGTATGGTTTTATCATTAAACTGATTGCTTAGGTCATGCACGTTTTGGCTTTTGACTTTCCCTGGCCCGATTACTAACTATTAACTTCAACTAATAATTAAATGTTTGGGCATCAATTGAAAACGAGACAGGCAAATTTATAAACTTTTGAGTTGGTACACAAAGAGATCTGCAGGAGTTTTAAAGAATGAAGCTTTTAATGTTCTTTTTTTTTGACAGTCTGTGTCTGAAGAAAACCCTGAGTCACCGGTAACTTTAGTACATGTTTTCTGGTGCTTGGTTTTCTTCTCACCTACTTGTGAGGAAGGGCTAGTACTGGGTAGCTCTAATGGAAATCAGGAGCTGAAATGACACGTGCATGTCATGAACCCTAAGCAATTTCCTAATTCAGAGGTGTCGCAATCCATGTGTGCATTCAGGGAAAATCAAAACTCAAATTCTGCCATCCTCAAATTAGCTCTGGGGATGGGAGGAGCTGTCAGTCTCACCATTAGTGAAAGGAATGAGGACTGACGAATGACCACATCTGATTTTTCCTTGCCTTCGTTGTAAGAATTTTGTCTCACTCCCTGTCCGAAGGGTCAAAGACACTGAAACTAACAGTATCTCAAATACAGACCATAATCTGCAGTGCTGTGTGGACTGTTAGAACAAAACTTGGCCTACAACAGAAAGAACATGAGCAGAAGCACCGGTTCCCGATGAATTTTTCAACCCTGGCATTTACTAAGGAGGCATGGAAAACTATGGCTCTTGACTTAGTTAAAGTCTTCAACTGAATGTTAGAATGAAGTTTTAGAGTAAAATGCTTGGCCAAAATAGAAATAGTAGGTGCTTCAGTCCTAGATTACATTTTCACATGAAAACCTGATTTTCAGATGGAAAAACTAGATAGTCCTGTGCTTTTTGAAAAACCAAGCTTTTAGGTTTTATTTTTGAACCTAGGGATTTACAGGCCTCACTTGAGTTATGCAGCCTATACTCATTTAGACACAGCAGTTAGGAAAAACCAGCACTTTCCCTTCTTGGGCTCTCTCTCCAATGGAAACGGTTTTTAACTTGCAAAAGGCAACTTGTAGCTCTCTTTGACCTTTAGATCAACAGGATGATCAGGAAAAGACAGAGGAAAGACTGGCCCACATCGCAGATCATCTTGGATTCAGCTGGACAGGTAAAAACACTCATTGTCTGCTCCAGAGAGAAAGGAGGGGAATGGTCCACACTCCTTTCATGTTTATTTTGGATGGTTTTCCAATTATCTGAAGATGTTTTACAAAAATATTTCAGAAGCTTAATATCTTTGGGATACTAAGAGTCCTAAATGGGATCACAAGGAACCTAAACAAATCACTTAAATATTGTGGATTTAATAGACCTGAGACAGTGAACGGTAGCGGAGACAAGTGAGAGTAACATGGAATGAGATGCAAATGTCACTGACAATCAGCTTAAAGCCTTTTCAAAAGAGAAAAGACCTGTGCAGAAATCTTTGTGCTGTGTAAAACTACGCAGTCTGACACAAAAAATGCTGCCAAAAATCACATCAGGTGTACACTGTAATGTCTCTTGCTAGATGAGTATCACACTCCTGAAAACAAGCCAGGCCCTAGGAGTTAAAGAACAGCTGCATGCCAGGGAAAACATTTTAACTCCTCAATAATGAATCGTATGCTCTTTACTGTTGTTATGTTACACCTTCCTTTCCTGCCCTCCACTTCAATCCATAGAGTAACTGGGACCCACTCATCCCCCCAACATAGATTATCTTGAAATCACTAGGACTTGGACTGTGCAAAAGTGCCAAAGACAAAGTAACAGATTAGGAATAATGCTGAAAATTTATTAGAAGTGAATAGACAGCCATGAAAACAAAGCTAGAAAAAAGGGATTCTCATCAAATTAATGTTTTACAGCATTTTAGGGAGGGCAGGGTAATAGACCTGCATAAATATTCCTGTCATTTATTATGGGAAAGAGTGCTTATAGTAAAAGAGTACTTTGCCAGATGTTAATTTGCTGGTTGGTTTTGCTTCAAACTCATCAGATTTCGTAGGATTTGAGTAATGTGTAGTTACTCTCTATTTGTTGAAGTTTACAGCAGGACAGGTTTACAAACCAGCCCAGAAATAAGGTTATTTGGGGTTGGGTTCCCTCTGCCTTGTTAAAACATGGCACCCTCAAGTCCATGCATAACCACAATGGAGTAGAACCTGAATCCTCCTTTATGAAAGAAGCAGGATAACAGTAGGAATCTTACAGATTCTCTGTGGCTTTAGCTTATTTGATGAACCCATTTCAACAGTTGCATCTTAGTTTGGTGTTGGTAGAAAGCTGCCCCTGGTTCTGGCTACAAGAAAGATGTTACAGACTATAAAGTAATTTTTCTTATCTGGACTGTCTGAGCACAGTCTGAGCCTATGCTATAACAGAAGGACATCAATTATTCTTAGTTTCATGGGTTTTCTCGGGGTAAAACTGTAATTCACAGACATTCACTTTTCTTTGAATTAAATTAGACCAGGGGAGTAGTTGTAGGCCTCTTTACAGAGATGGATTTCTTTTTCAGAGCTAGCAAGAGAACTGGACTTCACAGAGGAGCAAATTCACCAGATCCGAATTGAAAATCCCAATTCGCTTCAGGACCAGAGCCATGCACTTCTCAAATACTGGCTTGAAAGGGATGGGAAACATGCAACAGGTTTGTCTCCAGTTTGCTAGTTGAGGTGACAGGTGTGTGTTGTAATCACCAAGAAAATTCGGGGAAAATTCAGGCTACAGAAAGGATGACCATGGATTGTACTCAGTGTTATTTCTTGTCTTGTCTGTATAACACAGCAACTCAACAAATTTGTTAAAAGAAAAAAACCAGAGTGCTAGTTTTTATAGGCAGCCATTCAGTTAGTTTTAGATTTTACACAGCACTGCTCCTAAACGGATCTGTAATTTATAAAGGATAGTGGTCAGTATCTGATATATGCCCTTCCTGTGGAAAAGAGAAGGGAAAGAGTGCGTGTGTGATTTTTAACTCAGCTGCACGGTGTCGTTCCAATGCCACAGACACAAATCTGACCCAATGCCTCACGAAAATCAACCGCATGGACATCGTTCACCTGATGGAGACCAGCGGCATAGACCCTGTGCAGGGCCACGGCACGGACACGGAGCAGTCCATGGCATTGGACCACAGTGAAGGTAAATGGCTCCTGGCCCAAACTGCCCAGGGTACCTCTCTAAGCATCACTCTGCTCTGAGTGTTTGCCCAGGGTCATCCATGAGCTCTCGTGACAGAGCACTAGAATCCCATTTTGAAAGCAGAGACAATGTGGCTGAATGCAAGAATGACATTACAGGGGTCACATCTCACCAGGTAGAAGATCTGTGCTTTAGCTGATTCTCCAAAAGCAAGTAATGTGGCCAGCAATGTTTGCCCAGTTTACCTTGGGTTTGGTTTTTTTTGCTTATACAAGTGCTTTCATGAAAGTTCAAAAGGTTGTATTAGAATGTGACCAAGATCTTTCAAAGGAAAACTACTCCATGCTTTGAAAAAAAAACCCTTTGGATTTGAGTATCCAGGATATTGTAATTCTGTTAGGATGCTATGGCATTTCTTAAGTTTGAAAGTTCAGTGGATTAGATCCAGTGGTTGCAAATTGAAGGAACACCTCCAAATTATTTGGCATAAAATTCTCTTTTCCAGAAGTGATACTTTTGTGTGCCTAACTCAATATTGAAGCAAATTAGACAGCTGCAAAGGTCCCATCTTGAAGAGAATGTAGGAATAGAAGACTGTTACAGTTAGCATTGTCATATCAAAGCCAAGTAGTTTTAGAATGATAACCTCTCTGTCCAGCTCAAATTCAGCATAAGCTTTTCTGTTTCCCCCCAAGTTATTCTCCAGAGTTCACTAGGCTTCCAGTGAATACGGCGCAAAAATGAGCTACTTCTTGCACCTAATCCTCTATGAAGTGTTTTTGTCTAGTTTTGTACAGTCAGTTTTTCTAGAAGCAGATAAATAACGAATATGGAGGGACAAGTCACTAAAATCTATCCTAATCTGCTGGGAAAAAAAATCTGTTATGAATCTTCTTCTATACTTTGAGGGTTTCAAGCATAATTACTTGAGGTAAATTTCTGGGCAAAAGTTATTTTGCCTGTTACTGTCCAAATCTGGCCATAGTAGTTGGCAATCCAGCATTCCTTTGACTACTCCGGGAGGCCAGGTCCCCTCCCACTCAAGGTGTTCAAGAATTTCAGGTAATGTGTTGTGCCCAGGGATTTTATGTGCACACAGAGCACGGGAAGAACTTCCTGCCTTCTGGTAAGACTTGTAATGATATTTCTCCTCTCTCTGTCTGCAAGGGTTCTCTGCACTGCAAGAAGAAGTGTACAGCTCGAGGCACAAGCAAGAACAGCAGAGAATATCTAAGGACAGCGAGCCAACCGAACACCCCCCTCTGGTCTCTGAGGAAGACGTGTCTGTCAGTTATTCCCCATTCCAGGACAGTACTCCCAGGAGCGAGGCAGAAGTGTCCATGGCTGAGCTTCTGAGGCAAGCACACAAGGAACAAGTAGAAGCTGAATTCTCAGGGAAACCCCAAGACGTGCCAGGGAAACCATCTGCTTCACAACAGGAATATTTGTAAGTGTCAAAAGACCAGGATGAAACTATAGGGAACAGATTCTCTTTTCTCTGTGTAATAAGAGGATTTTACAGTGTCCTTTGAAACTTACGAATACACTAGAATTTTCCTCCCATTGTGGTTTTCACTTTTTAACGCATGTGGAGGAAGCCTTAAGAGAGAAAGTCAGTTCGTCACTGTGAACACAAAGCAATACTTGTGTCTAGTACATAGGAAAGAAAAGAGGCTTGATAGAGAAGTGAAGGGGGTTTTATGTATATTTTTCATGTTTTGGATGACAAGTGATGACATCTTAATGAAAGTAATCCTAAAGGTCCCTTTCTTCAACTTCAGGATGGCTTTTTCAATGGAGGAAAAATTTTCTCAATTTATTCATTACTTACAAAACTCTTAACTATTCTATTAAGAACTGGGGTTTTGAAAGTGCATTTCAGATGGCCAAAGGAACAGAAACAGGGTTTTACAGAAACAAGACACAAATACTTACAGGAGCAATACATGGTAGCGTACACGTTTAGAAGACCTGTGCAGCAAAAGCTTGAATTCTGAAGTGGGGCTGTCAGTGGGGTTGGTGTAATTTGGAAAGGAATTTGAAGTAGATCATGTTTATTTCTCCACAGCTTCCCTGATTATGTGCCCATGCTGAGACCTCTCTGCAGGGCAGATTCAGGTATTAATAAGCCAGCAAAATATCAAGAATCTCTATCCAAAGAAGTGATTTTCCTGAAGGTGATTAGCTTTGATGTGGAGATGGAAGCTCCCAGCAGTCAAAGGGCAGCTGAGTCCAGCAAATGAACTTTGGGGCTTTCTTTTGCTCAGGATATGCTGGGAGAGAATGTGGGAGACAGAAAATACCATCTAAGAAAGCTTCTGTCGCAGTGTTAGGCAAAAATACCAATGCTCCATAAAAGATGTGCATCAGTAAATGAATGTCTGTGAGGAATAGAAAATACTTGTGAGAGAGTATTGCCAACACTGCACAAGAGTAGTGACAACAGAATATCACTACACTGCAGGTCTAGTTTGAACTAGGAGGGAAATTGGGCTAGACTTAAATAGCTTGTAAGGAACATGCTCCAAAAGGAATTATACAACAATATTGAATGGACATATGCTTGAATTAGATGTATTTCCTTTATATATGTGTTACATAGTAACATATGTAATAATAGGTTAAACTAACTTGGGGCAGTGATTAATCATAGCAGGGTTCAACCATGAAAATAACATTACAAACAAAACCTGAACCTCTTCTAAATTTCTTTTTGCTAAAGCTCCAGAATTCTACATGAAAGTTGGTTTCTCCACATTGCAGCTGCACAGCTTGTGCTCGTTGTTTTAGCTGCCTCACATCCTTCTATAGAGATCCAGGCTCTTCCCCTAAAAAAAAAAACGGTAGTCTGTAGAGATGTACGGGCACAAGTGACAGCAAAGCTCTCTCCAAGTTCTGCAGAATTGCATGCAAGGTTTGGATATCCATTTGGAGATTTGTTTGGGAAGATGAGTGGGATTCCCAGCCAGACTACTCTGCAGTTCCTGTCAAGAAGTATCAGTTATTTCTAGACTTTGCCAGACAACAGACAACATAACAATATGAAGTCAGTGCCTAATATTCCATTGATGGAAATTGGGAAGCACTGCACGGTAGTAACTTGCTTGGACCTGTAATTCACAGCGTCACAACTCCAGGAATGGAGCAGTCTGTGGGAGCTGGAAAAGCAGCAAGCGGAAGATCTGCGCACTCAAGCACGGCAAAGGGAGAGACGCAGAGAGCACCCCTGCAGCCTCCATCCTCTGCACAGACACGGGACTCCCCCATCATCCAAGAGCCCGAGGACCCCCAGCTCCACCGGGAACACCTTTCTCCAAGGAGATCTAGTCTCGTGATAGTGGAGTCAACTGAGGAGCAGATGGAAAAGTCTGGAAGGGGCTATGAAGAGGAATCTTTAGAAAAGGTAAATGACAACTTTGCCTCAAAGTAATTGACACAAAAACCCGAGTTTTATGTCTCACTCATTCCTTAAGATGAGAATGTTTGTAATTTATTTGCATCTGGCACTGAGTTTTTTTCTCCTTCCCTCTGTGGTTAGAGGGGTCAGGTAAAGGCTTTTCTCTTGAGGTTTTCAAAGTTGAAGCAAACCCCAGATCCTGAAGTCTAGACTGGTAATTCTGGTTCTGCTCTACTCTTCTCTGTCCTTTGGCCTGTGGCAGTTACACCTGTGCCTGAGAGAGACACAGAGTGTCAGTAACAGGGGCAGAAACAAACCGTGTACAGGTGAAAGCTGAAACAGATGTAATGTGGGCACAGTAATAACATTAAAGCTCATAAAGAAAGGCAAGGCTAGCCCAGAGCAGCATAAGAAATGTCATGAAAGGTCTGTAAAGTCAGTGAGATGGAATAGAGGCAGCAGTTGTGCATTGCAGACTACTGAGGATGTACTCTAAGACTGGTGTTTATGTAGCATGCAGGCAGTAAAGAGATATGGAGACAGGAGAGGGAGGAGAAGATCAAAACCATACAAGGCAGCTCTTGGGTTGTGTGAGACAAAGTGACTTTATTGCAGTGTTCAGAGAGGGGAAGACATCAAGCAGCAAGGAAAGAGAGCAACCCCAGATGGCTTTTAGTGGAGAATTAAAATTTCTTAGCAGATAAAGGTTTAAGAATAAACATCTTGCTTTGCCTGTTCTAAGTGGAAGAAAAGAAGAAGGCATCCTTGGGCAGGAAATTAGCTTTGTAAGTCTAGTTAGAGCAGAGAATGTGCAGTTCTACTGAAGCAGAAATTGTTTCACCATCACATTCGTTAGAAACAAGCCCTTCTGTCTTTGCTACTATGTGGCCAAAGGTATCACCTGTACAATAAAGAGTTTCAGAGCTCTGCCTCTGGGATCTTAGGAAAAGGTGGAATTTAAAGTGTGTCAGATGATTGAAAGAGTATCTACAACAGCAGAGCTCAGTACAAGGGGAGAACAGGCTGCAGTGGAAATAATATACTGCTTTTTTCCTCCAGTTCTTTTATTACAGTGCAACAACAACAACAACTGGTACCACCAAAAAGAAAAACTCCCCCCTTATTTGTTTTCCACCTCATTCTTTTCAGCCTCTCTTTGCCTTCTGATGCATTTTAAAAAATCTTTAATTCTTCCCTATGCAGGAGAGACAGCTTCAGCATTTGTTACTAATTTTTCCTGATCTTTCTAGTGCTGAGACTACTGCTATGCTGTCCTCTAGTTAAAACTGTTCAGTCCTACTCTCTGTACACTGTGCTCTGTACTACCCCCTGTAAAGGATTAAAAGGCTTTCCCATATTTTTCTGTGTGATTAACACAGAAAGCGTCTGCAAAATGTAGGAATTGCAGAGCTGGTGTATGAAGACAGAAGCTGTAGGTACTGCTAGTACCACATGCAGAGCCCTGCTTCCATGCTTCCTGTAGGAGCTAGCAGAGGAGTTAGGTGGGCTGGAGCTCAGCTCGGATGATGACGAGATGGTCACTACCAGGGTGGTTCGGCGCCGGGTGATTATTCAGGTACCGAGTGTTGAATGACTGCACGAGCCTGTGCTGCCTTAGGCCCTGAGTTGGTGTTGCACCTCAAGCTGAGATGCTCCCAAATAATGCATCTCCACTGGATAAGACATTCCAATATCTTAGGATTACAGTAACACTGCTAACCCAACTCTAAATTCCACTAGATGCCTCAGTAGGACAAGGATGAAAGCTTGTCAGCCCTGTATACAATAAGGTCAACTAACATATCCTTGCCTGTGTGCTGTGGCATCACTTTTCTTTGCATGCTTTACTAAGGATTTATTTGCAGAACAGGTTTTTTTCCTAACATTTCTGATATTTTTTCCATTCTGTAACCAATTAACTGATTTTAAAATTGCTTATTTCAAGACCCACACGAAGGCCTTGCTTCACACAACTTTGTTCTTTGTTGTACAGGCTGATAGTATGCCTGAAATGCCACCAGAAACAGTCACAGAAGAGCAGTACACAGATGAACATGGCCACACAGTGGTAAAGAAGGTATTGTCAGTTCTGCCCCTTGGTACCTTCTTCCTCTCCTGTAAAAGGAAGGAAAAATCATCCACAGAAATGTCAAACTTTCTGCTATGAAGGGGCGTGATTTGAAGAGTAAAGAGTGGAAGGAATAAGAATTTCTGCTTAGGAGAGACACCAAAGTTTGAAGAATTATTTAGATTCTCAAAATCATCCTGTGTTACAGTGTATAACCTAACAGGATGTATTTTGATAACTTCGATTTAAAGCCAATGAAAATTATGCATAGAGAAACATTTCTTAGAAGAAAGTAGTTTGTTTCCTTTAAAAAGTCCCACCAAAAAACCCACTCTGCCACAATCTTATGTGAGGTCTTTGCTTGTCCTAATGAAAGCAGTGGAAGGAAGGCTGGGTCTGTAAGCGTCAGATAAACCCAGACTCCGTATCTTCAAAATCAGAGATCATGCTTAGAAAAGCAAATTCTGCACAGCATAGAAGTGAAAGGGGAACTTCCTGTGCTCCTTTATCTGACAGCTTGGTGCTCAGTGATTTGGTCTAGGATTTGGCTGAGCTGGGCTTGTGGCATGCTCCATCTTCTCTCTTTTGAGAAGTTGTCACACCCCCTCTGCTGGCTAGGTTGTCTCTGGAACCTGTTTGAATTCCTGTTAAACAGCCAAAGATTCCTTGGTCTTGTTGCACAGGAGCAAGCATGACTGTTCTTATGGATAGGTCTGTGCCTTGAACCATTCCACACAAGGCTTTGGGTCATCCATAGAGGGATGCACACCCATCCTCCTGAGAAATTTCACATCTTGAACCCTGTAATTCTCTTCTTGCTTTGGCCTGCCAGTGCCTCAAGAGCTTAAGTACCAGATGAGTCTCTTGAGTAGGTGTTGAAGAATAAAACACCAAACCATCTACACAGGTAGTTTCATGTAGGAAAAAAGGCCTCAAAAATACTTTTTGAGTAAAAAATACTAGACAGAGAACAAGGAGGAATATTTTACTGCTAATTCTTTGGGGACTAAACTCCATTCCTGTAGGTGACTCGGAAGATCATCCGGCGATACGTTGCTCCAGATGGCATGGAAAAAGAGGAAGTGGTAATGCAGGGAACACCTCAAGCCCCGGTCACTGTGGAAGAGGGAGATGGTTATTCCAAAGTGGTGAAGCGGGTTGTGCTGAAGAGTGACAGTGAGCACTCAGAGGTAGGGTGTGCTTTGCCTGCCGTGGCACAGAGCAGCAGCACCCCAACAGAGCTCTTAGTCACTGCAGCTTAGTGTGCTCATTCTGCCACGCAGTCCTAGAACCCCACAGTTCCAGTACATTTACCTTACTGGTCTCTTCTTGCATTGAAGAGGCTAAAACCACCTATGACTTAGAGAAAAAGTGTTTTAGAGTCAGGTAAATAAAAATAAAAGCAATCTGAAAAGGTAAGTGCTTTCCTGCCATGCTTCACTGCGTGGCCCTACAGACATTTTGGATCAGCATAACTGAGTTGTGAAAGAGGGCCAGAAGCTGGCAATAGGGTGTGCTTTCAGCAGTCCTGGGCCAAAAGGAAGGTGTAGCAAGTGGTTATTGGAATTGTGAAAAACACCACTGGTACTTTTTCTTGCCAGAATTACTCATCAGAATTAATTCTTTAGGAGTAAAGTAATGAGAAAGAAAAGTCATTTTTTCCTTTCTTTTTTTTTTTTCCCCAGTAGGCTGACCCTAACAGAGCTACAGTTTACTAAATGGAGCTCATCTCCAGCTTACTTGTGCTTTCTAACCTTGCAGGTGACCCTGTCTGAACCTGCCGTTCTGTCTAGTGCCTCCAAATTCCAGTCCGAACCAGTGGAGGGCCGGAAAGTCAGCAAAGTCATAAAGACCACTGTAGTGCATGGAGAGAGGACAGAGAAACACTTGGGGGATGCCAGCCTGGCTTCTGATCTTCCGTCAGCCAAAGAGGACTTTGAAGAGGTAAAAACAGCTTTTATATATATGCATTACAACAAGCATTGCCACAACCCCAGGGACAAACTCTGTTCTCCTGAAAGGTTTTGTTGTTGGTGCACCAGACTCAACTGACGGGTCCAAAGCTGATACTCAGCCATGTTACAAAAAGATGCATATATAAGGAATGTGTAGGGAAAGCTGACATTGCAGAATTAGCTAAGAAACTTGTTAAGACTAAAGAAAAACATCATGGAGACTTTGTGTGAAGTTCTTAGATGTCTTGGGTGTGACTGCAGCTAAAGTTCCTCCATGTGTTACCACTCTGGTGCTAATTTTAGAAGTGGCTACAGTTAAGCCTCCACCCTGGGTAAATGGATGTGTTTCTCCTCTAAAGGACAAAACAGCTACTAAGCTGATGAGCAGTTCTCTGGTGTTCTGCTTTTTCTGATCACTTGAGACATTTTAGTAAGAGAAACATCATCTTGGATGAAAATAGTTTTTTTATTTTCTACATGTAACTGATAGATCTTCATTCTGAATCCAGTCTATGGTTCCCTTGAATAGCATATCTTAGAGGTTAAAGAAAATACCTAAAAAAGTAGAAAAATAGCTAAAAGCTGTGTGGCAGTAGGTGACATGTGTATGTAGTTTGGGTTTCATAACAAGGAACCTGTACCAGCAGCCCGGTCCCCCTTTTCACACAGAGGCCAAACAAGGGGAAAGAACTGTGTGGTAGAGGTTCAAAGAGACAGCTTAAGAAGGCACTTAGTTCCCAGCTACCACCTCAGTAAATCCAGAAGTCTGGATGGCCAGGAGGAGGAGCCAGTACTGAGACATGCTTTAGTACAATGATTACTGATATCAAACTGCCCCATACAAGAAACTGTATCTGATGGGTATGCAGGAGAGAGGGGTGCCTTAAGGGATGCAGTTGCTTCTTTTAGGTGCCTGTTCAGCATTTTCTCAGCATTGGTCTCTGTGAATACAAAGGACTAAGGTAGGAACAGCTCCACCTGTTTGGGGTGTGTTGTAATTTGAAGTTTATCTTTGCATTGGAGGCTTTGAGCTATACAGGTCACCACATCACAGTCCAAGTCCCTGCTTTGGTAGAGAAAGAAGTCAAGAAAGAAGATGGATCAGTAATTAAAAGGTTTGGCTTGGCAAGTTGATAAAGTGTGACTGCCAATGAATTAACACACTCACGTGAGTGCATTGCAGTGAGTGCCTTCAGTGAATGCAAAGCTTTAGTTGCAGTGGTACTAAAGCAACTCCTAACCTGGTTGAAGTGATGGCTAAAAGAACCTGGAAATAAGGCAACACTTCCCAGACAATATCGGTATAGCAGGGTAATACAAAGACTGGTCTTTATTGGAGGCCTCCAGGGGCAGATATGGAAAATCTGTATGTATGGGGTGAATGAAGCTTTGTAAGTTTAGCATAATTCTAATGGAATAGAGGAGGGAGAGAGAATGAATGATGAATAGATGATGGAGAATGGATGGATGATGGGTAATACATGAAGGGAATGTACAGAGATGATTGCACTTCTTCTTTTCTTCTCTTCCTCTCTTCTCTCCTTTTGTTCTTCTTTTCTTCTTCTTTCCTTCTACTCTTCTTCCATTCTCCATCATCCATCCACTATCAGACCATCCTTCATTTACTCTCCATTCTCCAGCCATTCATCCATTCTGATGCCTTTTTGTCTGGTTGTAGAAATAAGAGCCAGACACAGGCTGATATAAAGGGGTACCGTTATATAAGGATCCTTAGGTGCACAGTTCCTCAGGTGGAAAACAATGAAGATGCACATGACACATATACAATTTTTACTGATGTTGCAAATTAGCATATCTGATAAGAGCCCCCAGTTAAAAGCACACCCAGTGAAGTAATGCCCCCAGCTCTAGTACCTTCTAAATCCACCCTGCATCAGATGAAAACTAGGCCCTGTTTATAAAAACATGTCGTGAAGAGCTGGTTTCTAAGGACAGCCAAGACAGTCCTGGAACTTTTGTCTTTCTGCCTAGGAAAACACTGAAGCTAAGTTAAAATAATAGGCTACAAAGCTACAAATACATGGTTAAAGAATACAGAAAATACATAAAAGAAAAAAGGTAAAAATCAAGACGGCATCAATTCATTCATCATCCATTCATTCATCACCCATCATCTATTCCCCATCGATTCATTCATCATTCCTTCTTCATTTTCTCTCTTCCTTCTTTTCTCCTGTCCTGTCCACTGAGCTCTCCCCACCCAGCGCTATAATGGCCACCACCAGGGCGTACTGCAGCGTAGACATAGGGTCTGAAGTTATGCTGAGGACATGTCCCCCAGGGTGTACATTGCATCAAACTGAGGCAGTCCTTGACAGGGGTTGGCACTATTGCATCCTACTTACAGACTGCCATGCCTTTTCTCCAGCATGTGTAACTCTGCCTTGCATAAGCCTGAAAACCACACTATTCTCAGACCTTTTGAACTGTGGCCTTTCTAAGTCAGGTCTCTCCTTTTTTTGGTTCCAGGACAATACTAAATAAAGCCAGCACACAGAAGAGGACCGTGATGAAGGACCGCTATGGAAAACATGTTCACGTAGAAGAGCTGGAAGACACCCCAGAAGCACTCCCCAGGGATGACCTCCAGCATGACCTCCAGCAGCTTCTTAGGCACTTCTGCCAAGAGGACTGGACACAGGAGGCCAAGTGAGAAGCTGCCGCCCCACACAGCACCATGCGACCCCTCCCGTATGCAGCCATCACCATCCCTGGGTAGCAGAGGCATCACCGATGCCAGTCACTGCTGCTTCTACCTGTGCAGCTGCAGTGAATTCATTTCTCCCCATCCCAAATTTCATTTTGTGCTGTTATGATTTTCCACCCTGTAAGCTAATTTGTGACCAAAGATAGCATCCTTCAGGCAGGATGATTTATCCGCCACGCTGGCAGCCTTGTCAGCGTCACCACTAGTCCCTGTCCCTTTGCTCTGGCGCTCGCTTCCCGACGTGGCCCTTGCCAAGCAGACTTCATCTACAGGCCTCTTCCACTGACTGTGTACATGCACCGTACAAAGGAGTTGACATGTAAACTGTAAATAGCAGAGTATCTGAACTCACGAGACCGCAGAACACTCACTGCCCATTGGCGTAGTGGGTTTCGAGGTGTAGTGACCCTGCGGAACGATGACGGATCGCAAAATGGCACCACCCGGACTGCAAACGCTGACTGACCCAGGAGGAAGCGCTGCAGAGCTACCGAGTACTAAGACTTTACTGTTTAGAGATCCGGTCTAGGCAAAGGCTGTGAGAGTCAGGCAAAAGGCAGCTGTTCACATGAATCACAGCTGACTGTGGCCACTAATAGTGCAGACACCTTCAGAAAGCCATTTCCAGACAAACATTTCCAAAAGCAAAAGAAAGAATAATTACCCCACTAGGTGCCCAAGTTGCTAGAAGCTCTATCTATGGCACGTTTGCATACGGTATTAAAGCCTATAGATCTGGACCTGTGGCAGTGTGTATTAAACAATTCTAACTCTGGTAGTTTCCCGTTTCCATCACCGCTTAGCCGACCTCACCGACCGACTGGGGGTGCTTCCTGCTGTCCACTGCACTGTAGATAACTACGAGACAAAGACTTACCCACTATAAAAGGAGAATAATTAATTCACCGTGTTTTATCAAGATTGCCTCTTAGCCGATACACGCATGCGGCATTTGAAGGTCAAAACCAAACCCTCCTAGAACCATGTCAGCTTCTTGGCCCTCTTAGCACTGAGCGAGCAATTTTTATCTTCTGATCAAGTGTTTTTTAAAGAACAAGTGCTCACAATCCTCAGCAGCCGGTTTCTGTTCATATTTTGTTATGTAACTATATATAATATATATATATTTCTAAACCGACCCTCTGAAAACCACGATAGCATGCCTGCACTTTTATTTTCCGAAAGGGGAACATAGGATCTGATGTTTTGGGTGTTCTATACCTTAATATTTAATGGAGGGAGCTCTGCAGGGTTTTAGCATAATACTCATACACACAAACACGCCAACTTAAAGTTTTTAATCAGCGATTTCATTTTTTTGATAGTAGACTCAACACCAGAGTAAAACCAACCCTCTGCTCTAGGAGCAATCCTTTGTCCAAGCTTATCTGGCCTTCTACAATGATAGAGTTCTTTGGGTTTGTTTTTTTTTTTTTTTTAACGACTCACTCAGTGCTCAGAACAAGGGCACTTCCTCATTAAGGTAATGATGCCAAAAGCATGGAACCATCTCTGGAGTTCTGGCTTCCTGTGAGCAGGACCACCTGAGGTGCCGTGCTGACACTTTTTGGGCAGGCAAGAAAGGAAACTAAAAGAAAAAAGTGTTTTGGCAGCCAAACCAAATGAGACCCATGATGAAACATCTTGCAGCGCATTGTGGCTTCCTGACTGTCTGAGACAGCACAGGAGGGTCTTCAAGGATGGGGCTCTCAAGAAATGCATTTCTGTTGTGTTATTTGCGGTGCAGATGATGTTCTGTGTAACAGCATAATGGTTATTCACCTCTTATTTTGATTTTTTGCTGTGTTATCAGAGAACTTGAATACTGTGAGAAGAAGTGAATTTTAAGTTGACGAATCAGCATCTTGTTCCCATGGTGATAACACTAATTGAATATATCTATGAGGGCATGTATTAGTTAAAAATTAAAAAGATACAACACTAACAATACATAGCTGCAATGTGTACAATGGCTGATTTAACTAAATAAAAATGTACAAGTGTTAAATGTAGCAACAGTGGCTTGCTCGCTTTTACTGCCAGCACGGCAGGACAAGGGACAGTGCCCACGTGGGGACCTCAGCTGCGCTGTCAGAGTTACAGTTCCTCTGTACCCAGCCTGCTCACTCGTCACAGACACAGCAACACCTTATCAAGGGCATGACCTAAGCCAAAAACTACCACTTCCTCTCTTTCTGCTCCTTTTCCAAGGACAGACAACTGTGTGTATAAACAAATCCAACAATCAAACAAATGCAACTCAAACCCACACACAGGAAGCAAAGACCCCCACCTTAAAAGAAACTCACGCCCCTCTGGGCACACAACTATCACACTGGTCTGAGGACAAGTGAGGAGTAACAGACAGGGATAACTAATGGGGAATTACAGAGGCACATGTGCCCAGGTGAGCCTCACTGCTGTGCCAGAGAGCATGGCAGCGCCAGGGGAGCAGGAGACACGATACAGGTAGGCTAACACTGGTTTTTATATGTTTTTAAATCCCAACCTGATCAGTTTCACACAATACTGTCAGTATTCCCAAACAGAAACACTATTTGGCTGAAAGACACTGGCTCGTTCTTGATACCTGAACACCTTTCCTCAAGTCACATTCATTTTTTTTTAACAAACAAGTTGTTAAATCCAGGGGCTGGCTTAGTGCTTGCTGTGCCTTCCCAAGTGGCAGCAATAATTCAAGTATTAAGTTACTTTTGCTTTCCACCTTGAGACACAAAAGGCTTTATATTTTTATTTCTGTATACAAATTATATGAACGAGAACCAACTTCTAAGCTTTTTTTTTTTTTAGTCTGATCATAACACAGCTCAAAAAAAGGTTTTTATTAGCAGAGCCTATTAGCTCCTGCCTCTCTTCCAAGCAAACCCTGGAAGATGCCCATGGGGCTCTATGAACAGCAGAGTGCAGTTTAGTAAATTCTACCATCTCTGATGACCCTGGTAGTAGGTACCACCAAAGGTGGTCTCCTTCCATTGATGACTTAATATTTTTACTTAACATTCCATAAAACTGGACTACAAGTGGTGGAGCATCCTGTGGGCACTTCCTAGAACACATGGATTCACAATGCAGAGTTTAGCAAGCCAGAAAACACAGACTCAATTCTCAGCTGACAGCTCATTTCATGCATAGATAATCAGTGGATTTTCTAGCTACAAGCCATATACTCCACACACTAGAGCCTATAATTTCAGGCCTTCAGTAGTGGGCAACTTCCAAATCCAGTACTGTTCCCTAAGGAAATAAACCCAAGTGGCTTCCACCTGCACCTTCACCTTAAAACATTCAACATATCCCCGGTCTGAATTCTGCAATTGCTGCAGGCACTTGGCACAGGAAGCAGCATTTGAGAACAGCCTGAAGCTACAACAGTTGTCAGGTCTCAAAATATGTGGTAAAGAGGTTGCTGGCTGTGATTCTTGTCAATGCAGCAACAATGCCAGAAAGAGCAGCTGTATCCTCAGCCTTCGCCGTGTGTTCCAGTCCCTTACACAGAGCTGGCTTGTCTTGCCAGGCCTAAGCCTGTCCTCAGCTGTGGCAGCATAGGCACAGTCCCCCTCTGCTTCCCCTGCCAGTTCTGGTTCCCGCCTCTGCCATCAGGAGAGGATTATACACCTAGGAGCCTATCGAGCATGGGGGGATTTCCTTGGGTCTCTGCAGGTAAAGGGAGTAAGGTGAGCTATGAAAAATATACATTTCTGATGTACTGGAAGGGTGTGAGGAGTAACCCTCATTCTACGTGCACACTGCAGGGCTATTAAGACACAATACTGAACCCTTAACTCATTTCTTCAGCTGTTACAATAAAACCTCAAACAAGGACATGCAGCCACACAACCAGCCCCAAACAGGAAACCTGCTCACACCCCACCACAGACCTGAACCCATTTAGCCCATTGAGCCAACAGGACATGTCCAGATCACTGAATGTCTAGCAAGGGCACCCATTTACTTACTTAAAAAAACAACTGACTCCCTTTTCCCTCCTGCTTCTCAGATCTGCTCCATCAAGTCAACATCCTTTTTGGTCAACCTCTGTTTGTTTTTTGGTTTCTTTTTTCTTAATAAATCCCAACACCTCCTTTGTATATTGATTAAAACAATACATTAGTGATCATCACATGAGGCCCAACAGGGCTGTTGCTCAGCTTAAGGCTAAAACTGAGTTCACCTGCCACCTCACTCTCCTACAATTAAATTAAAAATAAATTAAGAAGAGCAAATAAACACACGAATATCTCAACCCAATTAATTAACTGGTGTTCCCTCTTGCTCCTATTGTTCCAGCACCTGGCTGACCATGAGGATTATCTTTTCCCCTTTGTCATGCTACAGTTTCAGGGCTGTGTTTTCATGTCAATAGGACTCCACAGGAGCTGTCAGAATAATAGGATTAAATAATTTTTTTTAAAGTGGCTGAAAAGTGGTGAAAGCCTGCAGCAGTGGTACAAATCTGTCTGAAACTCCTGTGCTGCCCACAACACCCTCTCACTATATGAACCCTCACTATATGAGCCCCAGAAGGAAATACCATAATAACATTACTAGTAAAATGGTGGGGTCTTCTAACACACCCCTTCCCAGAGTGTGTGTGGAGATGCCTCCTTTGACTGGGATCTCCCCTTCAAGGTTATTCCTCAAGGCTGAGAAATAAGATGGGCCCACAGTTGTTGGAATGAATGAGCAATACCCATCTCTACATACTAATTGGTTTTGCTAGCCTTAAAATCGCTTCAATATTCCTTCAGAAACAGGGCACTGTACTAGCAGTTCTAGCTACCCTCTCTGTGCACACTAAGTCATTTTGATTAAGGTCTTTTAGCCTATTTATTATCATAATAAATAACTTTCTGCTTTATACATATAAATGTGGCTCACCATCCTTAATCCTGCAGGGTAAAGCTTCAATTGTATAAAGCTTCAATTACACCTGTATGAACCTTTAGACATAAACCATGGACAAAGCCCGGATGTGCCCGCACCCAGACCCTTCTCTGAGGAGAAGCTGAGAAAGCCAAGGGGCCCCTCTGCCACTCTTGACCCTTCTCCACTAACCTCGGCCTGCAGCTCCCACTCTGCCCAGGACAGCCTCCCACTCCATGAACCCCAAAAGAAGATCTCAATTACAACATTGGTTCCAACATTAACCTAAGTTCTGGAGAGGACGTGGGGAAACCTATCTCTGAGACAGCCTGTTCTTTTTTAAGGTACACAGAAACAACTGCTGTACCTTCAGAACCCCTCTGACTCCAATCAGTGAGTTACAGGCAAGGCAGTAGAATCTTTCCAGCCGTTCATCCCAGGCAATGACACAGAATGCACCCAGTCCTCCCTCCTCCATGGGATGCTCTCTTAGCTCTGAGTTGCAGAATGTCAGGGTGAAGGGAAAGAGATCTAAAGAAATATGAATCCCACACACCTAAAGGATCAATCCTTGAAATAATGCCAAGTAGTGAGTCAGTCACAGCCTTTTTATCATGCACCAACAGTCTAAGTCATACAATGAAAAGCCACCGGTGCTAATCAGCAGGACTGAGCTGATAATATCAAGTGTTAATCTAAATCATCACTACTGGTAAGGAAAAAATCCCCCATCCCTCCTCACCCAGCCACCCCAAACACACAGAGAATAACACAAGGAGCATCTGCAAGTACCTATTTCTATTACTGTCTCCAGTGCGACAAGGAAAACGCTAAAATACAGCTTAAAAGAGTTGGTTGAACTTTTGTGAGGTCAGACAGAAATAATCTCCCAGCTTTCTCTGAGCAGAACTGGCCTCGCACAAGACTCCTATTCAACACCACTAGAGTGCAGCAAACCATCAGTATTTCATAGCAAAAACACAATAAACTCCTACAGGTTTGGGGTTTTTTGCAGTCAAATACTATTGGCGCAGAGCTTCCCATCCCTTATTCCAAATTTCAGAACTTAAAGAACACCTGTATTTATTTACACTCAGAGTGCTCCCATGTTCCCACCCCTCACCTGACTCTAAGAATCCCAGTCTCAGGACATGAGGACTCTGTGCTTTGATCTGTCTAGAATCACTGGCTGCAAACCCTCTGGGGCTTGCAGTTTTGTGTAGTGGTTTTGGGGTTTGTTTTTTTTAATTCATAGTATTTTCATCCTAGTATGCAAAGTTTCCTGAAACTTTTTCCCTTTTAAAATTCATTTATAGCCACACAAATATTTTCTCTGGTCAGTGAAGAACATTTACAAGAAATAAGAACGGGGAAAAGGTGAAATGCTCCTGCCCTCCTATTTCTACCTTAGATGACTAAACCCAGAGAAGGTTGTAAAGGTAAGGCACAGGCTGCACCACCTGGGGGCTCAGCCCAGCCTGACCCTTCCGAAAGCTTTAAATCAAACCAAAACTGCTGCAGTTAAACTGCTCAGTGTTTCGCCAACCACCCTGGGAAACAGGACTTAGAGGGACTTTCCAACATCTCTGTATTGAAAATCCTCACTGATTCTGAAGTTAAAATACATGGCAAAGACGCTTCCTATGGCTTTCTACAACAGTAACAGTGCTTATATAGAGTTACATAAACTGAGAAATACCCAGAATGACCACTTGTGGTTAAAGTTTGGGACACCAGGTTATGATTCCACAGACTTGATCCTTTGCAATACAAATCATCAGGCTAATTGTCAGTGGAGACTAAGAACACAATTCTTAATTCAATTTTCCACAAAGCTATTTTTCATGGAAATAGATAAATGAAAAAAAACCAGCAAAATCCAGCAGTACATAACTACATCCTTTGCTGATACAAATTCAGCTGATACTCAAATTCCCCTTGTTCCTCATACACCTCTGTAGCACATGATGATCACATCTCCAGCACAATGTCATCACAACCATTTTAATAAATATTTTTAGTTTCTTTGAGTTTGTTAGAACAAGATCAGACCAGTTAACTAACCAATACAACTAAAAACGAGTACCATTGTTCAGTTGGTATTTCAAGACTTATCAAACAAACCATTTGGAAATAAACCAGAAAAGGGAAGGGATACAAGCCCCAACTTCACCTTCTCCTCCCCTATTCCTCTGCATACATGAAAACTCCACAATTACAGCTTAACATACACTTTTAACAAATAACTTTTCATCATGTTTCTTGCAGTCTATGAATCCTTGAACAGTATCAGATTCTTCTCAGTTACAAGGCTGAAATTAGGCAAATATAATTCAAACCACAACATATTTTTGCTTACTTACCAGATGGAGGGAGAAACACGACTTCTACAGGACTTCAGTGGTGGAAACTGCAACATGGTTCACCTGCTTCGTGCACGAGGATTTTAACAGGCCACAATCCAGCATTTCAAGTTTATAGGCAAAGCATTTATTTGTTCAGACAATGAAACCCACATAAGCATATCTCAGTCACATGCACATCTGAGAAAACTAGTTAAAAACTTCAATCAGAGCAAAACTGTGGCTCCACCTCTCCACAGTGGTACCAGAAGAGCAATGAGTGACATCCCGTTGCCAGCACAGAGATGTTGTAAGTGAACCTCACATAAAAAAAGCACACTTTTATAATCATTCCAATACAGTTAAATATTTCAGCATTTATCAATCCGTGAAAAATTTGTGAGAAAACAAGAGTTAATGTAAAAAGTTATTTTCCATAAACAGTAAGCCAATACTATTAGTCTGATAACAAAGAAAGATTTTCACACTCTTGCTTCCTTCTACTCTGACCAGGATGAACAAGAACATGTGGAAATAATCAACAGCAGCCAGAGCATTTCCATAATTTCTTTCAGCTCTACAAACACTTACTCCAATCAGCACCTTTTAAGAACCACAAAAAACTCCAACAGCTCCGTTACTTTTATCGAGGTGTGGACAATTCTGAACATACTAAAATCTCATCAACATTAAAGTCCTAGCACATACCCGGTAAAATTCTCAGCAACACTAAAACCCAATAAACTATATTTTTATAAAAAAGGAACATGAGCAGCAGTAACTTTGTCACAAAAGGACACCTAATTCCAAGCCTTTGAAAATAAACCAGCCCATGTAACTAAGCTGCTCTCACTCTGTGACTTGTACATACTTGAAAGCTCCCCAAAAATGAAACACATCATTTAAACAAAGGCCCACATGCTCCAATTGAATATCAAGAGCAGCTGTGTGTCAGCACAGGTGGAAGCTCGCCTTGCAAACTGATACTCCATTTTCCAAGCATAAAACACACTTTTAAAATTAAAGACTCTTCTCCACAGCACAAGAACCAAACCAAACCAAACCAAACCACATTCACTGGCAGATTACCTCCAGGTTCTTTTATTTGCTGTGTAAAGCACAAGGCCCCAAAACAACACACACGGCCCCAGGCCCTATGCATGAGGGTCCAAGCACCCCTCACATGCGAGACTCCTTCAGCCCCCTCACGCGCGAGGCCCCCTCAGCCCCCTCACGCGCGAGGGCCCCAACCTCCCACAACGACAAGGCCCTCCAAAAAATAAAACCATGAAAACCACAACTTTTATTCAAGTTTTTACAACAGAGTAATCCCTGCAACAGGATCAGAGCCCTGCTTTCCTACCAGGAGCTCAGATCAGCAGAACATGAACTCTTAAAAAAACATCCACAGAACTCCACCAGCTTCTGGCAGTCTTTTACCCCCACCCCCCTCCCCCAAATATGCTCTTTGCCTCATCATATCCCCACAAAATGTACAACAAGGCCACTGAGGCCAAGACTCACAGTTTGTAGACTGCTCACAGGAAAATCTGCTTGCTTCCACCAAGGCTGAAACACCCCAAATTCCACAGCAAACTCCTGAAAGTTTCCCCTCAGAGGAGCACGAAGCGAATCCCACGGAATGGGTGACCAACTCCCTCCAAGTGCCCTCACAGCAATCAGGCAACTATGCTCCCTCCTGATGGGAAACGAGGAACACCTGGCACATTACCCAGCATTCCCGGTCACCCAGGTGCAGCCAATCCCCTAAACGAGGGTGAGGGCTAAACCACCTTTAGAGAGCCAACCCAAACCTTTCTATAACTCAGCTCCAGGTGTGGTTATTTTTACTCTTTGGAATGGTAAAAGAGAACAATAAAAAATGATGGAAAAACCTCACCAAATGCACAAACATATGAAGTCACTGCAGCTAAGGAGCTACAAGAAAGCTGGAGAAGGGCTTTTGGCAGAGGCATGGAGTGATAGGACAAGGAGGAATGGCTTCAAATGGACAGAGAGCAGATTTAGATCAAATATTAGGAAGAAATTTTTAGCTGTGAGGGTCGTGAGGCCCTGGCACCTGTTGCCCAGAGAAGCTGTGGCTGCCCCATCCCTGGAAGTATCCAAGGCCAGGATAGACAAGGCTTGGAGCAACCTGGGACAGTGGGAGGTGTCCCTGCACATGGCAGAGGGGTTAGACTAGATGAACTTTAAGGTTCTTTCCAACCCAAAATTCACGTATGGTTCTTTATGAGTCATTTCTAACTGGTGCCACAGGACATATTTACTCTCTGTGTTTTCCTTCCAAGAGCTTTGGGTCATTCACTCCAACATTCAGAGCGTTAATTCCTCTTGGACAGGAGGTGTGTGGCCCTGCTGCTCCCTGTGCACAGCTGCAACTACTGTGCCACAGATACCTGCCAGCAAAAACAGTCACCCTTTCCTAGGCACCCCATAGTAATAACCTTGTTACTGCTGTTGCTATTATTATTTCCTCTAGATAACAGTATCAGAAATATCAAGAGTGGCTATGGATCTACTATAACTTGGATCATCCAGGAAAAAGTCATCAAGTTATTAATTCAGGAGGGGACTGAGGCAAAGAAAGTGACGTAGAAGGATGGCAAAAGGGAGAGCCAAAAAACGGGAGAAGGGATAATATAGGTGTATGAACAGGGTCTGTGCTTGATCACAGCAGGTGGAATAGGACAATAAAACAAAACCTGTGTTCCTGATCAAGGAGTCAAACCTGCTTCTGTGTCCAGGAGGCCCAGAGGGGAGGGATGAAGGCAGGCAGGATGCATTCCATCCCAAAATGGCAATGCCCAGAAAGATGGGTCACATTATCTGTGTTAAAGCCCATTCCTGGCCAGATGGTTAAGTGCCCACTCCTTCCCACCACTCTCACCCTTCCTCCAGCACATCTAGAGACTCTGGATTTGGGCTTGTCATTCCAAGCTGTGTTGCCAGGCCCAGCAAGGGGCCTAAAAGGCAGTTTAGTTGGTTTAGGCTGGCCACAGACGAGGCCTCCCCCGTGTGCAGAGCAGAGAGCTCTGTCGTGGCCGAGTGTACTGAGGTGTGGTATATTCCCACCACCACCAGTGGCACATTATCCAAACCTTCTCAGTACCACAGGAAACTGATGAGAAGACAAAGCTCGGGTCCTTGACTGTCTCCTCAAACCATTTCCAATTATCAAGGTGGTTTGGAGTGCCTCCCAAGCTGCAGGGTGATGGCTCTGTTTAATAGCGCTTTTATTGATAGCCGTTGGCAGGCAGGCGTGATTTTCCTTGCTCCCATCTCACCAAAAGCCAGACAGCCCAGAAATATGAGTCTAAACGAATGAGCCATTAGTGCCAGCTGGCTATTTCCAATTGAGTTATATCTTTTCTGTATTATATTACATTGTTGCCTAGAGGTCTTTGCTTCTGCACTAAATTTCCCTAGCTCGCTTATTTTATTATCTGAGTATCACGACTGAGTAGCATACAGCAGGTTTTGTGCATTTACTCCCAACGTGCTGAAATAGAAATTGCCATTTCTCTGAGGTCTTTGCAACAAAGACTCTGAATTACACTTTTTAGAGGGTGGCATTTATGGCCTTGCCTGACAATTGAAAGGTACCAGAAAAGCTGTTGCAGATTCCGGACATTAAGTCACTGGAATATTGAATGGTCCTGGCTGGCTGCTGGCTGGTCTCCTGGACAGACAGTATTCCAGTGTGGAAGAAAAAGCCCTGTGTGGGGACAAAACTTACAAATAAATACATTGCAGAAACACCAAAATGCCTAATCCCATGGGATGTGGGAATACTTCTGTAGGAGGAGATGTGTAAAATTGCATATGGGAATTCAGACCCAGTTTGATAGCTACAGGACCTCTATATCCCTGAGAGCTTTTAAGCTCTAGCTTATGTCTGCAAGCATCTTCAGCATCATTTTGCTATCAGACTTGCATTATATTCAACAGAAATCTTTTCTCATTAGAAATCACCAAGTACAGCCCCAGTACTGCATCAAAGTCCAAGTCCCTCAATGTGCCTAAGTGTGTGCCAAGCCTTTACACCACTCATACTCAGCACTTCTCTAACCTCCCCATTCCACTAATTACAGCAAGCATTTTATCTACTTGTTATGATTTCTGATGCTGCCTGAACTGTTACATCTGTCATTAGGAGAATTTTTCCCCTGTGGGTTGCTAGTCACCTGTACACAATATTCTATGCACACTTTGAAGCACTGGCCTAGTCACAAAAAAATCTTGACCCTTAAGTTGGGAATACAGATGAGAAACAACCATGAAAAGAACTCTTTAACCATCTGGTGGTATTTTTAGGATATGTGAGCGAGAAAAATGGTCAGACTTTCACACCAACTTAGAGAATGTACTTGCACTACAATGCTTCTTGTACCATTATAGGTATCTGAAAATGGCCTTCTTTTCCCAAATGGAAGCTGAGTTGATCTTATTTACAATGCCTACGAACTGTGTTATTCTGGAGCTTTCCTCCACTCGTCAGGAGGTAAGCGGTTCACACGGTTAAGCGCAGTTCAAAGAGGACACGTATACCAGAGGAGGATGACTAAGCCTATGCTGTATCTGTAGCATCTCTATGCTCTCACCTGCCACTGAATTCCCATTTTATTTTTTGACTGCAAAGGAGAATGAAGGGGAAAATTACAGTCTAAAGAGGAAATGGAAGATATGTACACAATATTTCTCTCCCTCATGCTCCCATTTTCTCTTTCCATAACTGCTGTTTCATTCAGTGAAACCAAACTCTTATGAGAAGTTGCAGCTCATCTGTAAAAAGTATTCCTGAAAATTCTCAAATGTTATCCTGAGTTATGAATAAAAAGCATCTCATTCCTCATACATCTGACCTATGCTGACTCCTGAGGGGAGACAGACTGGCTGGCAGCAGTGAAACAAAATGAATGTTTCTCATAAATACAAATATGCATTTTTCTAGGCTGTGCTCAGATTCTTCATCATCATCATCGTCACTGATGACGACAAAAAGTGGGTGCTCCAATAAATTGTCACCAAAATGATGAATGACTCCTCTGGGGTTATTTCTGTGATCACATTAGACTCTTGCCACAGAGTGTAACAAAGTCTGCATTACTTTGTGCACAGCCCAGACGACCTCACTGCAGCTGTACAAGTTGTGCTGTGGACACCTCAAACTGTCAAAGGGACTTAGACCCTAATAAGAATCCGCATTGTAAATTTAAACCTGGTTTAGCTTATTTCCCATTTGCATCTTTAAATTTGCTTTGAGGAGCAACAGGAATAAAGTAGGCCTTGATTTTCTTCCATAGCTCCCACAAGAGCACATGCTCCCTGAAATGAGATGGAAGGCCTAAACTGGAGAGATTTATTTCATGTTGTGTATAGGTAAATTATGTCTCCTGGAAGAAGGATGTAAGTCTAGCAAGTGGAGGGAACTGACTCCAAAAAGTAAGAATACACCTAAACTCTGCTATCCAGCCCACTCTTCGGAAAGGTAATAAACCCCCAGCACTGACCTCTGCAAGCATATGCTAATGAAAGGGTGAAGGATAGAAGTTTTTACAATCCCCAACTCCCCTTTTCCATCACAGTTAATTACAGGCTGAGGATACCACTTACCTGACTGGTCACCTCTCTTGTATCAGCACACCAAGTGTTTTCAGCCCTTGGAGCAGAGCTGGATCTCTTCGTAACTGGGGCCAAAGGACAGGATCTCACAGCAATGACCTGGGAACAGGTTGCCTAGAGAAGCTGTGGCTGCCTCATCCCTAGAAGTGTTCCAAGCCAGGCTGGATGGGGCCCTGAGAAACCTGGGATGGTGGAAGGTGTCCCTGCCCACGGTACAGGGTTGGAACTTTTGTGTCCCTTCCAACCTGAACCATTCTGGGATTCTATGAACACAGGGTTTTTTTGTGCTCATGGACCTGGAGTAGCTCCCAGAAATTTCAGTATCATCTCCCAGTGTAGGTAGTGGAACTATCTTGGGCTGGTCATTTAACTTCTCTGAACCCTTTGTCAGCCCTTAGGTTCAAAACAGTCACCTCAGCAAAAATATCTAACAGGACCTTTTGTTGTGTCCCAGGCTGTGTATGTGAGTATGCTCTGTAGCATCCCATTGGAACCCAGTCACTAGAAAACTGAAACCTTGTAGTTACATCTTCTCCATCATTCATCACCATCTCAAATCTCCCTTTGTCTAAATGCCAGCTCAGAAAGAGTCATCTAGCATCTAAATATCAGATCAGGCTCTTTTTCCTTTTCTAGGTCAGTATCAGTGGCAAAAAAAACCCCAAGAAACAAAAAACCCTTATAACTCTAGGGCTAGGTTTTTTCCTGGGAAGGATTTTTGGTGGTGTTTCCTCTTTTTTTTCTTTGCCTTTTTTCTGGATGTACAAAGACAATATACTGCTAATATTTTACAGCTGTCTTACCTTTGAATTGCTGACGGATGCAGGAAGTTTGGTTTAGGTAATATAATTAACTAGTGTGATGTTCAGAACTCCCAGGATATTCCTGCGCTGTGAGGACAGCAGTGTGTGGCTGCTGCCCCCAGTTTGAGTATTGCCCTTAAACAGTGTGATGTGCCTTTTATCAGATTTGGGAAGTGCTGCAGAGTTCCAGCTGCCAGGATGTATGTGAACCCGGCTTTTCAGAGGGAGCTCACCTGGGGCTAGCACCAGGCAGCAAGTGAGCACGAGGCTCTCTGAGCTCTCCTTGTAATTCTGGCCATAAATCCTTCATAGGCAACCTGCAATCACTGTCATTCAGGGAAGGAAACTCACCCTTGGACCTAGAAACCCCTGTCATCCCATAACTTTGTGGCCTTGGGCAAACTATGCCCCGCCAGGATCTTAGGCCAAAAGCAGGTAGATGATGCAGTGACACCATGAGGAGTAATGAGCTAACGCTTTTAAAAGCCTCCCAGTCAAACACCGGGGCACTGCTGGCTGTGTCCCAGGAACAGGTCTCACATAAAAGGGAGACACAAAAGAGAAGTGGAAAAAAATATGGAAAATGGGGGAGTAGAGTTTTCAGACATACAAGTAAATGATTCATTCCAAGGAGTGGCACACGTTGTTTTTAACGGGATAAATGGCATGTGGTAACAACCTCAGGGTTTCATGTGGGAGGAGGATGAGAAGGTTGGGAAGAGAAGGAAGGCAGGGCAGGAGCAGTAGGCAAGGGAAGAGGCAAGCATCTGAACAGAGGGGCAGGGAGCAGCAGAGGGGCGTTTTGATGGAGCCATGAAAGGATCTAACAGAAGAGAAGCCTCAACATGCTTTCTCCTCTTGCTCGCAAAATGTTTGGATCTTTGTGCCAGCTACTCCTCCTCAGAGATGAGTAGTGTGAGCTGCTTAGACCTCTTAATGAAAACAGTGTAGCCCTCATCCCCCGGTTCTTCCACTCCCAAATATCCCCCTCACATCCTTTTGGCAGGCAGTGTAAGACTCGTGGGATGTAAAGTAACTCTGCCTTGTCATGTGTGAAAAGCTGGTCTTAACTGGGAAGCTGTTTATAGAAAGGTGCGAATGTGGTGAGACTCAAACACCGAGATCCCCATTCAGCTACAGGGGAGAGAAGAAATACTCTCAGTGCACCTCAGGGTCCTAACCTTGGAAACCCACTGCAAAGAAGGGATCAGCAAAGCACCGGAGCCTTTTAAGCCTCAGTTTTTCTATCTGTTCACATATTGAAATCCTCAAACACCTCCATTTGTTTAAGAGATTTGTAACATTTCTTGCTCTCAGCTTTGTGTTAATTAGTCCTCATGGCATTTTTTAGCCTTTGTGGCACCTTCACTTGACAGAAGCCCAGGGAAAGGGATCCTTCCTGCTCTTGTCAGGCAGATTTTGACCGTTTTTTAAAAACTGCATCCAAACAAAAATTAGATCCTTCCCTACTTATTCTTCAGTGAAAAAATTGACAAAAACTGTCCCAGATATTCACTTAGTGGTTATGACACTGACCTGCACAAGGCACACGCTCAGATTCCTGGCCTGAACGAAAAAGAGCAAAACCTCCTACATGCATCTCCTGGATTCCTGTCAGTGCCCTGAAATCAGCCTGCTGGTGCTCTGCTTGTCTGGCTCCATCACAGAGAATTTAACTATTTATACACAGTGTTTTCGTCCCAACAGGAGACTGAAATGGTGCCTCCAAAACCAGACCCCAGAATGATGTGCCAACACCCTCTCAGATGCTGAAAAATAGTTAATATTCCCAGGTTCTTCAAAACACTAATACGGAGTGTATTTAAGTCCGTAAGAGAAGGGTAATTTTGTTCATTGTCACAGAATCCTTGAATCTGCAGGTTCTTCAGGGTTTAGAGAGGTGGTGTGAACATTACCAACACAAAGAATTGCAATGAAGGGCTGGAAATGGGAATTGCCACATCAGTCACAAATGCAGTGATTTACACCATATCCTCCAGGCAGCCCAAAGCCAACCAGAGGATGAGAAACAAAGCCTGCAAACAGATGGCTGGCCATGCTACCGATCCCTCTTACTGTGTGTAAAGGTGCTCTACTGTATTCAAAATCCTGTTTAGAATAACTTTTCTGTAAGATTAAATTTATCTTTGATTAGGTGTGTCTTTGAAAGGTCATGGAGAAAAGGAGAAATGGAGGAAAGCCTATGTCACTCCAGTCTTCCAAAAGGGGAAGACAGGCCAGCAGGCTGTGCTGCCATTCAGCCAGGCCTGGACAGGCTGGAGAGGAACTCAGGAAGGTTCAACAAAAGCAGTTTCTGCACCTCAGGCAGAATAACCCCATACACCCGTGCAGGTGAGGGGCTGACCTACTAGGAAGGGGCTTTGTGGAGGACAGACCACTGGCAGGAGCTACCCAGAGAGGCTGTGGAGTCTCCTCTGGAAATGCTCAACTCTGCCTGGACATCATCCTGTGCAACCTGCTCTGGGTGAACCTGCTTTTAGCAGGGGGTTGGACTGGATCTCCACAAGTCCCTTCCAACCCCAAACATTCTGTTACTTTGCCATTTAAGGAGTGCCGTCTGTGGGGGTTTCACACGGCAGCTGCTATGAGAACAGAACGCAAAGATGTCAATTATTCACCTAGAACATGTATTACCTGTCACTGATCTCCTTTCCAACCAATTTCCAAATTACTTTAATAAACCATCTTTCTCATTTACTAAATTATATTACTTAAAAATATTTACTTTTGATCAAAGCTGAAAGAATACCCATATGACAGTGCAAATGAAGGCTAAACTCCATAAGCCTTTCTGTGCTGGTGCAGGATTGATTTAAGCAACTGGAAAAAGAAATGTGTACCTTTACAACTTCTGACAGTCTCTTTATCTTGGTTGGGTGATCCAGTGGCTTGATGACTTTGAGTTTTGATAATGTAGTGGGATATAAACAAGGCTTTTCAAACATAATTACTTGTGTTTGTTTGGGATTTTTTTTCTTTGTAAAGACTTGCTTGGAGTTGAGGTATCCACTTGAGAAACTTCATTCATTCATGAAGGTTTTCCATAACTCTATTTACTACAATGAACAAGGCAGGCAAATTTTGGCATGGCCCAGCTTTTGTGCTTTACTCTCCAGAAAGTTTTGTTAAGAAAAAAACCCCTGAGATCACCATTTTTACTTAGGGAGTAGATGTTCAGGTGCCTGTTTTGTCTGAGGAACTTACCCAAGTATGTTAAACTGAACTCTTGCTTCTTGCTCTGGTACTTACCTCTCCCTGGTGCACAGGACACAGCAACAGTTCTGTATGTTTAATTCAGTTGATGTCTTGCTCCAACATGACAGAGGTGTGTGCTTCGGAGCACTCTCTTCTCCATCCCTCCTAAGGGTTTGACTTCTCTTTAGGTACCAATGTTCAGCAATAACTTTACCAAATGAGCTGTGTGGCTCCCAAAGGCCTCCACTCTCAGGCTGGCTGTTTCTAGTAGGGTCCCTTGGTGTTACTCAAGGTCCTCTGAGTGTCACCACCCCGGGCAGCTGTCCTGCCTGAGAGCCAGCCCTGGATGCCTCAGCAGGGTGGGAAAAGGAGTGGTGAGAGAGCTGGGCAGTCTCTTCCTTCCCCAGGGCTGTTCTGTTTGCCATGAGCTCTCTCTCAATGCAGTGGACTGTTAATGAATTAATACTCCCCCCTCCCCTGCACCAGCTTGCTGGATGCTGCCAATTACCTGATAGTGAGCAGCCATGGCTGTTACCCCTGCAGTGACAGCCATGGCTGTTACCCCTGCCCTGACAGGAAACAGCACCTTTCCATTATGGGCTGACTTAAGGGAGGAGCAGAAGTAAGGCCAAGGCCTTGGCTGTTGTAAGGTGTGTCAGATTCCTGATAAATGCTGTGCTGCAATTTAACACAACTTTTCAGAATGTGGCTATGCACACTCAGCCCTTGCTATTTTAAGGAAGCAAGCCTTCTCAACCACTTGTCACATTTAGCTATTTAACTTTGTTAACTACTTAGAGGTCATTGGGATGAAAAAGGTTATACGGGCCGAATTCCCAGTTACTTCCTAAGACGGTCCAGCCCTGCAGCTGGGTTCTGGCAACATCTTTGAAGAAAGAATGTGACGTGTCTGTAACATAGAAATACTGCTCTTCTATCTCTTTGCCTTGGAAATCTTGTTTTCTATCAGCTTGTCTTTTGTTTGCATTGATTTTCCTGCCCTCACACTCTGATTAAGCGTTCTCCTCTTCCCCAAACTTACTGTCTGCAGTGTCTTTGGCCCGCGCTGGGTCTGGACAAGAACATGCTGAAAGAGGCAGCCTGGCACTGCTGTTCTGCAGCATGTGAGCACAGAGAATTCCTGCCGCCTCCTCCTTCCACATGCACGCTGCCTTGGAAGCAGATCCTGCAAAGCGTCCTGCTCAGCCAGGGGATCTGTGCAAGAGAGGGAGGGGAAGGGAGGGAAGGCTTCTAGTCTGCTCTGTGTAGGTTCCCTTTCCTATGAGGCCTGGATAGGTTGCAGAATTACTGTCTCCCCTTTTGTGAGGATCCACACTTCCCTATACTCCTGTACAGGGGTGTCAGCCCACAGCTTTCCCTGCAGGAACCAGAGCTTTAGCAGCTGGACTTTGCAGCACTGAACTCCAGTTCACCCAGAACTTTTATCAATAATCTGTTAGGAAGGAAGAAGCTGAAACTCCTGAAGCAATTTGGATCAGTTCCTCAATGACTACAGTTAATTTTTTGACTAATGGTGTTTTCTTAAGATAGGTTATGCATAAAGTATGACTGCACAAATTTAAGAAGAAAGAAAAGCCTTGAGAAGCATGCAGTAATTCTGTTTTCTGAGAGAACAGCCCAAGGAGATGATAAATTACCAAGGATTAATAACTCACCGAAGAAACAGTAAAGTTAATCGTGGACACAATGAACTCTGGATTTAATACACAGCCCTAGGAGATGTCACTTTTCTTCAATGTGTCCTGGGAGCCCATTTTTAGAAAACAGAACCAATCTGATTACTTCAGGTATATGCATAGGGTATATTCAAGACCCAGGAAATGGTAATTTTCAGGCCCTGAAATATTGTGTTCCTTACTCACATAAAAAAGTGAATAAATGAAAACACTGGATTCCTTTCTGCTCAGAACAGCCTCTTCTTGTGCACTCCTAAATAGAAAACAGTATTACAAAGCCACGAGGAGGCAGCAGATTAAAATATTTGTGCTATAAAAGAACAACCATTAAAAAAACCCCAAACCAGCCCCCAAACCCTGCCCCTCTCCCAAATCTTCAGCCTGATATGGAGGAAATGTGTTCTCCCGGCCCCCTGCTCATCACTTTGCTTTATCCACTGATCTCTCTTCTCTGCATACCTGAAATCAGTAGCAATTCCGCTGCTGTCAAACAGCTTTATGCAGGACCATGGTTAAAATGGAAATCAAACTGATTTCTGGAATAGCACTCACTGGAAAAAATGAGCAAAGAAAGTAGGTAAAAGTGGTATGACAAAATACTAGACCTCCCAACAGACTAAACTGCTTTTGCTCCTTCTGGAGTTTACTGAAAAATTCCAACCCCCTGAGCTCTCTCCTGACTACTTTTTTTTGTTTACAAAATGCCACCCAGGAAGAAGCACTGGAATTGTGACCAACCCAGGACAGGCTCTGGCTCCCTGCCACACCAACGCCGCTGCTCCAGCTACGCTGCCCTGGCCCCGGTCCAGCTCTGCATTCCCTGAACCAGGAAAGCTGCAAGTTGTTTCCTCTCCTTCATCCTTCTCTTCTGTTGGTATAAAAGACTGTCCTCAGTTGTAGCTCAGCATGGTTTAAGACAGCCTAAAATCACTACAGACATATATGTACGCTTTTAAACTGGTATATTATTATAAATCCTAATTATTTATATATTTAATGCATTTTATATTTCTATATGCATGTTTTTATATTACTAAGTATATTTTATGGTATTATATAGCATACAATAACTGCTCTTACAGAGTCTTGTGGTACAGGCTAAGCATATATATGAAACACAGCAAGGCAGCAAGAGAAATGCTGGAACAACCTAAAACATTTCTAAATATGGCCCTACGAGCACAAGGTATGTGCAAAGTCCACCAAGAAAGCAGAGCATGAGCACTGTGCATACAGCCCCCAGGAAAGGCACGTCGGGACTAACCCAAAGACAAACCACAACCGCAAACGCTCGTATTTTCAAACTGAAAATTCAGCTCCTAAGAAAGTGCATCTATGCCTCTGGTGTCTTAATTCAAACAGACACTACATGTTTTCCACTGCAAAGATCACAACTCATCAGGAAATTAAAACACAAGCACAATGTCAGCAGAAATCACAAATTTATTAATCCTTAAATATATCAATCATTTACCATTATGGCAAGAAATATGTACACTGTGTCCCATGGTAAACTGCAGTGTTCCAAAATGACAGAAGTGTATAATTCAGTTGTGGTGGAGAGAACAAATCACAATTTCCTCACGTCTTGGTGTGGAAGACAAACTTGGTCTACAGTAATACGTCAACACCACATGCTATGTAAGAAGTATAAAAAAAACACCCTACACCTAATTTGTTAATTTTAAATACAGTTATGCCACTTATAGCCGCTTCACAAAAAAAAAAAAAAGAAAAAAAAAAGAAAAGAAATTAATGAGAAAAAAATGAGGCCATTACTTTTTTCACAGATCCCATTGGCAGGTTAATATGGCTCAACACATTTATTGTAGATGCTTATTTTAAATATATATTGTTTAAAATCATGTAGTAATTATCAGAGAAGCTTAAGTCCATCTACCATACATCCACTAGTAACAACATCAACATGTTTAAGAACTGCTTTTGGTTAGTAATCAACACAGAAAGGTGAAATGATACAAATTAGGAAGCTTTCCCATTTTAAAAAGTTCTGGCTGCGAGTTGTAAATTTTGGATGGCTAAAAAGGACACTGACTGAGATACCATGCACTGTACAGCGCTGCGGGGAGCAGGAGCCTGCTGCTAACAGAACCACAGGGAAAAACAGGAGCAGCCCAGCCCGGGCTTTCCTGGAACAGTGGAGGGGAAGAAACCAAAATTCTTGTGAGGTGGCATTTTTACAGCAATGTGAGGGAAGGAGAACTAGTCCCTGTTGCAAGGTTTGCGTTCTGCACTGCCAGCAGAGCGTTCCTCCCTGGGCCCGGAGCCGGGACAAACCTGTCGGGATCACCGCGGGATCGCCGGCCTCGACACCAAACACTGCCAGGGGAGCTTGAGAAAGCAAGAGCGGATGGAGGGCAGCGGGGGGAGACACAAGCCTGTGGTAAAGTGTTAGGGTCCCACGGAAAGCTGGTGTCTCCGTAATTCATTTCCAGAGAAGCAACAGCAGCAGTGTAATGTAAGTAAACTCTTCATACTTAGCTTTAAGGCCTAATATTTCTTGAGTATATTAACCACACAACTGGTCTATACATTAACCAACATATTATATTTTTTAAAGCCTCCTTAAAAAATTTACAGTACATCCTAAAAGTGATAAAAATCTTTCTCTTTCCTTCCATTTTAATCCTCGAAAACTGCCTCTCAGTTATCACTCAGTTCCTTACAATTTTTAATTTTGCTTAATCAATGAACAGAAACTTTCAGTTAAGCAAAATAAGAAAGCAAAAAAGACTCAAAAAGAAAATGGAAGCTGCTGACCCACCAGAACACTGACAATTAATTCTGGAGCGGCCAAGCCAGCAAATGAGGAGATTTTTCCAGCCTAATAAACTAAGAAGGCTCCAGCTGGTCCAAAGCCAAGATATTGACACTTCCACATTTATCAGTAATTTTGTCCATCTATGATAAAAATCTGTTTTACAGTAATGGAGCTGCCAGCAGAAATCCTAACCATTCCTACCAGAACCAAAGCAAAATCCTGGGACTCAGGAGAAAAGGAGTCGTCAAAAAACAGTTCTTAAAAAAAGAAGGTAAAATATACCTTTTCTATTTTTTTCTTTTTTTTTTAATAAACATGATAGATTTTAAAGTTGTCTGTCAAAACTTGGCATAAATGGAGCAAGTGACAAATGTATTGTGTGTCTACTGCTGTCCATCCAATATCTCATTTTTGTCTATTACACCTTGTTATTCTCTATTTGCATGGAACATCACCTTCATTGAAATGTTAACAGTGTACAGATGGAATATACAGCAACGTGGTGCATCACAAATGTGTTACATGAAGAACCTTCACAACTTCATGCACTCAGAAACATGCATGAAGAGAACGGGATGGCCAAGATGGTAATCAACCAGGTGCGTTGGGTACAGAAAATGCAAGAGCGGCACCGCTGATATTTTTAGCTAGGAGGAAGGAGAAAAAAACAAACAGATTTCCATTACTGAGGTAATATCACTACCAGATAACAACACATGCTCAAGTGTTAGCCAATGCTATTAAAAAACAACCACCTTCTCGAGATCATGTAACACCATACTGGGAAAAAAACAAGGGAAAAACCTCCACTCAGGCAAGGCATTCTTTTGTTTTTTAAACCACTTTACAGACATTTTCCATGTTCACAAGATGCCAGAGAGGTTGTTAAAATAAAAAAGGAAACTGAGGCAGGAAGCCAAAGTGCCTTAAGGGATTCCTTAAGGGAGAGAGGGTGGGATTCAGCCATGAATCTCTGTAACTTAATTTCCTCAGCATGGGCATCGCAGGCACTGCCATGGACTGAGGCTCTTGTACAAAGATTGGAAAGAGACAAGGAAGAACCAGGTGTCATTCACATGCATGACATGCCAGAGCTGTATGCAGAGAGAGAAGGAACGGAATGGAGCTGGAAGCAAGTACGCAGCTAACTGAGGTTGTAGCATCATTTGTATTACCGTAGCATCTAGGGGCCGGAGCCGTGGTGGGATCCCTCTGCGCTAGGCACTGCACAAACACAGAACAGACTCTTCACTCAGCATTCCTGCTGGCTGCCACTGCACTTAGCAAAGTGTAAGAAGGTGTGAGCTGTGATCTGGGAGGGAACATCAGCCTCACTGAGGCTGAAGTTAGGTTAGGGTGTTGCTTTTAGGTCAACCAGCCCTTTGACTGCCCATATTGGGAAGGTGCATTCTCCAAAGACAAGCAGACACAGCTCTGCAGAAACACTTTAGCCTGGGTCCCTAAGAACATGGATACAGAGAAGAATTCTACCGTCACTCCTATCACTCAGAGAGACACAATGGACAAGACAGGAACCCAAGTTTGCCTCATCCGACTCACAGCAAAACTACAAATAAAATTTATTTATAAATTCATACTTGTGCTCATATTCTTTTCCAAATAAGTCCTCTGCCACAAGAAAACATTTCCCTATACCTATAGCTACCAAAGAGCTCAATTCTATCCTTAGATTTATGCACACTCCTTCCTGTAGTCCTGAAAATGAGGAAGCTACTGTGCTTGCTTAACATCTTCTAGGATACCATGTCTGCAGAAGCAGATCACAGCTATAATTGTTTTTGCAACTTTATTAGTTTTGAAATTCATCTTCAGACATGATGAGTAAAATACTTTTTTATTATGGATATGCCATTATTAACTACTGTGTGTTGGTAATAATTACATAAGTAGCTGTAGACTGTATACATTTCAAATAAATGAAGGATAAACTAGAACAATACATGAATTAAGTTTCTTCTCTAGTTTTCCAAAATGGAGTTATTGCTGCTCTGACTGGGAAAAGCAAAGGTGAAATCTGACAGTGTAAAAATGGGCAGG
Organism: Daphoenositta chrysoptera; assembly: GCA_013397915.1. NCBI lineage: Eukaryota > Metazoa > Chordata > Aves > Passeriformes > Daphoenositta > Daphoenositta chrysoptera. The sequence continues at coordinate 672,641 of VZRO01004855.1, read as the reverse complement.
ACGGGTTATAAAGGGTGATTCTAGCATGGTGCTACGTGGGAATCTCCCAGGCAGACTTAAGAAGATGGGGAATAAAGAAAGAATATGCAAAAGAGCTAAAAGAAGAATGACAATGTTTGTGCTTGAAAGAGGAACTATCAGCCTAGAGAAGACTCACTAGTCCTGAGCACAAGCAGTAGGACTGATTTCACATAGCATACTGACACTTAGGTGGAAGGCACTATAAAAAGAAAAGAAAACAGGAGCATTGTGCAAGAAGAACCAAATAACCTTGAGGGCCAGGTAATCCAGAAACATTACATGGAATAGTAGGAAATGCAAAGTTCTGTAAAAGTTTCTATGTACTCACTGGTTGGAAATGAGAGTTGAGGATAAATAGATGGCCGTCTTAGATGAGCTGCAGGTGAGAAAAGCGCAAAAATTGGGCCAGAATAGAGCAGGGAAAAGAAGGACATGGTGGAATTAAGTAAAGCCCTGACCAAACTTGGACAGAAGAAGCCAAGCTAACGGAAAGGCAAACCTCAAACCAAGAAGAGAGTAAGGAGATAAGGTAGCCAGGAAAACAGAGATCCTATCAGACAAAGCCATCTGAGTAGCGCTGGCCATCTCCCCTACAGAAGCAGAAGGTGGGAATGCTCTGATCAACCTTCCTACCAACCAGTTCATGTCTGCACACCTATCCAGGGCAGGAGAGCAACGATGACATAGAAGAACCAAGGATACACTGAAGATGACTATGTTTTAGACTGGAAAGTGAGGCTCCTAACCATCAGATCAATGATATTTTGGAATAGCGCTACAAGAAAGTCCAAAAACTTCCTCTGAATTCAAGATGACAGCTTGCTATGGGATTTATGTGATATTGTTGCCAGTGCTACATATCTAGGGCTATGTTGCTATCTCAGGGAATCTCTCCTTAGGCCTGAGTCCAGCTCTAAGGCTCCTCTGTGACCCCTTAAGTTTGGAACACCCCTCACAATCCTGAAATCTCCTCTGTCTGGCCTCATAGGCTCAGAACATTCACCGATGCAGGAACTGCTCTGCAACCTCAAAAAATTTACTCCATGGTAAATTTTCTTCTCCTTCCACCCTTGGCAGTCCCAGAAATCCTTATCTTTATTAGAGAGCACAAGCAACCGCAAAGAACCTCCTCAGTACCTTCCCAAAAAGACAAGAGGTGAAAAAAAAAATCACAGAGGAAAAGATTGCATGATTCTCTAGTCCAATTCACTTCACTGGGCTGTAAACACTGACTGTTCAGGGTGCAGTGGGCCAGGAGAACCGGCTTCACTTGGGCTTTCTGGCTCTACACCCACCCAGGTCAGATCCCCTGACAAACACTGCTTTATGAAAACCTCAAAGATTTACCTAACACTGCATTTCAAGGAAGTGTAATTGCTCCTTCAATATTATCTGTTGAAACTCTGGCAGTGCAGCTGGAATGCGAGAAACAAAGGACAATGTGGTTCCTGTTCCCATTGGTTTCACATTTTGAAATAAAACAGCAATCACTAAGTAATAAAATTTCTTTTTGCCTAAATAAAAAAATAATACAAAATCATCACTATGGAGTTTAACACTTCATTCTACCATATTTCTTACTTCATCAAGTATTATTTCATATAGGAGAACAGTGTTGCAAGAAGTCAAATAAGAGACATGATGAAGTTCCAAGGATGAAATCTAAGCCATTATCATCCATGCCAGGAAACTCAGCCACTCTCCACATTAAGACACCTCACACAAATGGAATTGTATCCTATACAGAGGGCTCACAACTGAGCAAAGCAAGGCCTGGACCAGTGCTGCCTAACTGGGAAACCACAAGTCAGTGAGGTTTGGGCTCATTAGTGGAGGTGGTAGAAGAAGGGAAGCCAAGGGCCTGAGCAGAACCTCCTGAGGAAGCTGTTACTCTTTCTTTATCTTACTACTGCAACCCCAAGTGTGCTGTCATTAACCCTGGTGACAATGTGGCTCAAGGAACTTGGTCACTCCCTGACTCTGAGGGTGTGGCAGGGCCTGGATGAACAGCAGAGAAATGCTGATGGGAGAGATGTGAGGCTGTCCCACAGGGATGTCGGAACTGTCTGACGGGGAATACTCGGCAGTTACGCATGGAGAGTGTGGGGAAGAAATAAGATTGTGAGAGGTACTGGGATGGCTCAGTTTACAAGGGAAATATGTAAACTGGCCCAAACCCAACTTGCAGTGAACATACCTAGGCCTGAGAAAGTAGAGGTGGCTGGAAATGACAATAAATATTAGTCAAACTTCAGTTTTTCCCTATAGTGACACTTTTTTTTACTTGAAACTGGTCAGCTCTCACAGCTCCAGATAGCCTACTGCTTTTTATTTTTCCAGGTTTTCCAGCAATTCTCTTCCAGGTTTTCTAATCCTCCTTTGAGTGGCTTCTATCAAGCTTTCTCTACACTAAAACACTTTCCTGCTTTTCAAGTTCAGGGACCAAGTCGGATCAGTGGGCATCACAGTAGAAAACAACAACCAAAAAAGCGCATTATTTGAAAAATCTTTGCACCAATACCATATGCACACCAGCGGGTATAATACATAATAAACCACAAGAAATGACACTACCAAGAGGATGGCTCGCAGTTTTTAAGGCCCAGAGCAGCTATTGTACTATGTGGTGTGCCTAGAGGTGTGAGCTGGTGGTGGAGCTGTTCCTTACTTGATGGGCACGGTGGGCGAGCCCGAGCGGTGGAAGTGCACGTTCTGCCACTTGCCGTCGCGCCGGTGCCACACGCGCGTCTCCTCGGACTGCATAGTCTTTGGCATGCCGCTGCCGTCCATGTACTGCGTCAGGCGGATGTAGGCGATGCACGCCGCGTCCTCGCCCACCAGGTGCACGTGCGGGTTCAGGATGATCGTGTGGATGGGCTTGTTGCTTTTGGACAGAGCTACGAGACACACACACACAGGGGCGCACGTGGGAGACATCACATTTCCTCTGGGTAAGCCAAAGGAACTCATGCCAACCCCTTTTACAAACAAAAATCTCAGGCTTAGCAGATACAACTACATAATTTGTGTTTTTAATGATAATCACACCCGATAACTAAAATACATTGTAGAATGAGCAGAATCACTTATTAAACATTATTTAATAAGTAAATATGTTTAATCCATGTACCTGTATAGATTAAATAAAGTGGAGGGCACCATCTGCAGTTTCCCAACATTTCAGTTTCACTGTTATTTCTAACTCAGTATTTTCAGTTAAAATAATTGAGCTAGTAACTAATTCTTTATTTTGACCTTTTCTTTCCAAATACCTGAAATTCTCCTCCACTCTCTGAGGTGCCCTGTGATGTGTGAATGAGCAGAGCAGAAGCAGACTGAAAAACACCTATAGCAGAACTCTGAAAAAAATAATACTCCCTTCCCCTGCCCAAGGTAATTAACTCCCTAAGTAAAATGCACATTAGATGAGAGACACAGACTCACAAGGAACAGATGAAGACTCAGAGATGAAAAGGGAATATTTACCATTCTCAAAGTAAAACCGGTGGAAGTCCATCCCTTCTACCAGATTACCCAAAGCTTCAGGTTCAAAAGACGTAAGGCCCGGATCACAGATTTTTCTGTGGAAAAGAGGAAATTCCACAATGAGCACATGTGGTTATGGATCACAGCTTTGGAGAGATTATTTCTAATTGTTTCTTTCATTCCTATCGAACATTTCACCTACTCACGGCATCACACTGGAAAAGAACAGTACTTTACATGAGGAGAAGGCATGGAGTTCTGGTTTCAGCTCAATTAGTAAATTGGGCAGCTTACTTTAAGTGGACCACATTTCATATAAATCATGTTTTGACCAAAAAAAGACCACAAGTCAGTGTTATTCCAAGCAGGAATTTTTACTTGTGATGATGAAAACTGCAGCTGTGCAATGCAAGGGATATTTTTTATGCCTCACGTCATTACGTAAGCAAGATTGAAGTATTTTCTTTTAACTGTACTGGATTTATACTAGCAGCTCTTCTGAAACTGGTGATGTCTGAAGCCAGGGCAAAGCAGCCATGAACACGCCTTGTGTTTTGTGGCAGCATCTAGGAAGGCATTTCAATGGGACATAACTCCAAGCACAGGCACTCACATATAAACACGAGTATTTACAGAGACAGTGCCAAATACCCCACCTCTCCTTACTCCCTCCAAAACGAGGAGCTTACGTGTAAGCTTCGAAGTCCCCGTTGTTGATGGCTTCAATCAACTGCTCAGTCACCTTGATGATCTCCTGCTTACGAGCTGGGGAGAGATACAAACCCAATCTTACAGAGGAAGGTAAAGTGGAAGGTGACAGCTGACAGGTATTCTGTCACTTCCCAGCTGGCACAACAGCCATCTCTCTTCCTTTCTATGACCAAAGGACATGATGTTATATTGCTGCTTTACACTGATTTGCCTTCAGTGCACTCCTGTATCCACAAGGAAATTAAACACATGTCAAGATCAATCCACTTCCCTATCACACTTCTAATTATCTTTCCTTCACTGAAGGATTTGCTGTTTAAAAAGCAAAACAATCAAAACCTCAACTCTAAATTTCAAACTCAAGGAAGCTGATAATTGTTTTACAGCCAGTCAGGCTGTAGAAGCTCTCTTGTGGAAGCAACAGTTGTAATTCCCCAGCATACTCCCACACATGGATTTGACCATTAATGCAAGCATGCCTGGAATGTTAAAACCAACGTACTGAGAGAGATCACATTATTTTTCAAAAGAAAATGCTGGGGAGCACATAAAGAAAGTAACTTTCCAATGCTGTGCTCAAAACTGGCACTGTGGTGTTAACTTTCTCCTAAGTACACACCTAAAGTATTCAGAGGAAAACCAAAAAGAAAGCAGCAAGGAAAAATGTGAAGGAGAAAAAAGTGGATATAAAGGTCTAGCAAGGCTTTTTGTGAGCAGCTCTTGACTATTAGCACTATGGCTAAGAGCATTTCAAGTATGAATTGCCTTATTTTTCACAAAGACTGTGGAGAGAACGAAGACTTTTAATGAAGAGAGCAGCAATGCCTCCATTATCATAGGTTCAAATAACATGGGCCAGACTGTGTGGACACTGTATGGCATTGCCAGCACCAGCCAAGTGGTGGGATGGCTGAGTCAGAAATAATGGTGCAGTCCTACAGAAGGCTGGCAAAAAGAAATCCAGAACAAGCAGACCTCGTGCAGTGAGGAAATTACCAGTTCTGCATGCAACAGCTCACATACATACAGCTGAGCTAAAGGATTTGATTAAATAACCCAGTAACACATCTCAATCAGAGACGAGGAAATTACAGACCATTAAATCAGACAGTGGGAAATGAGGTAAAAATCTCTGATCAGTTGCTACATAATCATGAGCTCATGTTAATGGATAATGATATAAGCAATTAATATGTCTACAAAGGCACTGTGGTTTCCATGCATGAGAGACACAAAACCACATGGACACATAATTTATTGTCACTTGGCTCAAGACAATTGGCAATATTCCCTTTTTCACTAACATCAGTCAAGCCTTTCCCAAGTTTTACCACGGTACCTTTGATGCTGAGATATACAAGATATAATTCCACCCAAAGATATAAGATATCAACAAGATATAAATCAACCCCAGAAGGTAGAAATTTCCCTCCAGAAGGGAGAAGCTGCCAAATTGCTGGTTTTCCTGGTTTTAGTTCCAAAATTAAATTGCAGTGGAATATACATTTTCATTAAGCTTTTTGACAGAAGCCACCTAATATTGCAGAATTTGGTTCCAGCAAAGTTTCTCTGGGCTGTACTAATATCCAGGAGAGCTGTGTCTGCAGATGTATCCATGGGATGTGAAACACATCCGTCAGGAAACTCTAGGGGCCAGCAAAGCCAGCAAAGGAGATTACAGCAGTTATCACTGGCTCCATCCAATCAATCAGTATCCAACTCCAGCACTGGTGTCAGCATTTGTGGAAAGACTTCGCAGTTCCCAGTGCAGACTCTCAGGAACAGGAAGATGTTGCCAAATCATCTGCCTTTCAACTCAGTCCTCAATTTTTCTACAAAATTACAAGCACCACATGAAACTCTATGAAAGTCACTATGCTACTCTCACCTTTCAGGAATACCCAATTACACCCATATTAGAAAATTACATTTCTTCCTACTTAGTGATCTGACATTTTCATTGGCAGTGAGCCAAAGGGAGAGGTGAAGCACTTAGAGAGTGGAGTTCCAGAACTGATTTATCCTATTGTGCAAAACTCTTTGCCTTGTTTTCAGCCCATACTCAATACAAGAACGAGGCAGTGTGAAATAACAAGACATTAAAGACTAATGAAAATACTCAGGAGCCACTGTGATTTTGCACAAACCTCCTCCTGATTATTTTTAGCTTTTACACCTTCTTGTGTGGCTATTTGTGGGGGTGCAGGCAGACAGGCTACAAATAGAGATCCAAAGTGTTTCTGCTTCATTGTCTTGGAAGCAGAGGTTTAACCTGAAAGGAAGGAAGGAAGAGAAAGGAGATGGGAAAACTGAAATACAACAGACAGAAAATTGGAAGGAGACTGGAAAGCAGCAGAGGGAAAATACAGCTGTGACTTGGTGGCCATGTGCATCCAGTCAAATCCTTGCACTTACCCTGAGAGCAAAGGAAGAAATGGGGAGGGCAGTGGAGATAAACTAAGGTGAAACAGTATTGGTAGGAACAGTGTCCTGCCATTGCAGACAGCATCTGAGAAATAACTGTCAGTTCTTAAGAGTGGTAAGAAAGTTACCAAATTTTCACTGTAAGTTTGATGAACTCCACATAACACTTGCTCTTTGATACTTCCAATTTTTTTTTCCATCTAAATACACACTCCAAACTATGCAAGGACAACACAAGGCATTAGTGAAGAGGCATCTGGCCAGTTCCCATCTGCCAGATAACTGTCACTTACAATCACCATTTGCATTTGACTTTTTCATTATTTATTTTTTAATCCAACTTGGCTTGTATGGAATTCTAGGACAATTATGCTGTTTGATGTACAGTGGCAATTTCATGCTATTATACTTTTCATTTGATGTGCAGTCAGGACTCCCTAAATAAAACTAAAGAAACTAAACTTCCTAAACAAATCTGACAACTGTAATGAGATTGTGGTGAAACTGGATCAGCTACTTTTTCTACAGAGTGTGGTGAAAGTAATTTCAAAAAGTAAAGCCTGACCCATCTATAGTTTCTTAGAATATGACAATGGCTTTCCACAGCATAAAAATTAGATACTCTGTACACAAAGGATAACCAAGCAAAAATACACCTGGTGCCTTTAAAATGACTGAGATGTGAGGGAAGAACACTGATGACAGAAGTCAAAGGTGCTGAGCCATTTAAATTAAAACTAATGAGGACACAGACTGCAGACATAGAAAACCTGGGTGGAGAAGATGGTGGCTTTGATGTTCTTTGCTCAGAATACAGGTGAAGTAAATACATTACAGAAAAGACCACAGACCTGTTCCTTAAAGAGCACCTTTACCCCCATAAGGTGAAGGAGTTAAGGTAATTAACAGGGGTTTAGCAGTTAAAAAAAACCAAATCCCCTGCTTTGGCAAGTGAGTAGGTATATGACTAATGCAAAAGCAGTTCAAGAAAAAATACTATGAATAAGAGCTATAAGAAGACCATAATAACAAGAACAAACAAGAACATTTCCAGTCACTGGCTAAAATAATTTCTGCAGTACTGCTGTAGCACATATGTTAACTTTAAATGAATCATTAACCTCTAGCTATATTTCACTATCTTTTTTCCTTGCTCAGGTACAGGATGAGGGATAATTTTTCAAAATTAAAGACCACCATTAACACTAGGACCTAAACAACATAAAACGAGGAGAAACACCATTTAAGCAAAAAGAATCTAACACTATCAATACTTTAAACCTACAAGGAGCAGTTCCCCAGGTAGTCAAATCAAATGTCACAGGAAAACAGAAGTACAAAAACAGCAGCAAAAACTATTTTTCCAGCAGGGAACTCTGTGGCTTTTTTCCCTTCCTGTAGCCCCAAGAAGTATTTATAAATTCAACCTGAAAGAATCACACAGAAATGACAGATACTTTGGTATTCTGATTGCAGAGAGAAGGTGCAGCATAAAAATGAGCTGTAGATATGTGAAAGTGAAGCCTTCAGAAATACCTGTACCAGAAACTTAACATTTTACGACACACAAGAACAGAACCCTTGTAACTCACTGACCACCATATTACCCATCACGTTTTTCAAAACAGACACCAGTGAAAATAATAATTCAAACCACTTTATGCTTCACTCGGATATTGGAATATCTTTCTCCACCCATCAGCCCTTCAGATGACTGACTATGTCATTGCTGTACTGCAATGGCTAAGCAGTGAAGCACCTTTCCAGAAGAACAAGGTAACCTTGTTCCAGATTTGCACATGCACTTGGAGGTGATTAAAATGATTTTGCTCCTAACTTCCTCACATGTTTCTCAAGGCAAAAACCCTTAAAACTTTTCAACTCTGTACTTTTAACTACGTATCTCAGTACACCTCAGACTGGATTAATCTCACAACATTTTGGACATGTATAAGTACAGACAAGTGAGTTTGTTCTCTCAACTCCCCTCCCTTACAGTCAAGGCAGAGAAATCAGCACTTTCAGGGCACAATTCATCATATCCTAAAATAGATTTTTAAGACAAGTGTGACTCATCTGACCTATTTGCATTGGCTAAAGGGAGTCTAGGCAACTAGCTCAAACACAGATATCTACACTGTGGAGGAGGGTTAAATCTGGGGGGACAAATCCTACTGGTTGTGCTGTTGTTTTAAAACAGGACAGTTGGTATCAAGGTGACAATGGTCTGTTAAAATGGAATGGCACAGCAGGGAGAACCCAGCTTCACCTCCCATCTGAACATTGTCCCAACAAACAGCACTTAGATGGAAAGCACACAGCCAGTCAAGTTATTTCTATACTCTGGAAATAACCGAAGTCTGAAAAGAAAGAGGAAGAGACCAGAAATTTTATTCTGTGTTGTATAACAAGTTCTGGCTGTGTGGATGTGCCAGATTACATTCAGCTTTACAGTGTGTCCTCTTAAAAGTCACACAATGTTCTTCCAAATGATTCTTATCACACCAATATTTGCAAATTCTCTGCTGATAATTTTTCTTACAATTTCTGCCACAAGTATTCCAATTAAATAATTTCTGAAAAGAAAATAAAAGAATGGGCTGCATGAATAAACGACTGACTGGGTCTCAGATCTACATAAAACCCACCTAGACCCTCAGATTATAAGGCATGCTCCAGGGGACTTCTCATTTAAGAAGTTTATCAAGATGCAGTGTACAGAAGACCAGTGCTTATCTCTTACCCCACACTTAACTTTAAACTTTGATAGGGACTAAAACATCTGAGTTGTCATCTCATATGTACACCCTTTTCCTAGAGCCTGCTGATTCCAAAGACTTGCTCTGATTCATCGATTTATGACATGGATGGATGATCTGCAGAATTTTATTTAGGTTATTTGGTATCTTTCACCTATCTGAAAACTGGTAAGCCTGCTACTGCCCTAAAAAAATTTAAATTCTTTAGCTATGTAGGCAAATATCTGAAAAATTAACGCAGAACGTTTCTACCCTGTACTGACAAAACAGATCCAACAAAATTAATGCATCTGTTTCAATTAATGTTAAACAACTTGTCACACGCCATACATAGTATATTTTTATTTATATACAATCAATTATGTCTGAAGATGCTCTCTCTTTATGTGATTATATGAAAAAATTACACTAATATTTATGCAGCATAGCCAATGTTTATTTTTTAATGACAAATCACCCACAGCCTCAGATCGAAGCTGCATCATGGTCACTGCACTTACAAGACACTGCTCTATGGTTTCCCAACAGGTTACTTTCATCGTGAAATCTAGCTGCTGTCTTCAGAAATGATGTTTGAAGTCTTGATGAGTGAGACATTAACAAGCTTTGCTGCTGTGCACATTTTTATTTAAACTGTGCTCCTGCCTAATCCCTCAACTACTCCAGAGAAACAGGACACGTGAGGTTGCCAGCATTCAGATCTGCAAATGCCGGGCACATAAAGGATATTGTGTGGATATCCACCGTGGATGGAATAAAGCCTTATGGCAGGCGTTACTGACGTGTCAACCCTCAGTGTTACACAGCCCAGATCTCTCCTACTAATTCCTCTCTTTTCCCAGGCTCTGGGCAGTTTGTGCTGGCAGTATCTGTAGTTCTAGTCTGATACACACTCACCCATATATTGATACAGCCTCTCCTGCTCCTCCCTCAGAATGAAGCTACACTTTCGGCATTACCCAGCAACATCTGTGACCGGAGACAGCCCATCCTCTCCAGGACTGGTTTCTCTCACCTGCATTAGCTGACCCCACCAAAAATTCCACTCAAGTTTAAAATAAGGTTCATGCCAATAACACACAGCCCACGTTCCCAACGGCCCGCCTGGATCTCACTTCTATCTGTGCAAATGTCCATTCTTACCACCAGTGCAGCTGCCCTAACACACACTGGCTGCAGGATCAGAATCCAGCAAGCAGAACCTACATTCCCAGGAAGTCATTCCCTGTTTCAACTTACAAGGTCCCTCCCCTCTAAGGAATTTGTGAAGAATTTCGGAGTTCATTTATAAACAAGAAATGCTCTCCCCAGGTCTTTTACATTCTACCAACACAGTGCCTTTCCCCTCTCATATTTTAACACTGGAGATTTTCTTTACAGTCAGTTGGTCACTGATCATCACAGATCTCCTCCTGAGCAGAGGAGGACACTTCCCAGTTGTCCTATCAATGCTGCAAGTTAACAGCTGTCACAGCAGCTTCAAGGCTGGTTTATCAACGGGGATGCTCAAGAAAGGAATTTGAAACAATAAACATAACAGGTAATTAATGTTGAGGCCCTGTCCAGGATCCAAGCAAGAGGTGAGGCAAATCTCTCTCCCTAAGTTGAAAACTACTGCAAAGATTACTCCTGCAAGATACAGCTTTCTGAAATACAGACCTACTTATCCTGCTGTTACAGCTGATGAAAATATATTTACAATTAATAACAAGAAAAAAAAACCTAAAAAAATTTACTTTTCTAAAGCCTAGGCACAGGTCATCCCTAGACCAGGTAGATCACAGCATTGACTTTTTTTGAGCTTCTGTCAGATGGTGGGGAGGGAAGAGGAGGAGAGACAAAGGAGATCATCTGACAGATGAGTCTCTCAACTTACATAGTACAGAGGAAGGAGTGGAGTGGGAGAGCTCAGACTCAAGCGATTGACTCTCTGAGTTTGCATTTCTCATGGACTTGCCCGCTGAATTGATGGAAAGAAACACAACATATGAACAAACAAAGATGAAGAGGTAGAGTGTGATCAGACTCCTCAGCAGGCACTGGCAGCAGGAGCGGCCTCTGGGGCACGGCAAGGGTGGTGACCAGTGGGATGAAGAAGCAATGGAAGAGGAGGAGTGGTGGGTGGAACTCAACCTCTCCATGTCCTCCTCCTTTGTGAAAGCTGTGTGAGGGTCAAGTACATGTGAAGGAAGAAAAAAAGAAGGCCAAAAAAAAAATAACGATAATTTAATTAGAAGCAGCAAGAACTTAGAAAATCTTCGAGCACACAAACAATGTTAATGACGTACTTTCAGGGGCAGTGTGGATGCCAAAGAACAGCTGTAAAGGTGTGAGTGACTCTGTTCAGATGCCAGCGCAGATCTACCCCTGTATCCAGTACTCAGATACACAGGGCTTTCAAAGAGCTTTGGAAGAACTGTTCTTAGAAATTTGAATGGTTTTTTTAGGAATGTATATTCCAAAAGAAAGAGTTTAAACTGCTTTCTTTCTGCTGTTAAATAAAATTAAGCCAACAGGTATAAGATGAATTACAAATGTATGAAATATTTTGAAGCAATATACCTTCCAGATTTATTAAGCAGCGCAGGTAAATCGCAATTTGTCAAATCTGTAAGCACCTTACAACTCAGCAACTATTCCCATTGGGAAGCATCACTCTTACTAAAGCTTTTGTTAATTTGTCTCTGGGGACAAAAAGACACCATGAGAAACCCAGATCTCCTGTTCACGGTACATTAACAACTCACCTTTCTGAAAGTCTGGGGACAAAAATAATGGTGGTATTCCACAGCATTACTTGAAAAATCAAACCGATATCACAGAGATGCTGCCCAATAGTTCCAGTCTCATTACTACAGGAAAAAGAAATCCCACAAGCAATCCCAGAAGAAGGAACAGTCCAGTTCTCAGCATGCTCTTCCTGCCCACTCCTGTCATATTTAGGAGGGATCACAGTCATGTAGATAAGCCCATGATTGATGGTTAATGTCAGAAATTTATCTCAGCAAGGAACCTGAACTACAGCTTCAAGTCCTTTCAGTCTCAATTGATAGAATTAGCTTATTCCTTGAGCTATTAAAGCTCACTGTTGTTTGCCAAGCACTGTTTATAGTAAAAGAAATATGTTACAGTCCTAAAAGAGGTAAATGTATACACAAACAAGGCAAAGTTACAAATACCAAGATTTTCAGTAAAAAAAAAAAAAAGAAATAAGCCTGATTTTCCTGTCTTGAAGTTAAATACCTGCCTTCAAAAGTGAAAACAGGGCGAGATCCTGACGTGAGAGGAGAATACTCTATGCATCCCTGACAGACAGGAGGTAACAATTTGATCCTGAAGACACATTTATGATGGGTGATTTAAGACATTTTTAATTGCTCCCTTTCTTAATGAAGCCTAACATTCGTAACACTGGGCACAGACACGCATGTGGCACCACTTCCCACAGCACACACGAGACTTGAGTGTGCTGGGGATACTGTACCCCACACAGACCTGTGTGAGCCACACCTCTGCGAAGAGGCAAATCAATAGCTAAGAACACAGCCCTTGCTGCACAGCTGGAGGTTTTCAGCCTGTGTGGGCTGCAGGAAGGAAGGAGCCCTGGCTGTGTGTGCAGTCCAGCACGGCACTGGGATGCTGGGAGCAGGAGTAACGCACACAGCCCGCACGCCTCTGCAGAGCCGTTCCCTGGGAGGTGCGGCTCACACTGCAACGCCATAAACACACACTAATACTGCTGCTCAGTTCAGCCACAGCCCCCTGCTCCCTCCCGGAAAGGACACGGCCTCTTCCAATGCTGTACTCCATACTGCAAAGAAAAGCAAAAAGGTTTTAAACGTTCTTTATCATCTAAGGTGGAAAAGATTCCTTCTAGGTCGCAAACGTGGCAACAAACATCTTGAGTCATCTTGCGCATACGTGTAAAGACCTGGAGAATTCTTTCTCCTACCTCTGAAATTCATTTGTCCCTATCAATATTTTATCTCCAGTGGCTGTTGCTGACAAGCGACAGCTTTCTCACTGTTCTCCTACAAACTGTACATCCAGGAGTCAAGTTTGGTGTAGGGGAAAAATAATCTTTCCTTAGTGCTTTGGTACAGCAGGAAGCTTGAGCTTATAATAGGTGTCGGGGTTGCAGGACTGCCTACTCCCTGAATCATTCTTCAAATTAGACCCTGGGGGCACTGCTACCTTTAATTTATAATGCAACAGTATGAACAGCAGCCTCCAGTGGAAAGACGAGAAGTGTGAGAGGAATACTAAAAAGTGAAAAACAAGCAAGTTCCCGAGCAATTATTAAGAGGGAGATTATATTTGTCTTTCAAACAAACAATAAATGAAATCCCTGTATACTGTGCAGGGAAAGACCCAAGCAGTATCTTGCTCCTCAGACCTGTGCTTACTGCAAGACCCCCCTTTTCTGTTTTGGGAATACCGTATACCATGGCCATCCAACCCACCCTTAACTGTCATACTGCAGAATCATGTAAAAGAATCAGGCAAATTATTTTCATTGCCGTTTTTCCTCACAGTTGTGTCCGTCTGAGGTACAATTTTGTGTGCTAAGCTTCAGACAGGACTTTCTAAAAATCCTGCTGTAGTAACACCACATTGTACCATCACACAGAAGCCCTACACTTAAATTATTCATTTAATAAGCTTAGTTGTTAAACTGCATGAAATAGTTTGAAGGAAGAAATACAAGTGTTAGGATTAGAGGTAAATTACACTGTACTTTCCAGTGCACCAGCTGCAGACGCCTGTAATTGTTCTCTGCTTTCACATTAACTCAAACCACCACCACTTCGTTGCATCCATTCTCCCTGTTTTATCTTACTATCACCTGTACATATACCATTGTTCTTTGAGGCCAAAAGCCAATCTTTTTTGTGAATCAGAGATACACAAACCTAATACTCCCTTTTTCAAGCCCTTTGCGCTTTAAAATGTAATGTTATTAAAGTAGGTATGTCAACATCACAGCATAATATTTAGAGGAGAAAAAATGGAAACAAAAATATTATCTGTGAAGCTACAAAACTACGTTTATTAGAAAAGTTTTGATGCTAGTTTTTTAAGGAATAGAAGAAGATTAAAATAAATGTATGGACAGAACAAAAGAAAACAAAAAAAATACACTGGCATCTGAACAGAAGAAAAATAAAAATGGTGATATGAAAAAAAACCACAACCAAACCCAAAACACAAATGCAGGCTAAACATAAACTAAGTGAAAGCTACAAAGCACTGACTTAGCCATTTGTAATCTACTTCTATTATTACTGGAACTAATATCTTAGTTAAAAAGCAGTAACTTTAAACTCTAAATCCCAAAACATCATGGGAAATGGTGTTTTGGGAACGGAAAAGTTAAAGTTAAGTCCGAACATATCAAAACTAATTTCTTCTAAAAAAGGAAAAATACTGTTCTCTTGTAAGATACAGTAGGGGTTTCTGTGTTTAATGACCTACTGAAATACAACCACGAAACTCACGTTACTGCTTCCCCAAACATTTCAAACTTAAAATCATACCTTTCACATCCTCATCTTCGATGGTTGTGTTGGAACTCTCTGTTGATTCCTGTTGAGAAGTAAATATGAGTCGAATGTAATAAAACGAGCCAAGCCTTATTTGCGTGCCTCGGAAAATGACAGGATTAGTTACAGGAATCATGCAAAGCCTTGAAGCAGGGTGGGATGTCATTCACAAACAAATGGTCACACACTGATTGAGACATTTCCACCTGAAATGGATGTCAAACATTGCCATTCTCCACAGGAGGGAACAGACACAAAAATCCTGCACTCTGGTGCTTTTACTGCACAGGAATGTACAGGAAAGTTTTTTTTCTTTAACATCCAACTGTACAAAGTCCATCTGAAATGTATGAATTACCTCAGCCAAGTAGGAGAGCTTGCCATTTTAAGCTTAGTGATAAAACCAACTGTGCAAAATAAGTCATTCCATTCCAATTCCACCTTCTAAATATGCAGGCTTCTGCAAGCTACAATTTACAACCAATTTCCTGTTCATGTGACTTATGCAATGTATATTCAAATGAAGTCTCACAATGATTTGAAGCATATTGGATCAGATTTTCTCATTTTTATACTGGTTTTGTGATTTTTTTTTTAAGGAGATGGAGAATCGATAAACATATGGTAAGAACTTTGACAAACTAAGGCATCTTCATAGCAGTATTCTTCAACCAACCAGTCATGCAGAGGAATGACTCATCTATCAGACAGTTTATTCTTAAGCCATTGCACTTAAAAAGGCAAGGATATTGTATCTCAGTCTTTCCTTAATTACCAGAAACATGAAATATAATGGGCAAATTCAAAAGGGCACTGTCAAATCTAACAGCTTCAGAGAGCTGGAAAGTTTTAAGCTGCATGTTTTTTTATCTCTATACTTTCTTAAGAAGTAAAACATTCTTTTTTTTTTTTTTTTAAATTTGCAGCTCAATAACAAAAAACGTTAACTGTTCTGTTTTTATCTGGGAAAGAAGACGGGACTGATACTGTATTTAATTCTTTAAAGGATTTTACAATTAAATAATAAAAGGTAAATTTGCCAGTGCCCTTCATTTACTGTGTCCTCACAAAGCTGAGCCAAAGGAATGTTCAAGAGGGCTAATGCATTACCCAGACCTTCAAAACCCAAATGTGCATTGATAAGTCAAACTAGAGGAATTAATTCACACACAAACAAAACCGAACGAGCCACCATGCTGTCCCTGCCCTGGCTGTGTTAGACGTTCCACTCTACACGGATGTATCATGCTCTAGCACTTCAAATATTAGATAAAGTACTCACAAGTGAACAAAAACCTCACACAAGTACAAGTTGTAAACACCATGCAAAGCTCACAGGGCAGATGTAGCCTCTAACACTGAAGCATCCACTCCAGTTGCCATATTACAAGGATCAGTCTTTCAGATAAATTTAGGAGGAGCTCTCCGCATTAAGTGGTTCGTTTGTTTGCTGTGACCTTTTGGGACATTGAGTATCTTAGTTGCTGAGATTATGTAATAAAATCAAGTAGATGTAGTCATGCCAATATTTTATCTAGGTTTTCTGGGCTTTAGTGGACTTCAGCGATAAAGATCAGCCTGCTGTTCAAACACAGGCTGGTCGTGGCCTATGGGTTTAAACTTGGGGAGCTGAAAGAGTAGTAACACGAAAACACAAGTTCTGTGTTGGACAGATGCAGGGGACATAGAGGATCGCGATACACAAGCACAACACACACCATCAGCACTTCCATGCTTGAGTAATGTCTGCATGCGTTATTCTGTCACTCAGATCCACTCCTTCTCTTATGAAATAACCACAGGGAGTTAAGACTAGATAAACGGCATGTGAATTAAATCAACACCGCAAACAGTGAAATTCTTGTTGAAGCATAAATTCTTTTCAGAAAACCTAGGAACATGTGTTAAATATAAATGATGGTATTTCCTGGCCCTTTTCAAGTCCATGCATGAAAAAAACAAAACAAAACACGTTTTAGGGATCAGCTGCCAGAAACAAACATCACAATACATGAGAAAAAGAAAAGAGCATGAAGAAAACATGTGAAAATCAAAAGACCTCTTTGTCACTTGGAATGTGAAATTTTTTTGGAAACTGCCCAGTGATGTTATGGAAGAAAACCAAAGTCCTGTGCAAAAGACATGTCACGACACGGTGCATAAGCATGCTGAGAAACAGCAGATGGGATAAACTGAAACGACATCTTTGTCTGAGGTGACGACCGCATGTAAAACTCGCCGGGATCATCTCACCACACTCTGAGAACAGCATTCTTAGGTTTCCCTTAGACTGCAATATTTTTGGCTGAAATGAGAGAGACCCCCCCGCTCCCCGAGCCAGGCTGCGAGCTCTGCCCATTGCTACCAACTCCCCCAAGAGCTTCAGGAGCTCAGAAGCAGCAGGACGCACGCAGTGGATGGACACAGATGAAAACAGGCTCGAGAGACACCAGGTGTAACAAATGCAGGAATGAGATTTTCCTCCACAAATTCTTGGAATGGGCCTACTGTGCTGTGGAGTAGTGGATGGAATGTGTGGTGTGGAAAAGCAAGATGGAGTTGATTCTTTCTGAATACCTTATTTCCATCAGGGTTGTGGATTACTGTAGTTTGGGGCTCCTGAGCGAGAACAAAATAAAGAGAGAAAGAGTTCCCATTGGTAAATACATTTTCATTGGTGTGAGGGAGTGCAAGAAGAGCCAGCTCACAAATGCTGAACACTGACAAGAGTTAAAACAAACGTTAACTGTCGCCAGGGGGTGAAACTGGATGTCTCTAACACAGATATCCTCAACAGCAAGCCAGCAAAAAAGGCCATCTCACCTAATGCAGCAGCATGCAGAGACCTTATTCAGGACCAGGGTGTGCAGGGCTTTGAAGCTCTGGGGACCTGCAGAGGCTCTTCTGCACAAGGGCAGGCCAAATTCTCCACGTGCCTTCCTGTCTGAGCCTGGATAGGCAGGGCAGCCACAAATCTTTAAGCTTTAATAACCTCTTCTCTTTACTCATGGTTGCTTGTATTAACATGAACTGATCAAATTGAAATACAGAGGAATTGATAAGGATTAAGGATGAGTTGACTACCCCTAGACACTACTGTGGTTTGGAACGCGTGGACTGCCCCCAATGGCTGCCTTAGCAGAGCTGCATAAAAGCAAGCGAGAGAGATCTTTGTGTCATTTAAAAGTGTAATTTCCCCAAATCCTATTCCCTTTAAAAAAGGTTCAATAATCTTTGAAACGGCAGTTAGCCAGCATGCTTTTAGCATGGACCATCGGGCACGGCTCCGTCTGGGAACAGACTGCCATCAACTCCTGCATGCAACCTGCTGGCTGGGCTTTAGGAAGTACTTACTGTATGCCTCGGTGCCAGCTGCTCAAAAAAATTCCAGAGGAAAAATGCCTCCAAATGTGCGTGAATTACCCCCATTTTCAAAGATTTATATACACATGGGAAACAGCAGGTCACAACATGATGTACTTAGGCACTGACATTTACATTGGTGAGCCCTGTGATACACAGGTGCCTTAGAAATAGGGCTATTAATAAAAGCAAGATTGCAGTAAACATCCAGGAACATCACTTTGATTTGTAATATGTCCTTTACAGAGCTTATTAATGACTAATATCTCCTGCTGATTTAAATGGAAGAGAAACAAGGAAAATGTTTAGCTCAGACGCCTCTTGATCCCAGAGAAGACTTGCAAAGTCCTGCTGAGTTTCAGGAAATATGGAATGAAAATCTGAATAAGGTCTGTTTTATGGCAGCCTAGTAATAATCCTGTTAGCTCTCCTGGATATCAATACTTGAACTAAGTCAAAGCAGAGAAAATAATAGAGCCAGTTTTAAAAATTTTTGTTGGTGCAAAAGGTTAGCATTAGAATGTGGAAACAGTCATCAGGCAAAGAGCTAAGAGCAACACCAAGCGCATTCTACTCACTTTCTGGCACAGCATGCAAAAAATTCAGCTATGGTTACAAATGCTACTACTCTACCGCATCCAGCTTCCATTTAACATTTTCTGTCAATAAACACGCTCTAACGGACTTCCTCACAAAAAAACGACAGCATAATTCAAACAAAAAGGTTTTCCAAAACCTGCTTTTAGAAAGCAAACAGAGTAAATGCATGAAAAAGCAAAAAAGTAAAAAAAAAAAGGAAGAACAAACAGAAGACAGTCAAAAACTTCCAGATAGCATGAGAAGGAAAAATCCAGGTATACCAGCGCCGGGGTAGGAATATTTTCCTTGGGGCTGGTTACCACGTTGGTTTTGTTGTTTATCTGTAGGTATGCAGAAAACAGAAACAGACAGGCCTTAGAACTCCCGGTAGGCACCGTATCTATATCTCTGCACACAACATCTATAGACAGGTATCGGTATCTATAGATAGATATAGATATGGAAATAGAGAATACAGAAAGATGAACTTAGGAACTTGCAGGAACACTAACACCAGCTCTGGGAACTGGCTGGCAGCTCCTCCCCACGGGCTGCCAGAGCCCTGCAACAAGGCCTAGATTAGGGATGGATGAGTTCAGCTGAGACACTTAACAGAGAGCCCTTAAGAAGCAGCTAAGCACATCTAAGAAGAATAAAGAATTAATACGGGTTGGAACAAAGTCCTAAATAGCCACTGCCATTTTGTGACATGCAATGGTGTTAAGTCATTGCACCCAATTGTTCTTTATTTCTAATGGATTATTCCTACCATAAATAACATTTGATTATTTGTAGCTCTCCAAGAATCTAATTTGTTCTACTGGCTTCTGATTCCACTCTGGAATAAATATGACTGACACTAGAAAGAGACTGGTGCCCCTTTAGCTTTTTTGGTGCTAATTTTAGCAGGAAATAACTGGCAGCTTCTCAGTGTCGATACTGTGACTTGGAAGTGCAAGGTCTCCCACTATGGTACCTGTCCGTCTTACTCCAGCAATCTCTGTTTAACTTTACATATGGGTCATCAGGATACTTCTTAAGCTACTGCTTAAGAGTGTGCTACATGATATGGCTTTTATCTGTACAAAACATTAATTCAAATTAAACTGATTAGCAGGACGTTTAAATGTATCTGATCCTTTAAACACATTTTTTAAGGTTTAACTTTCATTAATACTGGGGTATGGGAAGAACAGAAATACTGAAAAAAATGTAGAGAGACATTTTTTACATACCCTAAGAAGCAAGATTTAAGTACTGTAAAACTGGTTTGAAAGATGAATTTTTTCTTCTCTAGCAATAATTAGGAAAAAATATTATGTATATTTTGGTCATGTCTAATTTCAACAGGGGTGATCCAAAGCATCATGCAGAACTGGGTACCTAGACACAGATCATCTGAAAAGACTTTGATCCAAAATACCAAGTTCTACTGAACTTTCTAGTCATAGTACTTAGTAATAAATGTGCAAAGCAATGAAAGAAATGCCTGAAATTGTTTTGTTACTGGATTTTCCTAAAAATGTAATTAACTTTACCGAAGGGAAAGAAATGAAATTCACAGACTTCATTTCCTCAACACTTCTTGATGTTTATTTTACTGTGGGCCAGGCATGGCAGCTGACTTGTGGATTTCAGGAATTGAGCCTGCAGCTGAAGTGAATCTTACTTAGGATACATTTAAATTATGGAAATGTCAACAGGATTTGCAGTGATTAATTACAGACTGCATATTTTCTTATTTTAACCAGCATTTAACTGGCTTTGAAGAATATAAAGTAGTTTCATTAGTTATTATGTCAACACTAAATGTTATTTAATACCTGTGATAGAAACCATTTTCCCATAGAGAATAAAAATAATTTTCTTTGATTTAAAAGCAAAGTTCACAATGCTCTACAGCAGGAGGATGAAGAGCAGTTATTTTTTAAACAATGGTCTTTCTACAGAAGTTGTCATTAAGAGCACATATGAGTCATTATTGAGTTGCAAGTGTTTACGTCCCTACTTGGCCTAGTTATTGTCAAATAAATTTCATTTCTCTATGCACAATTACAGCTGTAAGCTGTAGGATTGTCTGAAGTCAGGACAGGGAGAGAACAAACATCTTTGTGCATAAAGTCTTTAATGGGAAGATCTAAGTATTTGCAAGTATTTTACTTGTTTTGATATTTATGGGATCTGAGATGGGCAGAACCCTGAACTCCTCACTCAGGAAAAAACTTTAAAGAAAACCCCACCCATACCAGTCAATGAAAGTTCTACAGGAGAACTGTACAATAGTGGGAACACAAACGAGACTGCTAGACAGCTTAAACTAAACCTTACAAGCAAGACAAAAATCACATATCAAGTTGGGTAACTACAAATGTGTATTTTTGTGACAGTGTAGTCGTTGAGAGACTATGAATAAAAAGACCCTAGCAAAAGGCAGATAGACATAAAAGAAAAACATAAGGAAAGAAATGAAGATTTCACCAGATTTCATACAGTCCTATTCAGTAGTAGCTTAATGCAAAAACTCAAGTGACATCCCAAATGAGTGCTCTTGGTTGAATACATAAGGAAAACAGGTTAGTCAAAGTTCAATTCCAATTTTGCCTGAGTAAGGAGAGCAGGCTTGGGTCCACAGTCCCTTGGTGGAAGCCCTATGAAAATAAACAATAGTCATTACAGCTACTGCTGAAAACTGCAGGAAATCTATCCAAAACTTCTTCAGCAAGATATTGAGAATCCAGCATTCATTGGAACAGAGAGAGAGAATGTGATTCAAAATACAGTTATTTCTTCCATGTAAACAGAAACCCTTTGAAACTTTGAGAGAAAACAGCAATAAGCTGTACGTGTCTCATAGAACAGAGACATATTAATCTACGAACACATGGTGCATTTTGCATGTATTATTAACAGCAAAGGGAAATAATTCCAGAAGGATTACAATACTTTCATAAGAAACAGCTACTTTAAAGTTGATTTGTGCTTAACCAGTGACCTTCCATTTGTTGTGAAGATGGAGAACGTTTTAGTGCTGCATCGCTTGCCCAAAGTCACTCTCTGAGGTGTGACAGTAGTGCAGGACAGACACACACGCACACACACTCCAAACAGCTGGACACAATTGTAGAAATTATTATTGGCCTTTTTTCAATAGAATATGAAAATATTTTAACAAACAAAGCCTGTATCTTGGGGCTTTATCTTTCACATGGTACTTCTGTAACAAAAAGTTACTGCACACTTCAGGTTTGGGATCCCGGCAATATCCACACTGCACCTTCCCAGTGCCCCTCCTTTGGACACCGTGGATCCTGTCACTAGAATTCTGTATTCACCCAAGGAAGAGAGGATTTACCTACATAACTGCACAGCTGCTCACACCTGACCAGCAGCTTTTGCTTTCCAAGGAGAGTTGGCTTCCCAGTGAAAGGTGCAGAAGAGGGCTGTTTGCCTTCTCTCTGCTGGCAGCAGCAGCAGGAAGAGCCCATCCTCATGAACACCTTAAAGGTCACATTCAAAACCATCATAAACAGCAATAGAGGAAGTTATTGTGTAGGGTCACGGGGCCAAATGAACACAAGACTGCAGAGTAGGTTGAGGAGGAAGAAAAGTTATTGAGACTGTCAGTTGGGACATCTTGGGACACAGCCCTGAGCTGTGAAGGAAGCTGGCTGGAAAACTATAGTGTGGAAAGGATGGGAAATTGGCGTTTTTACTCCTGTGCATTTAGCATAGCATCTTGGGCTTGATTAATGCAGTACTGTATCACTGTGCAACATGTTTTGTGTTACATTTTATTATATTAATACTATTAGCTTTTAAAATAAGTTGTATTAAAAATGAAGGAAGCCTGTTACAAGGTTACTATTTTGTTACACTTCTTATTTACTAAGAACAGCTACATTGGCTGATGTTACATCTACTTTTTCATTTTTGTATGTCCCCAGGTTAAAAAGAAGTAAAGACTTGCTTGAAAGAATGACTGAATGATTCGCTGTGGATGGCATATAGCAACTGCAGGCTTAAAATTCAAAAGGTTGTACTTTAAAGTCTTGCAGTTCTCACAGTATGTTAACAAAGCTAAATGCAACTGTTTGATTTCTAAGTGTGAACGTTTCACAGGAGGAAAAAAAATCTGTCGATAAAGATCCTCACCATCATCTGAACACTCGAACTGGACTTCCTTTTCTGAATTGACCAGTCAGAGAGAAAGGAAAAGAAGAAAATGTGACTGGTTGGATTTGCAGTATCAATGCATGGAGTACAGTATATTTCTCTTTTGGTTTTTTTTTTTTTTTTTTTTTTTTAAATAAGAAAAAGACAGCTACAGCTGTTGGAAGGGGTAGGAAAAATGCTACGGAGTATCTCAATAACAGCATCTCAATTAACAGAAACGACAAAAACAGACTTCCCCAGATGTACATTTACTCCCTTTGCTCCACATGACCATGCAGATTAACAGCAGATACATAACATGTGCTGAAAACCAAAGAACTGGATCCCAGCAAGTACAATTTAGGCAAAATTTTGGCAACCATTGTTTCCCATATTATAATCAAGATTGCGATAGAACAAATAGCATCGTAGACCTGTAGGAGGAATGATATTTAAAAAGGAAAATTGGTCAGAGAGAGTGCATAAAATTTATCTATTCCACAACGAAACATGTTCAGGGTTTTCCAGCAGTGACAGAATAGTTCCAAATGTGTGCTTCTCCATGTGACTGGGATATCCACTGCTTGGCAGTGAGAAGCACTGAAATGGTACTGTACTCATTTCTTTGTAGGTCAGGCTTGTGATTTTTTTGATCAGAAAAGTGTGCATATGTCAGACAGCAGGCACAAATATAGTGTGAATCTGGTATTTAAGCAAGTATTTATAATGTTTTGGTAAAGTAAGACATTAAGATTAAATGGAAAATTAAAATTCAGGTCAAAGACACCCTTCTGAGTAAACACAGAGCACAGAAGAATATCTTTTGAATCTTATAACGAAAGCTTGAGCCATTATATTAGTCTTCAAGAGTCCTCTGAGAAAAAAAATAAAACATATTTTCTGCTGAGTGGGGTTTTTTTCTCGTTTTATTTTTTTCCAAAGTATTTATGCAGAGCGTTCATTTGTGAAGCATCTCTCCTCCTGCAGGGTCTGGTGACATGAGAACAGGAGCTCTAAATCATACAAGAAAGCTGCCAAAATGTTCCCTTCTTAGCAAGGTCTCTTAGTCAGGATGAGCTGATCTGAGACAGTAAACCCCTCAAGTTCTGCCAAATATAGCAAGTACATCTGGCAGAACACACCTCATGTGGAGCCAAGCCTACCCATACACTTTTGGTCTTCCACAAAATCTAATGGAAAGTCAAGGGGAAACACAGAGGCAACAGAGCTGCACATAAACACTGATGCCTAAAAAGCCCACCACCAAACCATTATTTATAAGTTAATTGATAACTTTCAGTCATTCATTACATAATCATTTCTCATTAAAAAAGCAAGAAAAAGCATTTTCTCCAGTAGTTTTCTATCTTCTGCTTACTTAATGCTGGCTTTTCAAATATTTATTTCATTTTTAAGCTTCACCTACTAACTTTAACCACTCCAAATAGCTAGTGAGAAGCACTTACTAACAGATTCTATGAAGGAAAGAAATAGCAATAATCAATTCTAAAACCTGGCAGAAGTTACAGATAGGTGGAGACTAAGAATATATCTTTGAGATTTGAAAGCAGGTGTTTAACCTACCTTAACTCCATCCGGTTTTTTCAGTAAACTCTTGGCTGCTGTAAAACAAGACAAATAATTTCAATGTCAGGTGGTTCCCCTGAGGTCACCCAGCTGTGCAGCAAACCCCCAGTGCCTCCCAGCTCCAGGTATGTTCTCAGCTTTTATTTCCACCTTTCATTTGTCTGAGCACGGCGAATGAAACCTTTAGGAAACTACCAATCCTTAGGATTATCAAACATCTCTTTTTCCATTGACTAAAGCCATAGGTTGACTGTACTTATACAAGGAGAGAGCTCCTTGGGTGGCAGAGAGGAAATTGGAAGCAGGGTGAGTGTCAAAGCAGCAGCTTTGGATATATTCATTTTCTCAATTGCAATATATTTCTATTTGTTTATGGGGATAGTTAGATATGACTATGAAAAGGTTCTGATTGGTCTCTCATTGTTCTGATGGCAGGGACTTGGACCAGGTGTCTGCAGAGCCCACTGGTGTCTTAAAGAATTTATCCATATCCATAATCCCCCTCTGGGGACTTCCCACCGTGACACCATCAGCCTCCTTGCATGAAAGGGCAGCACAGCTGCAAGGAAGAAAGGAAGGACAATTTGCTAGCAAAGGGTTGTTTTGGGGAATTGCTGCCCATGAGTCAATAATAACAAATTCTAGGCTTTGCCTCAGCTCCTAATGAAGAAAACCTGCTATTTTCTGAATCATGTTGTACACTGATCCAATTTCTTCAACATTTCATTTGCCATAACGTTATTCATGTGTCAGGCTTTAAATTCCACCACTTAAAACTAGCATCAAATAATTCCAATTTACTAAATTTGGAAGGCTAACGTGCAAACAAGCACAGCACAGCTCTGAACCTGAAAACATTCACAGCAGAAATACGTGCTGGCTGACCTACCAAATCCATATAAACTATTCACTAAAGCGTAAGTGCTTCATGAATCACTGCCAAAGACTTGAAGAATAATAAATTACACAACAAGCCTGGCGTTATTGGTGTTTTATTGTTGTTTATGACCCAATCTTCCCATCAGAAAGTGTTCCACAGCTTAGGTTGTAAGAAATTGCTATTCTATTTATAAGGGAGACAGTCCTGACACAGAGCTCCCATCATTACTGGCATCCCTATCTTAAAAAAAAAACCCCAAACCAATTGGACTTTGCATGCCCAAGGGTGCTCAGACTGGCTAAAGAAACTGGAGTTACTGAGTATGTGGTTTATGTTTAAAGCTAATTTTTGTAATTGTAGCTTATTTTTGAGCTACATCTGCATTAAGTGCTCATTTTACAGCACAGAAAATGTAGGATCACCTCAGAAACTGCAGAAATGACTAATGCCCATTATTGTGTTGTTTACATGAAATAAACCCTGGCAAGTGAAGCCGGGTTGATGTTTCTAACTTCACTAATGTATCAGCCCTCCAAATGCAGTTTAATAATTATGGATATTAGCCAACACTACCATTAAAACTCCCACATGGCCATGTCTTACAGCTAAAATGAAAAAAAAAAAAAAAAATTGTGCCTGTATTGTGCAGCAGGACCATTGCATGTTTTTATTTACAGAAACATGGAAGTAAATATTGAAACCAAATTGTTCTCCATATACTTTGGAGATAGGACACTCCCTGTGGCAATGTGTGCTTTCAGGACCTGAGGCAAGAGGGCCTTAGATTTTACATTACCACAAATATTGTGGGCACTCCATTAACTTCAGGAATTTATTTAGGGTAAGCAAAGGGAAGGAGATATTTCTGAAACGTAAGGACAAAAAAACCCAGAAGTTAATTGCTTTCAAAGCCTCTTTTATACCCTTAAAAATATGGGAAAACATAGATTAAATTCTTATAGGCTGCTGTAGGTCCTTTTGCTAGGTTTGTGCATGAAACTTCTGAGTTCTTTTAATGCTTGACAAACACCGCATGTTCTATGTAAACAATTCAATGAGAGGCAGTAAAATGAGGGCACCAAAAGCAATAACACCAAGTATTTATTGCGTGTGTGGCACCTTTGGCACGTCCTTCGGAATGTGCCCAGGATGGATTACTATGCAGTACTGCATGTTACAGGACATATTCTGGGACTCTGCTGGGTTTGGTCTGAAATGTATTTTTAATAGTATTTGGATTCATCTTTCTTTAATCACAGATACTGCATACAAATCAAATATTTAAAGAATTTGCAGGAGAAAAGCAATCAGCATATTCTAAATTAAGCCCACAATGAGAAATTTCTTGCAACTACAAGCAAGAGCTATAAATAAAACCTAAGGCAGCGCTACTAGGCCAGAAAGCAGACTGGAAACAAATGGTTTGTGACAACATGTAGAAATTAAAGTGATTGAGGACAAACAGCAGTTTGGATTGAGAAGAGAAAAGAGATGTTCCTTTCACGTGCTGAGGGTCTTACCTCACAAGAAATATACATTCCACATAAAAGGAAGAAAAAAAAGGAAAATAAAACACTTTTATAACCACATCATTATGGACAAATGACCTTCATAAGCATGCTTTGCAATGAAATACAACAGATAAAGAAACTGAAAAAATAAAATGTCATCAAGAAAAAGTATGGGTGGCTATGGTGTAAAACAAGAGATGACATGTGAAAAAAGCCAAAAACCTTGTTTGCTTTTCATGCTGAAATACTGTTTTAAAACTACTTCAGCTTTTTTGGTTCATGGAAGTTGAATTTGATCCTTACATATATAGACAGTGACAGTTATGAAAAGGGATGAGGAATGATTTGTTTGTTTGATATTTAACAGTAATTCATTTTTACAAGAAGTGCAGCCTACAGCCTTCCCACCTTTTAAATGAATTGGCAGGCACTTGAATTCATTAAGCACTAACTCAAGGTAATTTAGATAAACATAGTCCTCTGTGTTTAGGTGTGTATTAAAGAAGGGAACTTAACTAAGAAAGAAATTGTATTTCAAGTACTATGCAAATTGAACAAGTTGTTCTTGCATTCATGATTATGTAATTTTTTTTGGATGAGTCAGTGCTTATTATTATTCAAAACATGCCCAGAGCACTATCATGTTTTTGTCTGTACAGTAATTTATGTTACACTCCAATAGTTACATCACAGAGTAGGAGGATATGTAAAATTACTGGTTTTTAAATCTGGTGTTCTATTTCACTATTCACTGGAAATCTCAAATGGCAAAACGAAAAATTCAACAGCATCAGTATTCTGGCAATTCTACTACTGAGGACAATTCTAATTCTACTAACTGCAAATGTATTTTAGTTTTTGCTAATAAAATTTGTTTAGTGTAAGATCTAAATCTCCAGAGTCATCAGGACAAAACTGTTTCATAAAGAGGAAGTAACTCTCCTTACATCCAGCTAGGCACTTCTGGGCATTAAAAAGAAAATGGGGACTCATGTTACTACATTTCTTGCTCCTTAGCAAAGCAATAAAGAAATCAATGTGTACTGATTTCATTTTTAATACAGGATGCAACAGAATCATGGAATGACTTTACACATATATAAAAATACTTAAGTTCAAAATGTTGTTTGGTGATACTTACGCATGTGGAGCTATATGCGCAACTTTCAATTTTCCTGCACCAAAATAGGCATGAAAACATTGCCTGTCTTTTGACAGGTAATAATCAAAAAGCAGGGAAGGAGCTCAAATTCTACAGAAATTCTATAAGAAAATTTCTTTGGCCTAAAGAGATTAAATTCTATTTTGCTTCATCAAAGGAAACAACATAAATCATACTTAAATGCTCCTGAATGAATCCTAATTAGATCTCAGCCTTCACAGACATCAAAATATAAAGACTGCATTAATCTGGAGCTAAATGAACATACCTGAGAAATTTCTGGTAGCCAGCATTGTTGTCAAAATGGCCCCCTGTGTACACACACATTTTCTCAAATTAGCATCACACTTGTGTAAAACTCCGAATTCCAATACAACACAACAAAAAGGAAAATACACGAGTAAATTACACCAATTACTGAATTAACCCGGAGAGAATGGATTATCTGTGCATTACCTCTCACATGCCATGTCATGAGTGCATAAATTATAATGTAATCTTAATTACACACCTATCAGCAATCTTGATAATCTCAAATATTTACCAATTGTCAGTATGTAATGCACAGGTCAGTGTTCAGAGGCATAGTAATTATTCAAAATACATGGCTGAACATGAAAGAGACTTTACTATTGTTCTTAAGATTCTTTTTTTTAGGGAGGAATAGGAGCTTATTTGTAATGTGCACATTAGACAAGTTCACATCTGCAAAGTTATCCTGTCTGGCCAGGGAAAAACAAAGGATAATTCAGAAGAATAACTTTAAGGGTTTTCCTTCAACGAAATCCTTTTATTGTGTCTAAATACAGAGGATTGATATTATTTTGAATTACAAAAAAAAAAAAGCTGAATTCTATTCACTTTGATGAAAAGTTTAAGATCTTCAAGCCAAAATCTGATCTTCTATCAACAGGCTATTTAAGAATAATATTCTAGAAAAACTGTTCACAGACACCATTTGTTTTGCACATGGAACACAAGCACAAGTTTTCATTCTTACCTTTAGTTTTCTTCTTGCATTGAATTTCTTCAAGCAATCTACAGTCTCTTGTCTGTGCATCATAGAGGCAACAGTAGAACGTTGCTGAGAGAAGAAGAAAAGAATTATTTTGAGGAGCTCAGCCAGCTGTTTAGCTGTTTGTTTACTCTACAACACACACATTACAACCCATGGTCCATAGCTTGGGCCTTTAATTTCTACCTTGTCTGACCATCCCATCATGCTCATTTTACTCAGCCTTTTCCACGTATGAAGTCCACTTGAAAAGACACTGTGTGGAATATACTGAGAACAGGAGGAGAGTCCTGGATCCAGGAACAGCAGGCAGCCTCAGCTACCTGCAGACTGACTTTGCAGAATTCCCTTAATTCCCTGCCTGTACATTTCATGCTTATCTGAATGATTTCAGAGAAATGAAGATACGAAGCATTATCTAACTCTGAGTTACTTTCCTGCACTTTCTTTTCTTTGAAAAAATAATAGACTAATTTTAGCAGGGAACTTCTGCACAACAAAGTCAAAGGCAAAGGAGCTAATTTCTTCAAAAATCTTATCCCAAGCTGAGATCTCAATACAGACCACTATTGAACGTATCTGTGTAATTGTAATTTTACAAGTTATAGTTACACAGCTGCATGAACATGGGCAGAAGTTATTCTCTAAACACCTTCACTATATGCTGAAGCAAACCATAAGCTGATTTGTCTGCCAAGTGATCCTGTTGAACCTGTGGAAATTACTTACACAGATCCATGGATGCTTTAGTGCTTCCGATGCTGTGATACGTTTCGCTGGGTTGATGGTGAGCATTTTATTGATTAGGTCTTTTGCTTCAGGAGTCACCGTGTCCCATTCTGGTGAGGGGAACTTCAGAAAAAAGTACACAGATGTATATTGTCCTGTACAATCTTTACACAATTTTACCTCAGGATCCAGTACTGGATTCAAATAAGAGCTTAAAAACTATAAGGCTCTGTCTTTTCCTCATCATCATTTACAAATTATCTAAACCTGAGGAACAACAGCCTGTTTAACATAGTGTGGTTAACTTTTTCCTCTAGGAAACTCTAGGAAACTCCTGCTTAGAGGTACAATTATAAATAACTGAATAGAGTATGGTACATACATCATAAGCACCAGCCTTGATCTGCTGATAAAGCCTGTGCTGGTCTTCATCCCAGAAGGGGGGGTATCCCACCAGGAGGATGTACAGAATGACTCCTGCAGAAAATTCACACCAGTGTTAAGGGCTTTCAAGAAACAAACTCCAGAAATTAATTTTGCACCCAACAACCATGCAAAACAAAAGGTTCACAAGTGTCATCCCAGCCACTGAAGAATACTGCCCCTTCATACTGGGGAAAACAGTAAAAGGGGGGTTCACAAGGTAACATCTTACAGAAAACACGGGCAATAATGAGCATTTGACATGACATGAGGAGCACTGATGGGAAATATTTATCTAGCTGGAGAAATAATATTCCATGATTCTGGATGTTCTACGAAAATGCATTTTTTAATTCTGGTTTTATCACGGCTTGTACTGCTGTCTGCAAGATTGTGTTGTAACTATTCTCATGCAAAGCATATTTGGGAAACTTAAATTTCTCTGCATTTGGTCAATAGGAAATTGAATAGACCACCTGCTATTCTGACAGAAATGATTCCCTGTGACTAAAGAAAAGTGCTTTCATAAATACAACCACATAGTAAGTGTGGGTAGAAGTAAAATAAGGAAACCAGCCACTGTTCTCAGCTGGGTAGCTGCCACTTGCTGGTACCTCAAAACACACTGGATGCGTACGAGAAGTGGATGATAAAGTAAATGCTCTGTACTCCAGTTCAGAAAACATTTAATTTTGCATTATATCTGTAGTTGGGGTATATTGATCAGACCAAATTTTAGGCTGCTTGTGAACCAAAACTAAATATCTAGCTCACAGTATGAACTCTTGTGTTTTCTAACTAATTAGACATCATACATCTGCAGTATTTAACACTTCTTGAAAGTATGTCGTACAGACATGGCCAACAATGCCATGATAACACAACTTAGTAAATAATTAAAAAAAAAAAAAGGCTTGTAGAGTAACAAAAAATCCCATGACCTCTACAAGAAATTAATACTGAACTTTATTAAATGCCTATTTTCTGATGCAGAATATAATGTACCCTGGACATAATTTCTCACCCTTAAAACTTACCACCTTTATAGTGGACTGAATATGACTTTCAGAGCAATTTCTTACCACATGCCCACATATCCACGGGTTTTCCATATGGATCTTTTCGTAACACTTCTGGCGAAAGGTATCCTGGAGTACCAGCAAAGCCTGGGAAAAGGCAAGGCAACTCTGGTCAAAACCTGTACATACTCTGCAAAAAGCAAGTGATTCTCATCTCGGCCCACAAGACCCAAGACATCATTTCCCAAGCCATGGCCATGAACTGCTTCATTTGCCTATTTGATTTTTATGACACATGACCTAGAGGTAATGCTGACATTATGAGGGACCAACTGACCAAGCAGAGGGGCAGCTACAGTATCCTATATAAAAGGAGATATATTTCACACAAAATTAGAGCTACATCTAATATGATCTTTCCACTGCAGAACTCGTTTCTGCGAAGTCATTCCACTTCTGGAAACCTCCTTACAAAAGTTTACAGGAAGCATCTCTGAAGCAATCTGGCCTTTAAAATTTATATGTTCTTCATCCTTTATTCATTACCAGCAGTGCTGCTTTCTCTGAGCAGAAATGCAAAATGTAGGTATAAATATTACTTTTCTTAGGACACTGTAAAGGATAAAAACTTAATGACCATTAACAGTCTGCAGCACTTCAGTGAGTATGTCTGCTCTTTCAGGCATCTTTGCCTAAAATAAGTGCTTGGGAATTCCTGAGAGGTGAGAATTCGGTGGCTTTCATGAAGGACCACATGCTATTTGTGCAATACCACCCTGGATTCCACAAAACTCATGAGAGACGGTGATAACATATAAAGAGTACAGCTACAGAAAAAAAGAAGCCTTTGCCCTGCAGTTGCTAATTATTTTGGAGTGGGAGGAGGAAATGAAGCAACACATTCTGTATATTCTACTGAGAAAAGAGCTAAAACATGGTCATGAAAAATAAGCTTGTTTTTTGCAGTCTCCTGATATGGAAGCTATGAATTGTTAAGGAGTACTATCACACAGGAAACACATCTTAAGCTCCTTGGAGGAGCTGAAATATAGATGTTCAAAGTAGCTTTAAATAGAGTGCTGTTTCATATCTCTTCTTGGGTGCAGTGCTCATTTTAAAGAGGAAGCAAAGTTGTCTTGACTCTAAAACTTACCACAGCTCAATGAACATTACTATGCAAGACTTGAAAATAAACTTTAAAGCAAAAATAAATATAGTACTTAGCTAATCTTATCTCTCCATTAAGATACAAAACAGGTCTAAACAGAAATAATTGATACAGTTTTAGTACAAAGAACCATAGAATGGTTTGGATTTGAAAGGACCTTGAAAATCATCTTGTTCCAACCCCTGCCATGGGCAAGGACACCTTCCACTAGACCAAGTTGCTCCAAGCCTTGTCCCTGGCCTTGGACACTTCCAGGGATGGGGCAGCCACAGCTTCTCTGGCCAACCTGTGCCAGGGTCTCACCAGCCAATTTTTTCCTATTATCTAATCAAAACCTACTCTCTTTTAGTTTGAAGTGATTCCCACTGGTCTTGTCACTACGTGCTCTAGTAAAATAGTCTCTTCCCAGTATTCTGAGTGGTTTAAAGCAGCAAACACAGAAGGGTACACAGCCCTGATTTCAGTAAAGAAGAAAGAACACACTGAAATAGGTAACTGTTATTGATCAGGTTATTTTATAACTGCTCAGAGGGACCCCCAAACAAGTATGTATTTTTCAGAAAGGTGTTGCTACTTGTATTAACTCATTTAGCTAAAGCTACTTGCATAGCTGGAAACTGTGACTGTGTAGTGTCCAGAAGAGATTGCATCACCTTGTACTCCTATCCCTGTATGATTTCTCTAGGTGCCCAGAGGTCCAAGACAAAATCCGTGCTTTGTTGAGCTCAACCTGCCTGACACTTTCCCAGTACATTAAACACCTGCTAAGAAGGTGGCAGGTTTCAACTAAACCCTGTAATGCTTTCTACAAATAGGCAAAGAACAAGTTTGTTTTGCAAACATGCAAGCCGGGGAAAGTATTCTGTTGTATTCAAACACACAGAGCTCGAGCCAGTTTCCTGCTGAGGCACAGTCATGGTTCAAGCAGAAAAGGGACCATCACACCAGAGGACTACACCCAAAAAAAATGAAAAAAAAAAAAAAAGAAAGAAAAAGAAAGAAAAACATACTGATGCAGAGCTATAATTAGAATCAGAGCATGCCATGACTCATTATGTGCTGCAGAAGCCAGCAGAAAGCAGAAAAACCTTCTGAAAGAAAGTGAGAAAGTTCAAAATGCCCAGTCCATTGGAGTTCATGTTCTGCCCTGTTAATGCAGTGCTAAAGCTGAAAGCAAGAACTTGCACCACTCTGGACAGGTTTTGCAGAGCAAGTTGCAAAAAAGGTACAGAACCCACTCATCGAGTACCACTTTTTTTTTTTTTTTTTTAAAGAAAAAGCCCCTTCAGACTACTTTCTTTTCATTACCTTGCTGACTCTTCCTTACATATATATTTTGAAGACATCCTGTTCCTTTCTACCAAGTTCTCATGATGCTACGAGTCTAAACCAAGCACTTCACAAGAACCAAATGACAAATAATATAGTGCAAGATTTTACAGGGCCTTGCAACCTCCTGTGCATCACCTGCAGGTACACTATGCACAGAAAATATCCCCTAAGTCAACTTCAATCTGCTGATTTTTTCTTGAGATGCTTCCTGTTTACCTGATGTTTTTGTTATTGTAACAAACCACTTGTGTTTTGCCCTGTTGCTATTTCACTTCTTTCATACTGCTCTGTTTGTTGATATGCAAGAGCAATCTCCTGTCTTTTGTGGATTACTGAAATCCATTTATAAAAAGAGTGGATTTAAAACAACAGCCTGGCTTATAAAGATGCCAACATATGTCCAATGGTACTGCCTGTGCATCTACATGTACTTATAGCTGTGAACACTCAACCTCCCAACTCACTGCCCATAAAAACCTTTGTGCTTCTGCTCCAAGCTCACAACCACTTTGTTACGTTTCAAACTGCACCTTCTAGCTACTCTAAGGGAGAATAGGCAGCTGCTATAAATATTTTATTCTGTATTTTTTTCCACCTGGGATTTACAACAAATTTTTCCCCATGCTTCACAACTGTTCAAGGAGGGTAGTACGTGAGACACGTGTATCATAATTGTACATGCACTGTTGTTTAAAATTACCAGTATTAAATATTTTCCACCATTCTCCTTGGGGCATCTATCAACTGTAACAAGCAATCTGTAATTAGTGTCTGGCTACAGCCTCAGGTGCTCAATCCCCCCTATTTTCCCTTTCATTCAAGTCACATTCCAAAGTGTTTCAGAATCAAATTTTCAGGTGTTTCCAGCTGACAGAGACCTGTACAGACAAAATGTTTTGATGACTGGGCAGGTACACTCAGCAGTATTACCCTACTGTCTTATTCCTTAGTCACCTGAGCACCTGAGGGGAAACCACCCATCTCTCCCCCAGGCTCTACACCCATATTTCCTGCCTCTAGATACTCAGAAGAAAGTGGGAGAGAAGGGGTTGTGTGCACCTAAGCCAAATCTACAGGCTGACAGAAGCTAGGACAAACTGGGAATCAGGAAACCCAGGCTTTCCAGGGTCAAGGAGCCACACAGCTGCACATTTCCCTCTGGGGTGAGAGTGGGGCTGTTTGGGAGGCTTAACCATTACACTGAATAAACGGTGAGGAAAAAATGGTATTTACTTACCAAACCAAGCCTGTTGTTCTCCCTGGACTTCTATAGCCAATCCAAAGTCTGCCAGTTTTACTGCCGCTCCCTTGGATTTGCTAGCTAGAAGTAAGTTCTCAGGCTTTATTCAGAGAGAGAAAAAAATAAAAAAATTGAGATGAAAGATAAGTAAATACATTTTAGACAGGTTTTCACTTTTTCTGTTTTAGTTACAGTAGTCTGGAAAAGAACAAATACTTCGAGGAGTGAAAAAGAGAAGAAACCCATGAGTTTTCTCAATGAAATTGCAAAAACTGCACTTCCCCTTCCTATCTGGAAAGGACCACCAGGCCTGTAATGAGCCTTCACGAGCCCAGGCCAGCAAGAGTAAGGACAGTGTGCAGAGAAGGAGGGCCAGAATGGGCATATGGAGCTGTGACACCCACTGGTGTGACGGGACAGGTCAGAGATTCCCAAGAGCTCACTCCTGGAAAAATGAGGCAGGAAACTCCCAAAAGACAGGGATTCATCGATGACTAGTCTAGCCCATGCAGTTTGCAGGATCAGGCACCTACAACTGTCAAACAGAAATGCTTTGCATGACATCCCAACAATAACAGCCCTGTGATCATATTTGTATTTAGAGGGCAGGTGTATTTACATTGCAAATCTTTCAGCAAAACCAGCACACCCACGTTTGTGCCTGCAGAGAACCTTTACAAATAACAATGTTAGTTAGTGAAAGTTCCCACTTTGCTTTTTTTTTACAGGGTATGTTGGTCACATCTGAAATGAAATGCTACAGTACACTCGCACAATTAAAGGTAAAGGATTTGAACATAACAATTGTGTTCATTCTACTGTTCATAATGAATCCTTTTAACTCCAGTTAGCAAATACATCAAATGTAAATTGCCCAAAGAAAACTTTATTGTATGAATGTTTGCTTTAAAAATACAGCTAAAAAAGTACTGTAGAAATCAACAGATTATTTATTTCAGAGAACTGTGACCCTCATAGCATTTTCTTTCCATGTCTTTCTTTCCAATCCCCATGACTTTTAAAAAAGGTTTTCTTCTACATTTACAGAATAACAAAACTCCACTTTCATGGGTATTGCTGTGACTCCTCAGAAGCAATTTCTGCAGTGGTCTGTGACAAGGGACTTCACTATATCCAGGTTGGAGCTGGGGCCCCAATCCTGCAAACTCTCCAAGGCATATTCCTTGTCCAACCCAGCTGTAATTGTATCACTTCCAAGGGACTATTTATGCGATTGCAGTTAATCCCATGCATGTACTGAGGTTGGAAGCAATTAAGATCATAAACCTCTTTCAGCAAAGGCTATCTTTAATACATGTCAGGTACCCAGCAAAATATGCTTGAGCCTAATTAAGACCTCAGTCACAGTGATACTTCTATTAATTAACAACACAATGGGCCCTGACAAACTCTTTAGTCTAAAGGTGGTTTTTTCCCATCTCATCAAACTGTGAAGGAACATTTTTTCAGCAATTTACCGATGCTGTACTCTCACTCATCCCTTTGTCACTCTGTCATAGGTTAGACAGTATTAAAAAACTTTCATCCATAGTTACTTGATGAATCTTCTGTTTCCACAGTTTTAAAAATTGAGATGAAGGGAACTCAGAACAAATTATAATCTTTATATTCACTTAAATTGTTATTAACCACCTCAACTACATTATATGAAATACTAAGTGCAGAGCTGAGGACTGTTCTCTAGGTTCATCAACACTGATTTAAGCAATGTCACGCTCCTTGCCATTTAACAACACTAATTCAACAGTCACATAGTTCTGCAAGGTTTCCTCTCAGAGTGAGAGAAGTTCACAGTAATTAATTCCTGGAATGCTGTTCTTGTATAAACCTCTTACAGCAATGGAAGATCCTATTTGGTTGCGACCTTCAGGCAAGACAAAAGCAGTGAAAAGCCTCCTCCTTTTGGATTAAATACAAGCACTACCCCATCCAGCACATACTGCTTTCCCAAAAAGTGATTATGTTCGAAACACTGGGTTTGTGTTTTCTGCTGCTGGTTTGTTTTTGTGTTGGTTTTTTTTTTTTTTGGCTTCTGTTTTCCTCTTGGGATTGTTTTTTTATTCCATTACACGTCTTTGCTCTGCAGAAGTACCACTTTCACAGGTGAGTATGTTCCACCAGAATTCCTGATTTACTCCCATGCCAAAGACAAGAGCCTTTTGTGCCATGCCATGTGAGACTGTGTGCTTAACCAATATGCAGCAGCCGTTCGAGGCTGGCCAGAGGAATGTGGGTAATCATCATGCATTAAATGGGAATGAGCACAATTACTTGGGAAACATTAACAGCGCTGCACAAGACTTGTTCCCTGGATTCAGTGGTGTCACCTTGTGCTCCCTGTCGGCGGGCGGCAGCCAAGCATGCATAATGGCACTGTTAACTGCTAAAATTACTTACAAATAAATTAACGTGATTTATGACACACTTTTCCAAAGGTCTTTAATCCTTAAGATACCAAGTACTTAAGCCTCTGTGTAATTTTCCTTGAATACACCTAGAACAGCCACTTTTTGGCAGAAGGTAAGAGGGTCATAACCACAAATTCACTAAAGTTTCAGAAAAGCAGGAATGCTGCTGCCTGACAAGAACTGGAATTCCTACCTGGAAGTGCACTTTTACTAGCTGGTTAAGCAAGGTAGCCACTAATAGGTTAATTTTTTTCTGGGTCTAGGATCTACCACCGTTCTGACTTACGCCAGTGATTACAAACACAGCAGCAACAAGCACTTCTGCAGGTCATAAGAGGCTGCAAAAACTCCAGTCTGTTTGCTACTAGAAGGGAAGTTAAATAAAACGAGATCATCCAAAATCTCCCCACCTCCAAGCATGCCATCATGTTGTGGACTGAGTTATCAAAAAAAATACATCAAGTTTTGCAATTTAAGGATCCATGACAGCCCATAACCACCTTCCACATCTTGCTGTTCTGCTCCTGGCATCTTCTTTTCAGCACATGACATTCTGCTCAGATTTCACCACAGTCTTTCAATTAATTCTTTGGGTTTTTTGGCTTTGGCCACAAAGTTGTAACTGAAGAAGGATGGTTTTCTGCTTCCTCAAGTTTACACTTTCACAAATGAAACTGGGCACTACAGCTTGGCAGAAACACTTTTTCTCACACTGTTTTTTCAATACATCCTGGATTTGCCAGAATAAGAAATCCCCACATGGTCTGGAGCAGGCAATAGCTGGATTTAATGCATTCCCAAATAAAAAGTTGTTTTGTGTGAATGTATGAAAAGTAATAGAAAGCATCACTTATTTCATCAGCTTGCATACTACAATCCTATTTTTTTAATTCCTTTTGATGCTAGAAGCATAGGACTGCATGTATGGTGTGGACAGGAATCGCTGGAGCAGCTGGACAAATCTGACATCCTTTCATTTAAACTCATTCCACGTTATCCAGCTGCCATGCAAGATTTACAGCCTGGACAGAGATTTGTCAGTCTCCTGTTGTACAACCGTGACACAGGAAAATCCAGGAGTGCAAAATTGGTAGAAAATTTGGGGTCTGCATCTTTGAAACTCATCCTGCTCTCTGAGCTTTTTTGGAACAAGCCCCTTTGAGTTTCTTTATGACAACAACATAGACCTTATAAAGTCAGACAAGAACAGCTTGTTTGGGAATGAAGGCTGGCAAGAAAGGTGACAGCATTCTGATTCCAATGTTATTACTTGTGATAACCACTAGAAACTCTTATCGTAGGAGGAAATTTCTACTCCTCAGAACTCATTCAGAAAGAAAAACCAAAGCCCAAGAAGCCGTGCCACAAGGGATTAGCGTGTTTTGCTGCCTTAGCCCACACACCATTTTTAATCTGCCTCATAAAGGATCTGATAGTTCACACTTCCATTTGATTTCAAAATAAACCATCTTCTTTTCCTTGAGGATCAAGAAGCCCAAGTGCCCAAAAGAAGTCCTCTCCCTCATCCAAAAGGTAAGCTTATTACGAGCTCTGGGACAGCCTTCTCTCTTGGAGCCTCACAGTAAAAGAAAATGATCTTGATTTGCTTCTTTCCTTGCCAACATATTTTAAATGCAGAGAGCATTCCTGCAGCAGATGCCTCTAGCCATTTGGATATATACACAGTTAAGAAAGAGGGAATGCTCTCTCAGCACAGGGTTTTCTTTAGAAAGTTTCTATCCCAACACTAAAGCCCATCTGGAAGGAACAGGACTCCTCAGTTGAATGTAGTGAGAACACTGTAGAAATTCCTGCTTTTAAAAGATGTTTTGTAGCCCAGCCATCATCTGGAGGAGAGAGGTCTCTGTGCCAGCGATCCCAGAGCAGCTGACCTTCCATCACTAAAATGCATGGCATGCAAAGGCTACTGTGCTTCCCAGAAGCACTCCAAATTCTGCTGATGAGAGATGGGAAGTTGCCCCCATGCCCTGTCCCAAAAGCTCTGGATTACACAGAGGAAGAGCATGTATTGAACGAATACACACAGTGCTTGAAAAGCACCTCCTGTTCTCCCAGTACTGCCCAGCACTGGACAGCCAGGTACTGGCCAGTCTCGAGCAGATTTCCTCTGGGGAGAACGAGCTTGTTCTTGCATGTAGGTGAAGCCAAGTTAAAAAATAAACGAGCCAAGGGGAAAAACAAAAAGAGGGAAGCGTTTATATTTCGGCTGCTGGCGGCCCTGCGGGGCAGGGATGCTGCTCCGGCGGGAAGGCGGCGGAGCAGCAGCACTCACCTTGAGGTCGCGATGGACCACGCCCATCTGATGGCAGTGCAGCACGGCCTCCAGGATCTGCTGAATGCAATGACTGCATGCAAACACCATGGGCGCCCGTTAGTTCCAGCACCAGGCGCCGGGGCGNGGGGCGGCGCCCGCGGCACGGGGCCGCCCTCAGAGACGCGGCGGGGCGGCGGCCTTGGCTTCGCTTGGAATTTAACACCGATTTCTTTTTTAACGGCAATTTTTAAAAGGAAGAAATTTTGCCACTAATTCAAAGTCGTAATAAATAATTGGCATTCTCTGTGCTTTCTCCTCCGTCCTTACTCAGAGCCTTCACAGAGGCATTAAAGAATTGTAGAAATGGTTAGAAATCGCAGCGGCCATGGAGGTAGCCCCCAAGCCCCCTCCAAGCCAGGTGCCAGGTCAATAATTAGCTCCTTGCCGCCCAATTTAGCCGGCAATTAGCGGCACTTGCCTGAGGGCTTGTCACAGCCGAGCGCAGCAGCGTGCGGCCGCTGTTCTGCCGCTGCCCCCCGGGCCTCAGCGCAGCAGTGGCGGTCACATCTGCAAGCTGACATACATCACAGCCAGGGGTCACCGCCTGTGCCCGCACGGGACAGCCCCAGCACGGCACCCGGCACAGCGGGGCAAAATCCAGCGCCTGCGCACGACACGACTTTTTGGGCAACCATTCCCCCTTTTGCCATGATGTATATTAGGCCTGTAGACTTGCAAACTGGAAAGAGGCGTCATGCATTATTGGTTGGACTGTTTGGAGAGTGAGGAGGACAGGCAAGGGAACATCGCAGACATCCCACCCTCTGCCCCTACCCAGCGGAAAGAAAACCCCAAAATTCTTATATCCAATTGATGGGCACCAGATACTGACCTTCAGGTCTCTGTGAACTATGCCATTTAGATGACAATGATTAACACTTTCTAGAATCTGCTGTATACAATGACTGCAAAGATACAAGGGCAGAATGGAAGGGAGAACATTTTAAAGGCACATAATCACATTAAATACAAAATAAAATAAAACTTAAAAGCAAAAGGTAAAGAACAAAAACAATTTTACACCTCTTGACAAGTCTTGATTGCACTGTGAACTGGAACAACAACATTGTTGAATATAGAGATATTTCCAGCTCCAATACATCAAAAAACAAAGCAAAACAAAAAAACCAAAACCAAACAACAATAGACGTTTAACATGGAACATATGACACCTATGAGACAGAATCATCAGACTGTATTTTCATTCAGCAGTATGGAAGCTTTTTCCAGTTTCCAAAAATTGCTATAGGAAAAATAAAGTGGAGGAGGTAAAACAATTAGTGGCATGTTTTGGTTTTCTTAATTTTTTGTGGTGAAGTTAACATTACAACAAGTGCTGAAACAAGAAAATGCTCAGAAATGACATGATATACAGAAAACAAATGAAACAAAAAAAGTCAAAAGCTGAGGAAAAGCAAAACATTTTTCATTTTGAATCGAATGGTTTCTTTAAAACGATTAGTAGAATAAAGCCAAGTCATTCAAAAACGTGGCATGCATTTTCATTTAAAATAGTGTCCAGCTCTAGTTTAGTTAGGAGTCACTCAGGAAGTGAAAATCCACATTAAAAATTTAGACAAATGTTTTCGTTTGGTGCTTCCAGTAACTGAACTAGCACCTATTTTTTCATGCCCAGGTTTGCAAGTTTTGGCCAGTCTATGATGCCAAAAAGCTCAACTGAAATATTATCTTTTAGAGCACTGGAACTTTTTCAGATGGTTTTTTTGGCACTACAAGAGCTTTTAATTTTTTTTTTAAAGACACCTTTGTGGCACGGATGAGTAATGATAAGTAATACAGAGTAGTCAAGATGCTGCTCATCCAAAAGGTTTTGACCATGGAATTCAGAAGGAACGGTCATAAATCAGTAACTGGAGCCCAAGCCTGAAAACCCTTTCTTAGGCAAGTAGTTCACAACTCACTGCACTGTTTGAGTACAGACTACTGGCGTGAGCAAGGGCTTGCAGGAGCAGACCAGTGTGACAGTCCTGGGAGAGGCATCCACAGAGAACAGGAACTATTTCTAGAGGGATACACACATACACACACTAGATATATTATATATATATGGAGATATATATACATATATATATATATATATATAAAAATATGCAAAATACAGAGATGCATCATAACTAGATATTTCACTTATTTGGTCAAATTTTTACTGAATATATAAAATGTATATATATATTCTATATATATACATATATATGCACAGCCCCTTCCAATATGTCATAATTCTAGAACAGAAAAAAATCATCATTGCAATTTTTTCTTTTAATTCCCTACTACCTTAAAAACACACAAGGACAACATATACTGGCCTTTGGCATCAATATTAGAAATTTGCTTCAATCACAGTAGGAAAAAATTATCTGAAAATTTTTTAAACATAGCTCCTCTTCTTCTACCCCACCTAAATCCCTAACGCTGTTTTTCCTTCTACAGGGTGTTTTGCTATGTGTTGTTCTATACTTAAATGACTAAAGTAATGATATTTCTACCATTCCTACAGATGTACTAAAAGCAAATACAGTGGAAGCTTCCTAATACTCAGAGTAACTTCTTGTCCATTCATTATTATCCTACCACGGTTGTTAGGAACACTTAATTCCTTCTGGCCATCTCTCAATTAATTCCAAATGTAAAGGCATAATTTAAAATTACATGTACTAAATCTGTATCATTGGGGGGGTGGGTGTTTCTAAACACACAAAACCATGAGGATTCTTTAAATTTACTTCAAGATCAATTTCTGTGAAGAGTGTGGTGGTAGAACATACTTTCATTAAAGTAATTGACCACAATGTTTAAGATTCTTAATTTTATGAGAATATTTAAGATTTATTATTATATGAGGACAAACATGAGATAAGTGGTCCTGATACTTTATGCATGCGAATTATGATAATTGTCAACTTATTCTTCAAGTTTTTCAACAAGCACTTGCAGAAAATTGCCAGAGATTTCATATTTGAGCTCAGACTACAAGATGCACAGTATAATTGCTTATTGCTAAAACACAACAAAAATTTTTAACAGGAAAAGGAAATTAACACTTCTGGACTGAGAACAAAAATCATATTTAATGCAAAATTCTTTCAAGACCAACTTGTGCTTCAAACTTTGATCAGCAAATGTAAGAATCCATGGATGAGATACTTGAACTGTTATGTCCAGTTTGCAGTGGAAAAAATGGGTAAAATTTTAACAAATTGAGATCCATTTTCAGCTTTTTCAGATCTGCAGACACCAAGACTTCCTGTGAGTTCTCCACCACATGATCATGAGCCCAAACTGCCAAACTGTGCCCTTCCAAGTCTAAGAGAACTCTTGGAGAAATCCTAGAGTCTCACAGACTGAGCTAAGGAAACTGATGCCAAACACCAGGATATATTTAAGTAACTATCCTAGAATTATCAAAGGCAACATTAGAAAAACAGATTACTTACCTGGCATCTGCTTCACTGTAATATTCTCTTGCAAC
Source organism: Daphoenositta chrysoptera (assembly GCA_013397915.1). Lineage (NCBI taxonomy): Eukaryota > Metazoa > Chordata > Aves > Passeriformes > Daphoenositta > Daphoenositta chrysoptera. The sequence continues at coordinate 629,283 of VZRO01004855.1, read as the reverse complement.
TATATCTTCAAACAATTCACCTCCAGTGACTCTGTTACAAAAAGCAAGATGGGGAAAATGAGATTTCAGAAGTGAAAATGTGCATCTTAGATTAACTTGACAGGGAGAAGTCAGAGAGGAGTAAGTGAAATATTTGTACAGAAAGGCAAGAGGTTTTGCAGCAAGGTGCAGGAACTAAAGTGGAAGGTTTGTCCATCCAAATCATTACATGAATAAAATAGATATGGTGGAAGTGCAGTCATAAATAGAAAATAAAAGCCAAGGGCAGCAGCATATTGGGCAAGATGCCAGACATCAGTTACAGATGTCAAAAGGAAGGAATAAAACTACAAGGATAAAGGGAACTGACCGGCAAGGGAAATTGTGGCTGAAGTTCAGAACAGTTCAGGAAAATTTGTAAACTGCAAAGGTAAGAAATGCTAAAGTACAACAGTGCTAAAAAAGGAAAAGGGGCTTTCAGAGTAGGTCAAATCACAACAGAGGTGGACCCAGGTGCCAGAGGGGCTGGCTTTTTGTGCTTTGGCTAGAAAGAGCATTACTGAGTTAGAAGGGAAGTGTCAGTAGAAGCAGGGTGCCTTAAACAGTTTAACGGCAGATTTTTCCTAGAAAATTTTCATTTACCTTTGTGGAGAAAGTAGGAATAGCTTAGGTAAAGTACCACTTAAAATAAGTTAAGTACAAGGGAAAAACTGTATGATCCTAGGGCCACTAACAGAAGTGGCTGTGCATTGTTGCATACTCAGGAGCTCATTGGACCACCAGTGGTTTAATGGTAGAAAGTGGTTAAAAAGAAATAAAACTAGTTTTATATCCCAAAGATCACAGTCCAGAATGAGCCCTGAGCAGGATGCTGCCACAATCTTGGACTGCATCTGAAATAGGGTGACAGCAATGTCCTCAAGCGCAGCAGTAAAATCCCTCCTCATATTGTACCAGTTCTGGTCACTCATGCTCAGAAAACGGAACTGGAAGAGAAGCATGAACAGAAAAAGTGCTACCAGGCTACCCAGTTACTCACTCATCAGATCTCCTCAGAGAAGCAAACCCAGTTTAGCTTGGCAAAACAAAAGTTAAGAGGGATGAAAACAAATACTGAAGAGAAGCATAAGCCTGTCTCTCCCTAGAGGACAGTTGTAAGGGATAATATCGGTACAATAAAACATGAGCATGCAATACCTATGAGTGAATATAAGGTTAAGATCAGGAGAAGAGTTCAAGCAGTCTCTGTAAGATGAAGATTAATGAGCTTTTTTCCAATAATATGATAAAACTTGTCTGCCTGTGTCACAAGAGTGGACTCATAGCACAGGCAGACCCTTCCTGTAACATTTCTCTTCTATGGTATAGGCTGACAGACTTGCACAGTTAAATGCAATTCTTCACATATACAGGCACTTACATAAATAATTCCTAGGGGAGAAATCAATGTTTGTATTTCATTACTGGTTACAAATGCGTATGTTAGCACATTATATTCCCAATAAATTCCCAAATGTAAAAGCTTGAGTGGGCAACAAAATACTTAAAGACTGAGATGCTTAAAAATCTATACTACAGTGAACACAATTACTATTGAATACAATTAAGTTTATTAGGATTAAAAAATCAAAGGTGAGAATATTTGGAACGTTCAGAACTGTAACATTCACTTGCAAACTGCTGTATTAACACTTTGTTGAGGATCCCAGTTTTCAATCACAATAGATGATGACAGAAATGCCCTGATCAATTAGCAGCACTCCTCCTTTCTTTGAGAAGGCCAGTTCAAGAACTTGATTTTCATTATTTCATTTATATTTACGTTACACCATCCTTTTTCTGGGTTTACACCTGACTGACTCTCAACGTAGAGACTTTCAGGTAACAGAATGCTATTTTGTACAAAACTCTGCAGTAAAATCTGGAGCAGGTAAAGTAGCTTGTTGCCTAATTTGTATTCCCTTTCTTTTTGTCTTCTACCTTCCAGAGACTGGCTTTGGTTGCTGTAGCACAAAATGTTTGATTGATGCCTATTTTGACAGTCTTTCATAACTCCTTTCTGCATATATATTTGTCTGCCACAGTTCTGTTAAAGAGGAATAATTCTCACTCTGTGATGAATGAAAAAACAAAGCATCCTTTGATCTTACTCTTTCCTTAAACACTTATTTCTGATCCAAGCCAAAGAAAGAAAACAGGAAGCTTTAGTCATTAAAGTGCCTTTCAGTGGAAGAGAATACCAAATTGATGTTTGTTCTTCTCCAGCATGGAGGGAAGAAGGGAATATGAAATCTTACTTGCTGACACTAAACATTTGCTTGGTATGAACAACCGTTGTTAAACTATGAAAAGATTAAAGTAGGAACAGAGCAGGTGAATTTCACTGACAACCAAACAAGCAGTCAGCAACTCCCACGCTCTGTCACTCTGAGGGATACCTTAGGAATAGCTCTCCCAAGACAGCTAAATGACCACAATGAAGAAAGGCATGGCAGGGCATGAGGAGAGGCCAGGACCCACCTGCACATTCTGGGCAAACCAGGATGGCTCATGGCCTTGGCTCACTGAGTGTCCCTGAGCAAGGTGCCCCTGCAGCAACAAAGGTCACGGGCATCACAATGCAGGACAGCCCGCAGGTCCCTGGAAGCCACTCACAAATGCCTTTGGTCCTTCACTACAAAGCTCCATGAACAGGTGCCAAGGTACTACCTCCTCGCAGGATGCAAACAGGAATGGATGTCAATGCCTTTTCTGACACAGACCTGTATCTGGATCCTGGGAAGTTCTATTTCATGACAGGCCATTCATTATATAAGCTCTAGTAACTTCCAGGATACAACCTAAAAGCCAGTGGTTCTTTCAAATTGCTATGGTTCTTTTGTGATTTTTCAGAAGAGTATACTAAAGTGGCAACAAGTAAAGCACATGGGTTTGTTTACACAGAAGAGTTACAAGCTGCACGTAGAAACACCAAGGCCCTCTGCACCACTTCTAGAAAAATTGCTGGTTTATGTTTACAAACATAAGAGAATAATTCAAAGGGAACACACAAATTAGCAGAGACAGCTAAACCAGCCTCTGCTGATGATCACCCTGATGTGGTTTCCTCCTAGCTTACATTTGTTTCTTCAATTGCCTTCATAATGGAGCTGGGAGGAAGCATCTTAGAGTGGCCATAGAATTTTTACATTTATCTGTAGCCTTTCTACTTCTGAAACAGAGGTTCAGACACTTACCTGAGGAAAACACTGCTTTGCAAATTAGGCTATTTTTTTGTATTTTCTGTTTATTCTGCACAGTATGGTCCCTGCACTTGGAATCTAAAAGCAAGGCCAGGATTCTTAATGTACCAGTTGTTGCATTTCATCAAGTGCATTAAAACGGGAGATACTGAAAATAGAGAATCTCATTGACTTGCACAAGAGAGTCTTCAAGTGCTACAGCTGTTTCCATTCAGATACAGCAATTAATACTGACAGAATTGATTGGATTTGAACTCATCTAACATCATTAACACTGAAGACAGTCTCATTCGTGCTTAGCAACTGAAATGGTCCAACAGACGCAAATCCTGACTGCAGCTGCCTTAACCAATAGGGAAGGGGAGCAAAAACTTCATGAAGTCCGTCATTAAATTCATGAAGTTCATTGTTCAATACCCATTTTCCACATGGATTTCCAGAGACTCCCACCTTCCCATTTGACACCACAACTGTTAACCCAAATGCACATCTGTAACAGAGTATATTAAACACTGTTCCTTTCTCCAGATAAAAGCACTGCTATGCCTGAGGTATACAAGTGAAGCAACAGGCTGCAGACATCTGAATGGCATTTAATCCAAAAAGATTATTAGAAATTCAAAATAGAAAGTAACAACGATTGTTTTTCTATCCACAGAAAGGGCAGTCCTCCCCTTCACTTTCTTACGTGGGATGCAGTCTGAAAGAAATTTCTGAAGAAACAGTTGTACCAAATCCCACACAGTCTGAAAGAAATCATTAAGAAAATGACATGATGGCATGTGTGGGTGGAGTGACAGTGTTACACCACAGTCAGGCTCCTGCTGAATAAAAACTAAATAAAGAAAAGCAGGTTGTTGGCCTTCATGTTCAAGAAGTGCATACGGTACCTTTTTATTGTGGCAGCTTTTTTACGTACTTGTCAACAGAGCAGAAACCACATGTTTGTAACTGCAATAAAAGGTGAAATTTCACTAATAAATTATATTAGTGAGCATTAAAGCAACCGTTTCTTAATCTGAAAGTGAAAAATTAACTGTGAACAGGCATTCTCAGTAATTTGGCAAAAGTTCCTCAAGAATGCAACCTGTTGCTTCTCCAGAGACAACGATCAGTCAGCAAAGTCACTGTCTCTGCCATTTAGACATTTTCTTTTTTGCACAATAAATAACTTTTACTAAACCTTCAAACCACACATTCAAAACATAAAAGCTTTATATATATGTTTGAGGCTGTTGTTCATCCTGACCGGGACTGTCAGGGAACAGAGGAAGTTGCAGCCAATGCAGAACACTTCCTGTGGAATCTAGATTTTAGCCAAGGCAGTATCTTTGGGTTAGGCATTAATATTTTATTGCAGAACACAGGCTGCTATTTGCTCCTTTACTATCGAGATCTAGATACTGTTATCTACAACTCTGAAGTTGTTCAAATGTTCTAGTTCACATCACAATCATAACCCCCTGAGATAAGTCTGGCATTATATATTAAATTTAAGGCAGACGTGGACTAACTGCAACTATAGTAGGCCCTAGTTTCTCACAGTACAGCAGTAACACAACAACAACAAAAAAATAGCCACTGTTTTTTAAAAGGGATATTGTCCCTAGAACTAAGAATTCTGCACGCACTTCTTAGAAATGTTACGGATTAAGAAGCTTTTTCCAATTCCGCATAGAAAGATTTCCTTTGTAGCCCTTAAGGAAAAAAAAAAAGCAAAACAAACCCCAGTGCATGTCAGAGAACAAATACGCGTGTTATGCCCTGGAGCCATTTCCAAGCCAACAGTCACTACATTTACCTGGGATAGACACAAATCACACACAAGCTTCTGTTGAGCCCAGTTAGAATTTGAGTCCTGAATCCCAAATGTCTTCACTGCAGATAGACTATTTAATATATGTGTATTTCTAGTCTGAAATCCAGTGTTCAAGAAGTCTTTACAGATTCCTTTAAAAAAAGTTAAGTCAGAAAGCAAACCGGAATGTAACCTGAACATGAAAGCACATGATTGTTTGCAGAAGATCCAGGTTCTAACTTAGCCATGCTGAATGCAAATACTTCTGTTTGTATGCTTAGAAATGAGCTATTTCACATTTCTGGGGAAATAATGTATTCTAACCAGCAACACCACGGGGGGCCTAAGAAAGCTCTTCGGGTAGGTGGGTGGGTGTGTTGTCTGTTAAACCATAAACTGCCCTGGAAAAATTTACAGTTTAAAGAGAATTTTAAGTAACTCAGTTTTGCAATACAATTCCTATCAGGTTTGTCCATATCCAAAACCATAAGCAGTAACTTTTCAAGTGAGTGGAAAAGTTTGCCCATTCCAGGGAAGAATGAGGAAATCAGTTTATCTTTTTAAGTTAAGAGCCTGAGACACACAGTTCATGCTGTCACCATCCCTGCTTCCACTAAACAGCCTTATCTGGAAAAACAAGCACCATACAGGCACAGTCACTACATTGAACAACTCATGGGACTTAAATTCCTGAAACAAAATAGGATATCAGTAGGAAACTTCCTTTCTATATGCTGGGCACTTCATATTCTGAGTGGTGTCAAAATAAAACGTTATAGTAACATATAAATTGGGAATACTAAAAGAATATTCCCCTCTCTAAACTCAGGCTTACCTTTTTAATGCAACAGTGGAGATTTTCTGCAGAGAAATTAGTGTTCCACATGCTTTTTTTTATCTTTCCCTTAGACAACTGGCTTGCAGCAAATACTTTTTTCTGAGTCTATCTTTGCTTAGTTTTGGCAGGTATCACACAACTTTTACTTACATACCTACACTTTATATTACAATCGACTTCACCAGTGGATTTTTAATAGTTTTTAATATGGAATCCTTACAGCAATACTTACAAATGAGTTCTTGCACATGCAAATGACCAAATATGTTCCTGTCCGTCCAGCTGTTGCCATCTGTTTGTCCAGCTCATCGCACCACAACCACGCATTTATCTCGTGAGCTTGCACTTGCATCTCCAAGTTTGAACAGCACATCCCCAACATGCTAAACATATGCAAAACAAATACTTACAAGTCAAAGACTAAGTAATGGAATCCTTCTTCTGATATGCTGTCATGGAGCCGCACTATGGAAAGGGGGAAGAAAACATAAACACCAGTCACCTTTTTCATGTCTTTGATGGCTGTTGTTGGTTTGGGGGAAAAGGAGGGGTTATAATTCTACTGCAGAGCTGGTATTGCATCTCTGTGTTCTCAGCTGTGGGGTTTGGGGCTTTGTTTTAAATTCCCTACTCTCAGAATTTGCCTTTTCCATAACTCTTATTTTCCTAATGTCGTACAACTTTTTTCTCAGCAGTATTACATCTTAGAAGTTGTAAATAAAGTAAGATGAGGAAAATTCCCCCACAGTTAGTCACAAATTTCAGCAGAGCAACAACCTTCCAGGTCTTGTTAACAATTTCTCACACGTACTGTGAAGAGTTGCAAAGGGATAAACCTCCTGGCCAGCGTAGAGCACCCTAATTAAGCCACCATGCCATGTTTACATACCTCTCTGTGTCTCTCTCTGTGTCCAGACCTAAAGTTTTCCCTGAACATGGGCTAGTCAGCTGCAGAATCTTCCCTTTGAATTTTAAGAATTCACACCACATCGTAGTACAAGTACGAATTAAGTCCTGCGGTTTTCCTTAAATTAAAATAATTATCCTAAATTATTATTTTAAATGAAATTGCAATTTCCAAAGGTAATACAGGAAGCTTTGTCAGTAGTTTGATCCAAATAATTATCACTTATAGAAGCAAATGAAAAAATTAGGGTACCCTAGAAGGGATCTGTGTTCAAAGTTGAGCTGATGAAGAAAGTATAAAAGAAAAAGAATTTTCAGATCTCCCCAGATGGTAACTTTATGTATTAATCATTTTTTATACATGACAAATAAACATGACTTTTAAACTTAATAATATTTAGCCCAGAGAAACATCTTGTGTTTACACAATACTGAAGAGAAAACCAGCTCTTGGCTGACTCAGTGTGCAGAGCTCGTGATGATTCAGAAGAGCCAAGTAGGTCTAAATCAGAGTTTGTGGTTTTGGCTGGTTCTGTACTCCAGATTAGTCCATGTTTTTACGAAGGGCCAGCCAATACCACCCCCTACCCTCCCAAAAAACCCCCAAACATCCCCAAATCAACTTTCTGTCCGGTTGCATTCTTTGAGCTGAGATTCCAATAGCCCCAGATGTCTTGTTTTTAAAGCAAACCAAATGTGAGATGAGACAGCACGTACCAGCTTAGAAGAGTATCCTCACATTTCTAGCTGAGGACAGAGACCCCTAAAACATCTGGCTGTTGGGCACATTCCTTTGTACTGCAGCATCAAAGATACTGCTCATGAAACAGGAGTTAGTACAGACCCTTGGGTATGTCACAGATGCAATACAGCCCAAAACCTGTAAAACTGGGAGCACAGCTGGTCTGCCTTGCATACACATCTACAAAAAAGTTAAAAACTCTTAAAGCTTTAATACATAGCAAACGATGCCTTTTGATAGAAAGGTCCTGTTCATGAAATAGCCCAGTAAGAACTCAAAGCGTGGCTTTCTGTGAGCACCTTCTCAGTACAGAGCAGCATTCTCCTCTGCCATATCCCCGTTACCAAGCAGGCCAGGACAGCACCGTGGGAAGGGGCTTCTCGAGCTTCGGTGAGGGCCTGAAGCAGGAGGTGCTTTCGCTTTGTCACTTCTTTCTCTAGAACAGGACTTGGTTCCAAGTGCCTGCAGAACCACGGATCTGTCCCTTCGGACTAGAAAGAGGCTGTTACTGGAGATGATGGACGATGTTTTGCTCAGCCTGGGGAGCCTAATTCCTTGCTAGCCAAACTTGAGTCTGACACGTCTTCAAGGATATCTTCTTCAAGGATCACATTCTTTCTTTTCTTTTCCTCCCAAATGCCTGAATCACAGAAGTGAGACGGAACAAATCCTTCTCTGAATCAGGATCATATGCCCCTGATTGTTTCTGAAAAGGAAAACAGGCTGAGGCAGCCAGGGAAGATGAGAGCTGCCTTTTGGCAAGTGCTTATGTTGGTGTCTTTGGCCAATGCAGGCACATGGTTATGTCTCTGAAGTGAAAATGCCAGATAAGCAAGGGCAGAGGAGAAGAATCTCTGGTGTACACAAGCCTGAGGGCAGAGCAAAGGCTGCACGACGGCAGAGAGGCTAATCCAGCACGGCCCAGACATTCTGCTTGCACTCAGCCTGCCATGGGAAAGACAAGGGATGCCAGGATGACAATTTGAGAAGATACTCACTAAGTTTTAGAGGCGCTGCACTACAAGAAGAATTTGTGCAGTCACTGCAGACAAATACAGTTCTTCACACACACCTACCAGGGAGGATTCAGGCACGACAAACCAAAAGGCAGCAATTACAAAGATTATTCATCCAATATAAGAACTCCCATCAGAAGCTCACACTGCCACTCCTATTTCTCCAGAGTGACAAAGCATTCAGCAGTAGTAACAGTTCCATTTATCTTTTCTGAAAGGATTTCAGTTAGACCTAATCATTATTAACTGCAGATATTTCATCAGTGCTGTTATCAACAAACACATGAGAGGGCAGAAAGGAAACTGGGGTAACTCCGTTTCCTCCTGCCTGCTGCAGCCCAGTGGTCACCCTCCTCCACCGGGTTCCAGAGAAGGTGCCTAACAACCTCAGACAACAAAGTTGTTGCTCCTGAGCAAACCACTTGGAATTCCTGACAGGAATCCAGGGAGCTTACAGCTCTTCCTTTTGGAGAAATACTGTAAAGCCCACAAAACATCAGGAATACCCCTGCTTTGGCTTCAGCAGTGATTTTCATCTGAAATACATTCCAAACATCACACTGGAAATATTGTTATAATAATTTTAGGGAGAACTTCTATTAGCTTGATTAGCTTCCATTTAGCCATTAGTGTGGGCCAGCTCCAACATGGCTGAAAAGTAAAATTATCTCCTTTATGTGACTTTTCATGCTGAAGTGCAATATTTTGTGCCTATCCCACAGAAAACAGCTTATTATAATGGCCAAATAACTTTATTATCTCCTTTCTGAAGTTCTGCCTTGAAAGAAAAAGAAAATCAAAATAATAGTATTCCACATACTCCCACTGAAAATCAAAATTTTCCAGGCAAGGAGTCAATTCAAACAGTAGAGAGAAATTCTCCATGATAAAGATATTGAACCACATCTAAACCTATTGCCTTAAATATTTGTGTGAAACCACTAAAGTGATCATTTTGCTAAATTTGGTATTTAGTTCACGTTACAAAGACAAATTAGTGGAGAAAACTGAACTTCACCCCAAAGTTATGGTGCATGGTCAGCACAGCAGCTGCACAGATGTGCACCGAGGTGTCAAACTGCCAGAGTGATGCTCCTTGGGGGAAACTTTTTTCATGCAATCCCATTCATTGTGTTTATTAACGGAGCTTGGAAAAGGATTAACAGAGTCAATGTAAAGACATTCTTTTTCCCTTTGGTACTAAAGATTAAGATCTGTGGACCCCCAGAAGCACTGATCCTGTAACTCTGTGAAGTTTGATGTCTCAAATTAGTGCACCACTAGGAAGTTACAGGGTCATTCATCCATAGTAGAGGTTTAAAATGGGTTTGAAAGTCAAAAAAGCTTATGTCATACTTCCTGAAATATGCAAATTACTTCTTCAAGTTTCTGCTTTCCTGCAATAGGGAAAAAAGGTGCTCTCCCTCCATGTTCACTTCCGAAAGTGTATTAGAGTATTCATGCAGACCTTACATAGACCACTCTTATTCAAACAAACAAACAAACAAACAAACAAACAAACACCCCAAACCAAAACCCCCATACCCTTTCAAAAATGAACTTAATTAATTAATGAAAGGAACTTCATGGAACAGCTTAATTTAACTTTGGGTGTTCTATGAATTGGTACCTGCCTGCCAGTAGGTATGGGATAAATTCTTGCATTTGAAAATGAAAAGGCAAAACAAAAATTGAAAAAAAACCTCAGTTACTGAAAAGCCATAACCAGGTAAGTTTTTACTCATATTTAATCCACTCAATTTTCTATTCAAACACCTGTCTATTAGCATTTTCTGCTGTCCTGTCTCTGACAAAGAAACACTGGTGCTCAGAACTGCTTGGCTGAGAAGTGGAAGATCTGCTGTGGCTTAGCACTGTCAGGACCCACATCTTCCTGCAAAGTCACCCTTTGCCACCTTTCCTGTCCTACTGCATAAACCAAAGTGACAAGGGACAGAAAACAAAGTTACTGCTCGAACTTTACCAGAAACTCGTGTGGACACCAGTGCAGGAGCCATTATAGCAGTGCCAAGAACTGAGACCAAAGTCAGCATTCATCCTACAGCTTTTAATCTAGATCCCAAAGGAAATATGCTGGGATCCCAAGGTAAACACAATAGAACTGCATGAGGGAGCAGAACTGAGCATGCAAAGTTTGTGACCCACTGCTCAGGAGTGAGCACTGTTGTGTTGCTGGCACTGACCTGCTCCCTTCAAACAAAACATCCTCACTGCAGCATCATTCTCGGCACCTCAGTGCTCCATCGTGTCCCTACATCCTCTTTTGAATGCCTGGTATAAATGGTATAAATGATCTCTGCTGAGCCACCAAACCCCTTAAATCAGTGGTGCATAAGAGTCACAGCTATAGCTCCCAGGCAGGGAACTTAGCACGAAAATGGAGTCTGTGCTGTCCTTACTGCCCCTTACACTCACATTTCCTCTCAAACAACACTGTTCTGCCGAGACCATGCAAGCCTGGGGCCCTCTATAATAAAGCTCATCAGGTACAGTAGAGAGAGCTTGGCAAATATTAATGAGAGCTGTTACCTAAGAATCTGAAATATTTAGAGGCTAATCTGGTAAGATTAGTACAGTAGCAATGCTCCAGGGCAGCTGATTTCTGAACAACATTAAACACAGAGTAATGCTTTGCATATCTAAGAAAATAATCCTCCCCCATGCTGTCAAACACACCAGCAGTAAAATGCAATACTTACAGTCATTAAATGACGTTATGCAAGTCAGCAGTGCTGTGTACAATATTTACAGGTGGCCTGTATTCAGCAACAGTGAATCAAAACTATATAGCTCCCAAATTAATTGAAAAGGTAACTTCTATTATGGTGCAAATTCATGTTTTTAGGGCCAAAAACTTGAGGAAAATATCCTATTCATCTGCATCTCAAAAACTGATATAATAAAAAATGATGGGAAAAATAATTAGAGAATTTAATATTTGGAAATACTGCCTTTTTCCCCAAGGCATTGCAACAGCAAGTGTCGAGTACTATGAACAAAATGCCGTATATTCCAGAACTATTCATTTGTGAGCAAAACCCTCCCCCATCAAGGCCCTCGCACAATAAACATCTGTATTCTGATTAAAAGCCAGTCTACTGCATGTAGAGAAGTCACTCTACCAAAGTATTAACGTTGGCAAAAGATGCTTGCTACAGAGAAAATGAAAAATTGCTTGTCAAAGTAGATAAAAGATCACATTTTGCAGTGAGACTGAGTGACTCCAGGTACTGATGTCAAACTAGATGGCCTCAAATTACCAGCTCTTTTGTCATGGAGAGACTCTTGCTTCATTCCTGCTGGGTGAAGACTGACAGGCTTTAAAAATAAAATATCCAGAAGAGAATTAACTAATTAAAAAAAGAACACAAACCCAAGAGGTATTCCAAAATATATAATTCTGTGTTGGTAGTCTCTGGGGAGATCAGTTGTGATAAGTGACATTTATCTTTTTATCCCACAGGCTTTAGTTTCTTTTCAGTGCACTGTAACACAGGTGTGTGCACATTTATGTGTGCACACGTGCCCAGAGCAGCTCTGTGGAATTATATCCTGTATCCATGAAGTTAAAAGGAACAGCTGGAGCTACACACTTTTAATTATTCATGTACGAAAACAGCAAAATTGTATGGGGTTGTTGCAAAACAGTACAGGGGCTAAAATGTACACCTGTACCTTCATGTCTTCATTTAACATACAACCGTGTCATTTACTGGAAATCTTGTGTTTCGGGGTGAGCCAATTCCTCTTTGCAGCTGAAGGCCTGATTTTGTAAGTTTAACAAGATTTTTTACAAAGCAACAAAAAGCCTTACAAATGTCATCAGATTAAGCCTTATGAGGATAACTGCATGGATTAAAAGCAAGTCTGACAGAAATTTTTGCTATGAGCAAACTGATGTCTCAGCTGCCAGTGTTGATGCTTTAAGCACTAACATTTTTTAACTGTTTTAGCATTCATCAGAATATGTAAGAAGAGGAATAAAGACACAAAAATTTCATGGAGTGTTAACTAATAAAAGGACAAGCTGTAGCACAGAGATGTTACATCAATTAAAATTAACAGGCTCAGGAAACCACACAGTGTACTTTAATGGAGGGAATGCAACTACCCAATTATCAAAATCAGGCTTTATCCCTTTTAATACTTACAGTGCTAAAAAACCCTGGGAACAGATTTATATAAATAATATGTAGGGCCTACACATCTACAAAATTGGCTATTGGGGAACTGTAATCATTGGGTAGGACACAGCCTCCCTTCTTGGCTCTCCTCTCTTAAAATACATGAAAGACAGACATATAAACAATTTATATAATGACCACTCAGAGAAGTATGTATGTTTATTTTTTAAACGCTCCCCTTTCATGAGGGCCAAGCCCCAAGGTATTTAAAGGGATCAGCTTATGAAAACAAAGCCACTCTACTTTAAATACTTTAAACAAAAAGGAAAGCAGAAAATTGCAGTCCTGTGGCATGACTCAAGAGGAACCACAGAAACCTCTCACAGAGGAGCCAGGTATGCCCCAAGCAACCTTAGACAACGTTTGCAAAGCAATTACCAGTGTATTTAAGGCACCTTTATTTAGTAACAATTACCTTCTGAAAACCTAGGCTAAATTTTTAAGTCAGTAGCAGCAATAACTGCAGCTAAATTTCCTAAAACTTTTCAGTCTTACCGTTTTTTGTTTTTCAGTTTTAAAAGCATTTCTTTATCAGAGTAAAGACCATCAAGTAAAACCAAAAGGTAATAATTGTGGATTCAAGGTAACCTAGTAAAATTCATTTGAAAGTTGATTAGAACTGTGTAAAGAAATAAGAAAAGATAAAAAAATCATCTTTACTGATGTTAATATCAGATATGTTTTTTTTTAATAACTGAGTAATAATCCAACTCTTGTATGCAATTTGAATCCACTGACCACTGCTACATAAATATCCTAACAACAAATATTTATAATTAATCTCAACTTTGACCAAGGGAATACTGAAAAGGTAGTATTTGTATATACAGTCATTGCTTTTTGGTCCCTCACTGCTTGAAGTGAACAAGGGCTTTTAAAACAGATCCTTCTGGCAACTGGTGGTACCTAAAGCATTCTGTCCTTCTCCCACGATTATCCTTCAGATCATTATAGTACACCTACTTTGTAGCCCCACCGAAATAGAGCAGGGCTGAAGAAACAACTCTTAAGTCTGATGACTTCATTAAGTGCCCTGTAAATTCCCATCATCCTGACAGAAATTGCATGGAAATTTATCCCCATTCAATTAGTGAACCACCAATAAACATTTTGTACCCCCTCTCTTTCCGGAAGCTGATGGAAATGTGACATTCCTGCCTGCTTCTCCCCCTCAGATGCACGGAACTTTTCATTTTACTATTAACGCTAAAAAATAATTTTCAGTCTAAAAAATGAAAAGAATAAAATAAATCCAAACCCAAACCCAGTACTGATTTAAAACATAAACATTCATTTTTTTTAAAGGAAGCACTTTCAAACCTGCGACTCAACAGAAACTTTCTGTTGTAAAGCAGATATATTATGAAGAAAATAATTGAAACAGAATTTTTTTTCTAGAACCTATTTAGAAGAGTGTCCTGGTCACTTTGATGGAATATGATCAATAAATTATGGCAAGGAAGATGTTTTTAACAAACTACCTTCATGAGGAATTTATTAAATGATCATGTAATGCCACAGAGCAAGCTGGCCATTTGCTATTTAATGGAATGCAATCCTTAATTATTAAGGATTTCATTTCCCCCAGCTGTGATGCAAATGGCCACAGACAAAATTCCACTTGGCTGTTCTGAGGCACCTAACCACTCTAAGAACCTGACCAGAACAAAAAGCTTTAACAAATACACTCCTACAAATAAACACATGTAAACATTTTCCGAAGTCCTTTCCATACGGACTGCATCTGTTGGGAAGAACACAAACACAATGCCAGTGTGACCCAATGTCTCAATGAAAGTGTCTCTGTCCTGATTTCTGTGTAAAACAGCTCACAAGGACCTGCAGGCCAATGAGCCTGTAAAGAATCTGCCACAGCAGCTTCCCAGGTAAGTAATAATTGTGCACACAGAGATGTGCTTTTATCACATTATTCATGCTAGACATAGAACTGCTCTGCAAAGGGGCATTGTAAAGTAAGGGAGACTACTTATCCCTGCAGAAACGAATGCCTGACACTCATGATCAAGGAATCCCATCACATTTCATTTCAGCTACAACAAAGAACCCAAACCATATTTCCATGAGGCTAAACTTTCCATTTCCTACATTAGTTTCCAAACAAGAACATGCATTTGGAGAGAAAACAAAACCAGCAAATTTCACTGCTAAAACATTACTGTGGTGGGGGACAGAAAACACAAGTGCACTGGAACTGCTTCATCCAATTCCCAGTGCCATCCCAGTGCCAACTGTGGAATGTGAACCAGAGGGAAAAACCCTCTCTCGTAGGCTCTGCCCTTAAATATATGTTACACACTGTATAAAATAGGCTGAATGTGGTTTTTCAACATACACATACCTACATGTCAAAATTATCATTACTGTCATGCTGATCTCCTGAAAACACAGAAGTTCACAAAAAGCTGCTACTGTGCTTTGGTTTTTCACAAAAACTATATTAAAGACCTCATAAACAATAAATAACTATAACGTTACAAAGTTCATTTTACCTCAAGCTGGAATAAATAACATTTAAAATGGAAACTTCATTTTCAAATTAAGTTGTCTTTGGGAGTTCTTGCCAACCCTCCCTGTGGGAAGATGACAAAAGAATATACAAAGGAATCTTATTTACCCTTATTTCTTGTAGACTGTGGAGTGAGCATTACAAATACTACTTGTTAAGACCTTTGTCTACAAGACAAAAATGCTCTCGTTTATGTTATTATGTTGGCATAACACCAAAGTTTATGCTCTCTTAATTCAGCTTAAAACAAAGCATCAGCTAATTTAAACTGAAACAACTTCCCAGTTTACAGAGCAGTAGGTGGCCACAAAGAAATAGCTACCTTAGTTTAAAAATAAATTAGCTTTTGATTAAGTTAGGGGAGCTTTTATATGCAGACAGGCCTAACATTCCACTTCCCAATGGTTAAGTGTAACATTAATTACCACCGTGCTGGAAGTGTTACACAAACGTAACTCCTGCTGCCAGTCCCTCATTTAATCACTGTCTTTGCAGAGAACTGCAATCAGTGGGATCTTCGAATGTTCCAGATTCACAGTGATGATCAGGCATTGTATCATCTTTTCTATAAGAAGTCAAAACCCCATAAATTACAGTATAAATGTAGTCACACCCCTTAGTGACGTGGTTATAAACATCAGACAGATTTAAGCTCATTTTCTGAAGACCCACACACAACTAAATGAAGTACAACCACCAATTCACCTAATCACAGTAGGTACCACCTTTTAATGACTATTTTTAGTTTGGTAACAGGATGATCAAATCACTTATCCTTCACTCCAGGGACTAAGACAGACTCCAGGCACCTGTGATGGCAATACTATGTATCAGAATATGGCATTTAAATGCTGGGTATTTTTCCAAATTAAAAACCTAATTTAAAACCAAAAGAAGTGCTAAGACACCAAGTCTTCTCTTGAAGTAGACCGAGACTGCATCTTCTGTAAATCACTTCTTGATTATGCTCTATATTATTCTAATGCACAGTGGACCTCAGAGATCAGAAAATGGTTTATTCTGAAGTGATGGCAGCATTTTGCAGGCCATGGACCTGCTCCAGCAAAAAATTAGTTCCAGGACAATAAAGTCAACTTCATGGAAAATTCTGTATTTTATGGAATCAACTATTACTTTCTCATGTTATACCGTATCACTGTAAATTCAGCTTCTCCCTTCCTTTTTCTGATAGGGTTTTTTATATTTGTGCAAGCAAAGAAGGCGAAAGTCAATTTCATAAGATTAGGTCCCCAATTTTTGTGTTATCAGCTTTGAGTAAAAAGACCTAAAATGGATGCAACAGACCTAAAGCATGATTATAATGACATCTCTGTCCTTGGTGCCCTCTTTCACAACCATGAATCCTGAACATCCTGAATGGGAGCAAGAGGAGCATCCCAGAGACCAGTTCCATGCATACCACTGCAGTTTGTCCCCTCCTAATTTCTTTATGGTAGCAACAGAGGAAATGTAGGGACTGAGTCTGTTTCTTATACTCACAGAAAATGTGAAAAAGCACTGTCTGAAAAGTCTCAAAGAAGAAAAAAGTCAGGTTAGGTAACTGGTCTCCTGTTTCCATCTGTGTGGTGCTGCCGACATCCATCCATCAAATGCAGTGAACAAAAGCTCACTGTAACCTGGAGAACCAAATGCTTCTACAATTACCCAAGACAACATCTAAGCAGTAGGAGCTCTCAGTAAGTTAACAGAGTGTAAGACTGAGCAACTCCAAGTACTATGCCTAGAGTGTTCCCATAATGATCCCACTCCATCTCTATCCACTGGGCTGGGCTCAAAACCATCTGTATTTTTGGAGTGAATGTGCCCTCTCCCTCTATCAATTAACTATCACAGTAAGTCATGCTACCACAGCTGAAGACAACTATAAATTACTGTCATTTTCCTAATGTGCAAGTTCACAAGTGAATGATGATCCCAAATGATTCCAAGTGCTTGTTTTACAAAAAGCAGGGAATGCATATTGACTTAACAGATGACAAACTTGGGGCTTATGATGAGAAACTGCCATTGTCTTTTAATCACAGTCTCACAATAAATGAAAATTAGAGAGCTTGTCCCTGTCCCGTGGGACCATTTGTAAGATTGTAATTAGCTCAGCGACAACCCACATAAACTTGGATGGAAATGCTGCAGGAGAGAGCCGAAGCCAGTCTGTATTCACAAACCCAGACTACTAGCTGCAGTTGAAATCTCTTTCTAAATATTCCTCTCATTTAGCACATCCAGTAACTCCCAAAATACATATATGATACAGAAGATAGCTGCAAGCCAGTCAGCTGCAATTATGGTTTTAGATCATCAACCAAGTCCTTCCCAGCAAGACTGCACAGCCAAATTCAACACAGTCCCAGCACTAACACCATTGACATCAGACCAAGTATAAATTGCTGAAACACAATTAGATAACTCTCAAGGTCCCCCAGTAAATAAATGCACACCAACTCTATTAATTAAACAGCACTACTTGGGTGGTACAATTGCTGAGACACGAGTGCTACTCACTGCTGTGCAGCACAAGGGCAGGAGCTGTGGATTTGATTACAATGCAATACCAGAACATCTTCAATGCACAAGTATCAGGAGCAGAGTGTCATGCTTGGCCCAGTGTGGCTGGAATGAGAAGCTGGATGCATTTAAAGGAGACAGACATGTAGAGGACAAACTAAAATTAGAAGCACATTCCCATGGGCAGTCCATGAGAATACTAACACTCTGGTAAAGCCACTATAAAAAGAACTTCCAAATTTGGAAGGTGACTAGGAGGAGAGAGGTATCATTAAACCCCTCTCAACTGAAAAAAATGCCTGGATCAGCAGTTTCGTAGGACTAGGAAAATCTCCAGTGCTGAAATCTGAAAAAGCCCAGCCTGAACTGAGCAATTACAAGCTATTTATCCACTGCCAGTGATGGAGGTTGGTGGTATTTGCAGGGTCAGAGCATTCACTCCGTGCCAGGATGCAGCATGTGCAAAGCCAAGGAGCAGACCAGCTTGCATCCTTTGGAATGCCATGGCTTTGACAGATACTCCCAACAGCACAGCAACAAAATCAGGATGAAAAGGGAATTTGTGACTTTTTAAAGGCAAAAGTTTGAAGGGGTTAGGAAAATCCTAAAGGATGCTTAAAACACTTGCTACAAGCCAGGGGTGGTTAGGGGGATGTCTGTCAGCCTGGAACTCATCGGTGCTGTCCCCTGGCCCTCGGGCACTAGGGGAACATGAGCCAGGCTGGCAACAGCCTCTCACACCCCTGCCATGCACAGGGACAGGCAAGGGTGACATCCCAGCAGAGCTATGGACATGCTGGGCCAAGCAGGCAGTCCAAGTCTTGATTTTCCACGTGCTGCTTCCAATATGTAACATCTAAGATACCATAAAATCTATTACTGAATGGGCATTAAATTAGAAAAGATGCAGAAGATGCATATGAAATGCAAAGTGCCTGCAGAAAAGGGATTTCTGCATGTGACATGGCACAGATAAGTTCAGCCTATAAAATGCACTTCCAAATCCACACCCTGCAACCAAGGAAATCCTGCATTCCAAAGAGTCTGTCCCTGTTTACAGTTTTTAGTCAAATTACACTTTCTTTAGGAATTTATGTCACAATATTTAAAAATTAAATCAAATGGAATTTTAAGAAAAGAACAAAAATATCCGAACAGGGATGCAGCTGTATTTGGGAATATCCACTTTTCCTTCCAGTACCTGATTTGCTGATCAGCAGGAAAGACTGAAATGAGTCTTCTTCAGGGTGCAAATGGCAAGACAAGAGGCCACAGACACATGCTGGAGTCTGGAAAATCCCAGCTAGGCACAGAGACACATTTATTTATTTATATGGATAGGAAGGTGGTCAAAAACTGGAGTGGTGCCTGGAGTGGCTGTGCAATCTCCCTCCCTGGAGAGTCTCCAAACTCAGCAGGATGGGCCCTGAGTAACCTAATTTTACTGGACATGGCTTGAGCAGGGAGTTGGGACTGGATAACTTCCAGAGATCCCTTCCAACCCACATGATTCCATGATCCATGGTACTTTTTTGCAGGGGGCTGGGTATGTAAGTAAAGCAGGATGTCTGTGCAGATTGGAGTAGCCCCATGGATTGTCTCTCCTAATGAGTTTCCTAGCTTGGTATCGCCGCTGGAAAAGGAGCAAAGGCATTCCAAAGCTCCACAGTGAGCTCCCAAAGCATCACTCCTGATTTCTGGTTGCAAAGTCAAAGCATAATCCACGGTCCAAAGTCAGGAGACTTTCCTTTTGCCTCTTACTGCTCCCAGTTCACATGTCGAGCTTTTTTTCCCCATCCTCTTCCTTCTCTCTGCCTGTGTCTGAAGAGATCCTTTTCTGCTTGCCCAGGGAAATGGGGGGGTAAGGTGGGATGCAGCTCTCAGGTGGCACCGACAGCCCAACACATTCTCCTTGGAGGGACCTTTTCCAGAAGCAGGGTGACAGGGTGACATGCTGGGTGACAGCTCACCTGCCATGGGTTAGGATGCCAAACACCCCAGATGGGCAGATTTAGGCTGCCTGGGAAACAAATGCTGCCTGGATGATAATGCCTTATTTTCTCTTGGGAAAGGGAATGGGACAAGTCAAAAGTGCCCCACAGGGTGGGTTCAGCCCAGAGCCACAAATGTCAAGGCTGGGGCAGGATTATCATGGAAAACACTTGATAACAGTTTACCACCCCTGCAAGAGCTGCTCTAATGCTGTCCAGTGAGGCCCATCCACACCACCCAATATACTCCAACCTTTTTCCAGTTGGGGGTTGGTTTTTCCTCACCCCCAGATCAAGTAAAGATTTCCAATATTTGGTATCAATCCAAGAACCAGAACAGAATTCACCTGTTAGACCATCAGCAACACTGTCTGTAAAAGCAAAGGGAACAGAACTTCCAATATCCCCCAAAAATACTCTAGAAATGTCTGTGCTAGCTTTTCTGAAAGAAGCAGCTTAGTTTAGCTGAAGTAGTAGAGATCTCTGTTTTTGGAGGAAAGGGTCCAGAGGAAAATTACATATTTGTGGTTTAGCTGGGAGTCACGATGTCTATCCGTATGCATAACACGTGGTTGCAGATTCATAACAAACAAAGCTTTCAAACAACAAAAAAATGTGAGTTCCCAAAGATCCATCTTGTCTATGCAGAGAGAGAGCAATTCATTTCAGTCGAGCTTATTTCCATGGCTCTTGAAATCAGGAATGCAGCCAATTATGAAACTCTTCATTCCAGGAAACACATATAGAAAGTAAAGCAGAACAAGAGATGAAAATACAAATGAGAAGTGTGGCAGTCACCCGAGCCCTTACCCCCCCCAGCAGGATCCTCAAGAGAGGTGTTTAAATTCCACTTCCTGTTTCTGTGGATTACTCTATTTTACATTTAAAATGACTTGCTGCAAAAGTGGAGTAGACTTCACAGAAAGAAAAAATGTTTAAGAAAATCTGGACACACAATGAAAAGAATTTTCATGCATTTAAGGAAACATAAAAACATAGCTATAAGCAGGGATGGAAAATGCTTCAAGACGTGGTTCATACTTGATTTATACTGAATCATTACCTATTTTGGTGCAAATTAGGCATATACTTTCTGAGGCAAAAAATTATAAAATTGGTGGCAAATCTTAGTGAAACCTCATTTCCTCGGTCTATTATGGATGCTGCTACAGTTATCAGGGGTATTACAGCCAGCAATGCTTCACTTGAGCTAAAATAACCTTGTGCTCCATTAAAAGGAAAGAGAATTAATGTAGCATAGCAAAGAGTGGTGTCATTGTCTGCACTCAAAGACATTTTTATGCTCTACAGTAACCCAGAAGAGAGAAACTTAAAGATGCAATGCCACTTTTAGCAGAATAAAAGGATTCTGCTGCAAGCAAAAGAGACAAAAGCTGTAACACCCAATAAAGCTGCCTTCCCCCTTCTGTGCTGGCACACTCAGACCACATTATCTGATGCTTCATATGGCTCATGTTGAAAATCACTTACACATTGATTAGCACTAAATAACTTACAGTCTTAACTGTTGGGGGGTTTTGATACTCCACTCACTTGAGGGCCACCAACAGCTCTTCAGAAAGCCCTTCCACACCAAACCTTTACAACAGCAGTGAAAACTTTCAGGCTTTTCCCTTTAAACATCAACATACATTCACAAGAACTTCACCAACTAAAAGGAATGAGATGCACAGCAGTAACAAAAACTGCTGAGAAGAAGAAAGCCTGCAGAAAACCCAGCTGCAACAAACCCCACTATGCCCCCCTGTGTGCTCTTGCCTGGTTCAGTCTCGTTCCAGTACATTTAATTTCACAAATAGCAACTGCACAACCAGCTTCTGTATCCTGTTGTTGCACTTTACTAGTCAGCTACTTGCTGCAGCCATGTCTGACTTTAAACATTCAATCTGTTATTTTATAATACTCATTAAATTGGCTTTTACATTAAGTATGAAATCATGTTATATCACTGGTTTATTTGGTTTCTTGATGTTTTATTTTAATTCTCTCAAGGACTATGGTTCACCTTATTCATCAGGGAAATTCCAAATTTAATTAATTCAACAGAATGGATGAGATTTAAAATTGTTGAAGTGATCAGCTCATCTAAGCAATAAAAATAATTAAAGGAAGTGAGATTCTCTAATGCATTAGTCCCACACAAACTGGAGCTTCATATTTATATAAAAAACTATATTTATTTATTTATTTGCATAGCTATAGTTAATACATCCCCAAGGACCATGTTTATTGAGCATCAATTTATACAGCTAGGGATTGGTTTGATTTTCACTGCATCAGGAAAGAACTATGTATTTTTGACATAAAGAGTGAAACCTCATATTAAGCTCAGAAAAAATATTGTGCTAAAGAACTACCACTCAACCTGAACAGGCCTGATTTTTACCCTGTGTTTGGTTTATAGAGTAACTTAACTAATACCAGCTGAGCTACTCACAACTATGCCACAGTAAAACAAATGAAATTCAGAAAGGAGTTACTGCATCCACATTTTCTGTATATTAATAGTGTTTCTCTTGAGATTCTTGAGACTTCATCAAGTGCCATGCACATATTTGGCAAATAGAAACATAAAGGACATATTGTTGTGCATAAAGGACACAAAAGCCCGACACATCTTTAACTGCCCTCTTTTCAAAAAGGACAAGGCAATAAGCAGTTGCTTATTTTCCCCCACATGAGGAATCTAACAACTTTGATGCTCATGTTCTGTGTTATGGTAGGGAGAGGAAGTAACCCCCAAATGCAGGCTTTTCCTCCTTTCCCGGTGGCAAAAGGAGCAAGTTGAACACAAGCACAGTGTGGTGAGGAGCAGTGCCAAGTTTGGGCAATTTCCTCAGCCATTGATGAGAAGTTCCCAGCTCAAAGCATGGAAATGGGCAGCCTCCAAACAGACACCAACACACTCATGAAACCAGATCAGGGATTTGTCTTCTTCCCTGTGTCCCAGCCTGTTCTGCTTTTAGGCTGCATCCTAGCCTGCTGCAGTGCCAGCCTGCCTTGGAAAGACGCAGCCCCATGTTCCCATCTGCTGGTGCAGCTCCAGTTCTTTGTGGAGGAGAGGCTTTGTGCTCTCGGAGCACGCTCGGGGCGATGCCGCAGCTCCGGCCCCGCCGAGGCCGGACGAGCAGATCCGCAGGAACGGGCGCAGGCCTGTTGGAGCTGACCCGGCCCCGTCTCTGCCTGGCATCCTACCTGCCTCTAGTGCCCTCACTTACAGAGCCACTCAGGGACAGCCTGGCCTCGTGCCAAAAGGACTTCATTTATCACCTGAAGGGCTGCCACATGTCAGTAAAATCTGCTGCTGCCTTTGGGGAAGGGATGAAGATTGATCAGAGTCAGACTTGAGCCTGATGTTGCTGGCTAATGCACCCAGCGGGCCTGCCATAGCTTAATACGCTGTCTGTAAGGCCAAGGGAGGAGGTGGCAGAGGCAGGGAATGATGGGCTGTAAGGAAGTGGGAATGCAAAGCCAGCAGAAGCCCCTCCAGTAGTTACAGAGAGATCTCGATGGTGTCACTCCCATTAGGAAAATATTACCCAAACTCAGCACAAACCCTGCCAGACCAAACTCCACTTGGGAAAAAAACTCCACGGTTTTACCAGGTTTGAATCAGTTTTCCACACTGGGTCGGAGCTTGCATCGTCAGGCTATTACAGATTTTATCATTATTTGGGATCTCATAAACCAAAATTAGCAAAGCAGCTGTAAATCAATGCCAAAAGTCATAACAGCATGGTGCAACAGTGTTATGCCACCAAAATTGT
This sequence comes from Daphoenositta chrysoptera, assembly GCA_013397915.1. Classification (NCBI taxonomy): domain Eukaryota; kingdom Metazoa; phylum Chordata; class Aves; order Passeriformes; genus Daphoenositta; species Daphoenositta chrysoptera. Next base: position 605,725 of record VZRO01004855.1, on the reverse strand, counting down.
GTGGATTGCAAGACTAGAAATCAAAGTGCTAAAAACCAACTTCACCTAAAGTTAAAAGAGGACCAAGCAATCAAAGTTTACCAAAAGAAGATAAAGGAGATAAAACAGGAAAGTGACACGGGATTTCTTGGTAAAGAGATGGTTACTTTCCTCATCAATTTTCTTTCCAAATTTCTAAATAAAAAAATTGGGAGCATTAGTACACATGGAACTGCTGGAAAAGTAAAAGGTACCCAAGATGACAAATCCTCTGCGGGTATTTGCTCAGCAAAGGAAGTAAGCTTTCAGTGTAACTTGATGTGCAATCTCATAAAGAAAAAGCACTAGGTTCTCGGAACAGCAAGGCTTAACCTACATTCCCATCCATTTTAAACTCTCTGTAAAAAAGCAACCCTGTATGCACTGATATACAGCCATGTCACCACGGTAAGAACCTGAGAAACACAGCAATGCTGAAAATCTCACTAATGCACAAACTCCTGCAGCCCAGAAGCTCTGTTACCACAGGAACATGAGCTGTGTTTGCCCAGAAATTTCCTACTGCAGTGTAGCAGAGGCAAGATTACTCAAGCAAAGCTGGAAGGAGAGAAAATACAAGTATTGCCAAAAACTGACTGGGAAGAAAGGATTCTGAGCCCTCTCAAAGTTTCTTCTCAAGGCCCGGAAGTTCAGCTAATGGCTTTTGCCTCATTTTGATTCCCAAATTAAAAAAAAAAATTCCTTCCTACTACAGTGATACAAACGACTGAGGTAAGAAGAGGCAGAAATCTCAACAAAGAGTATTGGTGAGGAGTAACCGTAAGTGGAACGGATGAGGAAATTCTGTGGGTTTTAAACAAACTTTCACATATATATTACTTAAGTGGGAAATGGAGATTTGAAAAAGGAGAACATAAAATACTGTGTGTAATCCATTTTCCTTATTTGTTCTATGCCATTCATTAGGCATCATAACTACACGGCTGGACAGAGAGGAAATCATAGGTTTATTAAAAGGATGAATAAAAGAAAGAGACACTGAAAAACAAACTGCATGAGTTATGTGCAAAGCAGTGTCTGCACAGAAAAGTTCAGCTTTCAGAGACGTACTGGAGCCCTGCTCGTAGAAGAAGTGAAACCAACTTCTTCAAGGAAGATTTTCGTGACACTTCTTGGCTATGAACATGAACAGTAAGGACTGCACAGAAACAGAATCATTTAACATTTGGCCTTTCTTCAACAGTATTTACTTCTCCAAAAATAACTGCCTGTACACGGTTCTGAATAGCAGGAATAAATACATCTTCAGGAATAGACAGTTCTGAGTATAAAGCGTAAAAAAAGAATCCATACTACAAGTCGGGAAATGTCATACCCCTAAGTTATCCCCATGCTTCCATTGGCAAAAACCTAACTCCCCTTCTAAGGCTGATACACATTCTTGGGTAAGTGGAAGGAAGATCTCTTAGCTTCCCTTCCAACACTTGTCTAGTGATTTAATTTTTCATATGTGAATTCAGCACTTGGTATCTTTCCTAGTTCAGAATCACTCCTTCAATAGAAATGCCTAAGAAGAATTAGTTTCCCTCCAAACACATTTAAATACTTTTCTGTGAATATTTGGTAGATACGTTGATTCCTGAAATAATCATCTGACGTCACAAATACTTCCAAGAAGTCAGCAGAAAATATGTTTGTTTCCTCGGGTTTTATTGTTTGCAGCAATTACTTCAGGAAATTAAAATCAGGAACTGAAGTGAAAATATTTCCATGTGCGTCTTCTTACTCTCCACATTTCAAAGTTTTATCTTCTTGAAAGAAAAAATTCTGATTTACTCACATCCAGGTTTAAGATTCCTCTGCCAATACCAGAGGAACTTCTGAAGGTGAATACCTATGACTACAGACTACAGTGGAAAGACTTTTTAAAATGTCATCCTAAGATTTCCTAATTGCATAATGGCACTCATTAAATAAACCCACCTTCCAATCAGATATGAACTAGATAGAAATATGGCATTGTTGGGAAGCTAAAATATAGGTATGTTGATTGTTAAGAAGTTTAGTCCTGAAATCCTTCATATCCTTATGAAATAACTAAAAACTAAATATTTTTCTAGTCAGGTACTAACTGGATGCCTAACTTGGAAACACAAAACTAGTGATTTGCAAAAGTTTTTGATAATTCTCTATTTTCTCTGGAAAGATAATTGGAAAATATTTCCAGTGTTTAGATTATTTTCTAAATTTTTTCTCTAAAGAAATAAATCTTGCTCATATGCAATGTACAATGTGTTTACTCACAGGCTCAAATCAAAAAATGTGACTCACCACATGTGCTGCTTTACTCTGACTGGAGAAAAGTATGAAAAAGGTAACTAAAAAGGGGTTTTCACCCTGAACTATCTGGAACAGTCTAAGACTTGGAAGGTAATTAATAGAAGAGATCATACAACAAAATAAAAAGGAGTATTATTATTATGCGTGTATTATTTTAATAATAAAGTTAACCTGGAACTGACACCTTCATACTAAGTAACTTTTTGAAGGGACATTTAATCGAGCTAACTAGAAAGAATAAAGAACAGGCCTGAAAGACCAGAGAAAGGATTAGTAATTCTAATTTCAGAAATCTCTTGCTCTGCAATGAATGTGTAATTTAAAAAGACAAGTAACTAAAAAAAAAGCTACATGGGAGGAAAATGAAGAAAACTATGCACGTCATCTTTGAGAAACCACACAATCAATTAAACTAGATCTCTTCTATCCTACAGAAATCACACTGAAAAAAATAGTCCTAACTGATACATACTTATTGTCAGAGCTGAGCTCCCTTCCTCCAGCACACTTCCTTTTTCACTCTTAATGCTTCCTGGTGTGATGCAGCTCCATTACTCACCAGAGATTACAGTTTAAAAGGGGATGTGACAGTGACCCAAGTGTAAGAGCTCCAGTGGGGTGCTGGCAGCACTTGGAATGATTTTAGGGTCATCATTTAGATGGCTGTGGGCATGGCTGCAGGAGAAGGAATATGACAGAATACAATGCCTGCTGCCAAACCCTGGCATGTTAATTCCAGGTCATGAAAATCTTCTCTCAGACAGATCTAGAACATGGCAGCTTTTCTGAAACAGGAGCAGAACACTTTGTCCATTATCCCTTGAACTGTGCACCTTGGTGCAGGTGGTGATGCACAATTTATGCAGACTTGCAGAGTCCTACCTGCCTGCTACCAAAGCTGTCATTGCCTGTTTGCACTCCAAGCTGAACCTCACAGATACAAACTGTGCATGTGGAACAGCTGGCCTGCCACAGAAGAGCTCAACTCCATCCTATGCTGCTCCAAGCCACTCCTCAAGCTGAAGACTTGTGACCACATGGAACCAATTTAGACTTTTATTTGAACTGAGTTCTGTACATTTCACCCCTTCCCCTGCATCAGTTCACTATAGTCTTTTTTTCATCTTCCCTGGCTTGTGGAAGCTCACAAATACATTCTGATTCCAGCAAGGCCCAGGTGAATGGCTCTGGAGTCTGACTACACTATATGTGTAACCACAGCTGCAGAAGGGCTGCACCTCCTCCCTGACAGGACTTGTACATTCCCTTATCTCTCACCACTTTACAATGCAAAGCCTTTGGTGGGATAAAATAGCACAGATACCACTCCTCTTCCTCCTTAACCAAATTTCTAGGTCAAACCTGTAAGCTTTAAGGGAGATGCCACAGAAATTTGATATGTCATATTGATCTGTGGTACACTTGTCTTCACTTTCTATTTATCATTAAAAGGAAGGAGCTGATTTCATCCCAGGCACCAAACAATTTTATTAGTCTAAAAATACCACAAAGGACAGGAAATTCCCACTCTTCTGCAGAAATCTCAGGTATGGCAAATATCCTTGTGAAAGATACCCTTGGCATATAATTCGGTGTCTGAAAAACTGAAAAACCCAGCTACAGTTCCCTTAAGATCAAGGTACTTACCTGTTTACACTGTTTCTAAAGTAAGGAGACAGACACACCCCACCCTCCAAAACACTTTATTTTTTGCTTTACATGGTTAGAAAACACAACTCTGGAAATAAAAGCAGCAGAGCTTTCTTCATCTATGGAAGAACAGAATCTCAAACACAAAACAGTATAAAATAAGCATCCTGCTAAAACCAGCACTAACTATTGACATTGGTCTGGCTCATGGTGCTACAGACACTGTCAGCCGGAATTCTTCTGCAGGTCTTCAAAAGTCATGAGCAATCCTGGAAATAACCCCTCCTACACACTGCTCAAAAACCCCCAAACACCTGGCCCAGAGAGCTCATTGATGGCAGAGCAATGGCTCAAAGATGAGAACACTGCACATTGCTGTAGGTGATCCATCAGAATATTGCATCCAATAGCAGAATTTGTAAGGAGCACCACATTATAAAGAAAGAGTCTTGCCTAGATATAATTGCACTTGACTTCTGGGAGCTGCTCTCTGTATTTTTTAAATTTACATTTCCCCTAAAATTTCTAATCTGATTAATACTGTACAAAGCAATGAAATGTTCCTACCGATATTAGGATGCTTCAGGAGGCGACAGATTCTAGCTTCTCTTTCCAGTTTCTGGTGATCTGCAACAAAAGAAAGCAGAACAGTTGCTGTTAGTATGAAGATTAACATAGTTTAGTGTATTTGCTTTAGAGAAGCAAAACCAATACACCATCTGATGTGATCTTTAAAAAATATCCCCTTTATTTAGATCCACTAATATTTTACATCCAAACTGTAATATTGAATTGACTATTTTTAACCTTTGGGTAGAGCAGGAGGCTGCAGCTCTGGACTTGTACATCACCAAGCCCTAACACCATTTCTGGAGATAAAATACTACTACTTGTGTCAAGCTCTGTTTTCTACAATAAACAACACAAATATTCCAAGATACTAACTTTGGAAAATAGAATTGCTTGAAATGTAAAAAATATGCTTTGAACCTTGAAAATACTAAGAAATGAACAAGTTTAGAAAAAGTTGCTTTGGATGACATCTCTAAAGAGTCAAAAATTCAACATCATATGTTAAAATAAAAAGTTTAATTCTTACTGCAAGGTGTCCAGTTAGATATGTAGGTTTAAAAGAACTATTACAACAGATTTAAAATAAAACAGAGAAAGCAAACACCATCTTTAAAACACTTAATGCATCAAGTTTCTTACAACACTTTTTAAATCCCGAGGAAAGAACAAGAACTACTTTACTTTTTCTGTACTTTGTACTTCCTAATATTCGCAGTCAACTCTAACAATAACTGAATTGATTTTACATATGTTAACAGTTCAGATTATTTTTATATGCTTTAAAGAACTGGGATAGTTCTTGAGCTAGTCACTGCTTGTCAACTGACCCATCATACTTTGTGAGGCCTCAGAGCCTCCATCACTTGTACAAGAAAATTTGTCAGCTTATCCCTCTTCCATGGTTACTGTAATGTTTATTAAAAAAAACCACAAGTTAAAAGCATTTAAAAAATACATAAACCTGCAAGATAAGCTTAAAGCTCTTTTTTAGAAGTTAAACTCTGCCACTGAGGTTTCCCGTTAAGATTTTTTAATTCAGTTGCAGCAAAGCTGAAACATAAGCACAGACATCTACAGTTACAGCACCTTCCTGTCCAGCAGCTCTGGCTGTAACCTTATCGTGGGCTGAGCACTTGGCACATTACCCAGAGCAAGCAGGGAGATGATCTGAAAGGCAAACTGAACTAAGATGGGGTGAGAACAAAGATGAAAATGTGAACACTGCCTCAAAAGCAATGAAACAGTCCAGGGGCTGTTGGTTATTTGCACAGGAGCTGTATCACTGGTGCACCAGCAGCTCTACTTTGGAAGGCTGTTCTGTACCACCTCCAGCTGTACCTACAGGATCTGCCAGCACAGCCAGAAACCTGGAAAGTGTCTGAGAGTCTTCTATAAAGTGCTAAAAACATCCTGTGTCGACTCTTCAGGAAAAACACAGATATAATAAAGAACTTCATCTCCAACCTTGAATATGAAGCATAAACTTTTGAAATTTCTTTGCTATTAACTGCTGCATCACAGCTTCTGAACTGACAGTGGGTATGATTAATATTCAGGTCTCCTTTACAGACATGACAGTGGGCTCAGATAACAAATACTAGAGCTGAACACTTTCAGGTATGAGGAGAGGCTAAAATGCTATTGCATGATTTAAGAACAGTAACAGTATTGATTAAAAAAGCATGCCTGATATTTTTCAAATCATAGTAAAAGCATCTTAGAGATGCTGCTGGATGCACTGCAATATATGAAGGTTACATCTATATCATCATCATCATTATTATTGACTACATTATAAATTCCCAGGTTTTCACTCCAAATTGAACCAGTATATTGATGGATACCAACGAGGTGTTCTCTGCTGTCACATAAATTAGAATAATGAGCTCTGTGCATTTAACTCCTTCAGTTGCAGTAATTGCTATCACACCTGCTGGGTGACTGGAGGTACCTCACAGCCTGCACACTGTGCTGTGAGGCAGCAGAAAGAACATTAAACACTCCCTGAGTCAGGGATTTAAGTGGACATTGGGGTCCAGAAGATGACACCGGCACTTCCAAAGAAATAGAGTATTCCTTAGTGTTGTTAGAGGAGTAAGTCTGCAGTATGTGTTTGGGGGTGGGACCAAATGCAAATTTAACTTCATGGGGTACCCAAGAAAATTACTCTCCTGTAAAATCTGCATGTTTCTTCTATGAGTTTCAGGAAATCGTGTTCCTTCCTCTCTCCACTCGGTTTATTTACAAGTACTTGCAACTGCTGTGCCACCCGTAGCTATTTGTGTTACCCTGCCTCCTGCCAGGACTTGAGTACTGGGGAGCTAAAGGTGAATGTCAGAGGGCAGGGCACACCGAAATACTTCGAGCACTCAGCTCCCAAATATCTGAAGTGTAAGGTGTGCCACTGCAGAGTTCACTGGGAAAGAAGGACCCTGCTATACAGCCAGGGAAACTACCTAGCAGGCATAAATCCCCACAAACCTTGAGAAAGTTTGGGATAGCATCTGGTGTAAAATGTTTATGTTACAACAGTACCACAGGAAAAGTTCTAGAAAAAATAAATGCAATAATAGGTCACTTACTGAAATCAAGACTTAATTCCTCTCAATTTTGACAGCATATATTTCATCAGCTAAAACTGTGTTTACCTGCCAGGTAAACATGAAACAGGAAAAGTTATTATCAGGAACAGGAAGCCAAGCTTGAAAGCCACACAGATAATAAAAAGGGAATGCACAAATACATTTATGTACTTGTTTCCTTTCCTCTCTTTTAATTACCTAGACTCAATTACAAACAGGTCTCCTACATTGTCTACTTAAGAAACTGTAATTAAACGAAAAATACACGTAGGAAGTTCAAAAAGCAGCAAAGCAAATGCAGAAGAAGGAATGCTCTACAAATTCTAGATTATTTTATGAAAGCAAGTCTCCATTAGTGAACAATGGCCTCTACCACAGCAACAGCCCATTGCCAAGATTGGAAAAAGATCACTGCCTGTCAACCACTGATATCATCAGAAGGAAGGCAGCAATGAGAATAATGGGGGTTTATTAATGGAAAAAACCTTGCAGCCACCTACAAATAAATTTAATCTGACATGGAGCCAAGTAAAAGAAAAAAAAAAACAACAAAAAGATTTAATGCACTGAAACCATGAAAATCTCAGCCTTTACATTAACGAATGAAATTGTGTGAAACCTGAAACAGAATACAGCTGTGTAAAACTGAGGGTATTCATAGACTGTATAAATGTAAAATCTTGAACTAATCCTCATTCATATGACGATGTTCTAACAGACCACAAGCTAATATTATAATTTATGACACCTGCATCAGAAAATCAGACTGTCTGCATTGAGTTGCTTCTAGGTAGGCAAATAAAATAACAAATTGTTTCAGCAGTATCAATATTTGCTTTCTTACAAAAGCTTACATATGTATACTATACACATTTCTTGGATTACATCATAGCATTTCATAATTAAAGACATACGTCTTTAATTATGCATTGTATGTCTTAATATATTAAGACATATAATTAAACTCTTCAGCAAGTATCTCTCCTACTAAAGTGCCATGAATCTTCACCCAAAGTGCTGATCCTCCACGACCACCCAAACTGAGCTTATCACCAGGGTAGAAATGTGCACCTCTCACCACGTATCAACACGGGTATCTAAAATACAAACTTCTCCAAAGCAAAGAAGCTTTCTAATAATTATCTGTAGCAACTTTTGTAGTTGCTTTTTGTTATTTTATTATTAGAGCTTGCAGTCCACAGCGAACAATATAAAAGCATTTGCCCAACGCCCCTTTCATTGTCTGTGCATTTCTTATTTCCCCCCCAGGATTGACTGGATAGATTATTAGTCAGCACGAGGTGATGCATACAAACGGCTGGCTTATCTCTTTGAGGATGGTCTCTACAACCTGCTTCCTACTCTGTGCAATACAGTTCAACACTTCTATTTTCCATGTTTTTCTTTACACAACCAAATGAAGAGAAAACAAGGAGCACTAACTTGGAAGAGGCTCTTTAGACTGCACCGCAACCCCAGACCACCTTGGTGCCTTACATTCTGCCATGGAAATCAGAAAATGACTGCAGAAATTCTGACAACAGGATGTACTAGGACACAGCTGTACTTTTTTTCTGATACTAGACTGACTAAAAGGATTTTCTTTTTCTCACTCTCCCTCATAGAAAAACAAAGCTTTAAAAGAAAACCATGTGATGCATTTAAACTCTCTTCTCTTCATGTCTTTTTTGTTTTTATTAGGACTTAAATTTTACTGTTAAAGAACATAACCTCTGGGCACCTAAAATCTCACCAGAATAAGCTTTTCTATCTGACAAGAGGCTGCTAAGGAGATGAAGCCCTTCCCTAGAAACTGAAGCCCTGCTCCACATAATTTCTAGGCAGCTCAGGGGACAGGGACAACCTAACCACCCAACTTGTGAGGAGTTTCTGGGGTGTGCAGAGAGATGTGGAATACGTGGTACCATTCAGACAGATAGCTACTGTATGGAAATCTGCATGGGCACAACAGGCTTCCACCTCTGTCCGATCTGACCCCTACTCACTACAACCAGGGCATTTGTAAGATCAAGGATTTAGAACTGAACCTGGAACCAGTCTCTTCATGATGCTGCTATAACGCAGTGGCACAGATAAAGTTAATGGAACTCTCCCTTGAGAAATAAATGTGCTGCCTGTAGTACAAATATGTAAAACTGAAGTGTTATGACCACAACAAACCCTTCAATATGTGCAGGTTCTCTGCCAAAAAAACCCCACGGAGGTGCAAAATTTTTGGAGGAGGGGTAAAAAGCATCAAAGAAAGTTTACATTTCAGCAGTATCAAAACGTCAAATGTGCAGCCTGGGTGACTGAAACTGCAGCCACATTCTTTGGACACATTTTTCCCTGGCAGTTATGCAAACCAGTGTTTGTAACTTAGTGAGGGAGATGCACAGGTTAATAGAGCAAAAACTTCCCCCATCACCACTGTGATTTTGGCAACTTTGCTGACAACTGTCTAGAGTATGATGAAGTACCCCTCGTTCTCATGGAATGTAAATATTTCTGATTTACGGGCATGCTGTGTATAGGAATAGTGCTGCAGCAGAGACTTGCTTTAAGTCCACTAATGTGGTTTATACACAATCGAACTGCATCAAATGCAGTTTCTAAATTCTGATGAAGCATTAAGGCTCTGGAAACAGCCCAGTTCTATTTCTTAGACCTGACCATTTCTGTAAGTCACTAGTGGGTGTCCTGATTTCAGCTGGGATAATTCCCTTGCTAGTGGCTGGTACAATGCTAAGTACTGGATTTAGAATGAGAATCATGTTGATCCCACACTGATGTTTTAGCTGCTGCTATAACCAGTGTTTGCACTCAATCAGCTTCTCACAGCACCCCACAGGTTGGGGCTGACCTGCTGGAGAGCAGCTCTGCAGAAAAGGACCTGCAGGTCTGGGTGGACAACAAGTGGGCCAAGAGCCAGCAGTGCCCAGGGGGCCGAGGATGCCAATGGTATCCCAGAGTGCACGGGGAGGAATGTGGCCAGCAGGATGAGAGGTGATCCTCCCCCTCTGCTCTCCCTGGTGGGACCACATCCGCAGTACTGGGCTCCCCAGCTCATGACAGACAAGGAAGGACTGGGGAGGGTCCAGCAGAGGCTACAAAGATGATGAGGGGACTGGAGCACCTCTCTTATGAGGAAAGGCTGAGGGAACTGGGCCTCTTTAGCCTGGGGAAGAAATGACTGAGATGGAATCTTACCAATACAGACAAATATCCTAAGGGTGGCTGTTAAGAAGATGAGGCCAGACTTTTCCCAGTGATGCCCAGTGACGGGACAAGGGACAAAAGGTACAAACTGGAACACAAGAAGTTCCATCTGAATACGAGTGAAGACTTCTTTACTATGAGGGTGACTAAGCACTGGAGCAGGCTGCTCAGAAAGGCTGTGGAGTTTTCTTCTCTGGAAGTACTCAACATTCACCAGGACATCAACCAGTGCAACCTGCTCCAGGTGAACCTACTTTAGCAGGGGACTGGATTAGAGATTTCCAGAGGTCCCTTCCAACCCCAAACATTCTGTGATAAACTTGGGGGGAAGCTTGCTGCAGGCTGCTGCTCAGGAACTGGGTGAGCACTGGTCAATGAGCAGTTGCATCATTTATCACTTGTTTTACTTGTATATTTTAATTCTTTTTTCATCATCCTCCTTCTGCTACTTATTATTCTCCCTTCCTTTTCTGTCTTAGTGAACTACCTTTAACTCAACCCACAAATCTTAATTTTATTTCTTCCAATTCTCTCCCCCATCCTCCTGCAGGGTGTGGGAGGAGAGAGAGAGTGAGGCTGTGTGGTGTTTGGCTGCCTGTCAGGTCAAACCACGACAGTGGGGACCAATAGCATTACTAAGCCCCTGCCTGAGCTGGTTCTTATGAAGGGCAATTTACAGACCTTTAGCAATTTGCAAGCCTTTATTTTCAGCCTGTAAGATAAAACAAGAACCACATTTATTCATGTAACAGCCCATCACACAGCTGTTTGAATTTTCCATTACTGAGTTCATGCTACAGCAGTGCTCGCAGATAAACCTCAGTTACCCCCTCTGCTATTCTTAAAGAAGTAAATGCTAAGGAATACAGGCCTTCAATTCCCAAAAGCACTTTTTCAAAATGAATGCTCCAGCATTCAGTACCTGCTCCTGGGGAAATATTTGAACAGAGTCTTTACTTATTCCTCTCTTCCTGGTATTTATAGCTCAGAAAGTGGGACATTCTTAGAATAAACAATTACAGACACTGTGAGTACTCATCTGACCCACCCCTCCTAATGTTTCCCAAGCAGAATCACACGCCAGGTGTTCATTGTTATGAAGGCATCTTCTCCATGGATACCCTGCTCTGTAATGGGTAGGAGCATGCAACAACAATAGCACAGCCAATTCTTTTATTAGGCCATTGGTCAAAAGCATCAACAGAGCAGAAATCAGGGCACTGAGTGTGCCTCCAGTTATTTCTGTAGCTGTGTTCCCATATATCCTTCTCTTCACCAAGCTGCTGAATATCAAGGAAAAGCAAAATATATTAATTCAAGATGCATTGTACAATAATGAATAAACCCCCCACCTGTAGAGCTTCAAATTCTGCCCCAGGGCATTAAGAAAACAAAAGGCACATTTGTGCTCAGCTGCAAAGGCCTCCAACAGTAACAGTTCTCAGCTGGGTGATGTTCCTGCAGGGCTTTTCCACTTCCCACCTGCTTTCTGTGTTAATATTTTACCCTTCATAGTGTGCGAGAAATTGATAAATGGACACAGAGACCCGATTCCCATCTACAAAGCACAGATTACAGAGGCAGAGACACTGTAAGTGTCTTTAGGCCACTTTATCAGACACTTCAGCCCTGATTTCTATGACATCTGCTATGACCATAAGGTGCAGAGTACTCCTGCATTTGTGCTTTTTCTAGCACCCTGCTGAAACTGAGGAGTACACAACTTCAAGTGAGCTGACAAAAGGAGTAGAGACAACATATGACATTAATAGTGAAGCACTGAGCCCATATGATTTCACCTTTTTCCATGATTTGTGTTTAATGATGACCATAATAAATAGAGAGAAGAGATCAACAGAATGGTATGAATGCAAACTGGACTTTACCCAACTGTTGGGAACCTTTAAACAGTTCCTAACAGCACACATTCACACAGTGCTGAGTTCAAGCTAAGAAATCCTGTTTTTTCACCTTTTTATACCCTCATTTGCTATGGATTGAAAGAGCCAGCTGGAAATTCACTCACTTCACTCTTCTGACTTAAAAAAGAAAAATATTAGTAAAAGTCTAGAACTACTGTTGTATGCATATACTGACTGTTGTTTTCTATATAAGATATGTGCACACTTACATATAGTTAAAGACCACATCTACTGAAACCGAATGATGTACTGTCAACTCTTCAGTGCCAAAGTAAACAAAGGGCCTGAGAGCCAGAAGTGAGAGTCTGATCACCTGGTCACCTCCATCTGTTTGCCAACAATCTGCACCTGACATTTAACTCTGTGCACCCTGTGTCCCATCTTCTCTGTATCACCTCTTGATCTGACCCATCCAGTGCTGTACCTTGTAGCACCTGATACATCTTCACACATGGCTTACATTTGCCTTAACAGGAAAACCTGAATGGGCTTTTCATTTTCATAATCTTTTCCCTTGCTGCCTCCTTCTGTCCCTATAGCAGTGTATTTTCCTTTGTGACTCAAACTTGACAGCTCCTAGAGCTGATGGGGGTCTTCTTCAACCATTCCCCTTCCATCTCTAAACAAATGCATGTCCTTCATTTTGTATGCTGGAAGCTTTTCCTTTATTTCATTGCCCTCCTTTCACTTTTGGTTCCCAACTTTAAGCTGCATGCCCTCTACCTTTTTAAGTTCTGCTAATAAATATGTGAGTGCATTCAGTATTCCTCATTTTGTTTTAGCTCCTATTTTCTACTGGGCTGTTTAAATTTTTTGAGGCTTCTCAGTTCTCTCTTGGCTCATTTCCTGCAGAAATTCGCAGTTTTCAGGAAACAGTATTTGGAAAAAAGATTCTAGGGATTGAAAGTAAGTTCAGAAAAATAAATCATATAAGAGATGCCTGGAACTTGAGGTGTTGACTCATCAGTCTAATGAACACTACAGCATCTGTTTGCCCTCAAATACTTCACTGGAGAGGGATGGGCTGCAGGATATACTTGACTGCCTTGCTGAACTCCAGTCCTACAGAGCCCATCTTAAACATATTAAATCCATTAACTGCACTGTAAACTCTGAGCAGACTTCTGTCTGACAACTAAAATTTTGAAGGCACCTTCAAAGTTCTGAAGTGATGCAGCGAGACATGCATGAGAAATACTCATCTTCCTTCCAAACGTCACTAAAACAATATTGTCTCATAACCAAAGAAAAAAAAAGCAGCTTACTAAAAAGTCAAAACCCACTATCATCTACAGCCATATCTACACTACAGTAGCAAATTATTTATCCAAAATAAATTGTGACCTTCTAACTGATGCCAGCTTATTTTAATATAAATTAGTAATTACTACATGTAAGACTGGTGTCCAGTCATGATCTGTGACAGCCACTTGGCTGGGATAGGCAGAAGTTACTGATTTTGAAGCTGCTGCAAAGAGCAAATTCTGAACTCTGACTTTAGGTTTTCACTTTGGCAATGTTTATTTTTAGAAATCATATCAATGATCACCATCTTTTGCCTTGATGAAATTTCTACAAGATGTTGCATTAATTGTTTGTGAGGGAGAAACTTTTATATTTTTTTGAACAGAGGATGACCAGTGAGGATGTTCACTCTCTCAGCTTATGGATGACAGAGTGTTCCATATTTAATAGAAAAGGAAATTCCATTGTGCAGAAAAGGTCAACAACTTTTATTTCCTATATTTCCTGTAGTCACTGTTACTTTAAAACTAAACATTACACATGACTTATCTTACCAGAGACTAAGGGCTTCTTTTATGCAAATGCACTCAGAATCACTGACATTTATCTTAATAAAAGCTCATGGACTTTAACCCCCTAGGAGGAAACAAGTGTAGAACTAGAATCAAGTCCAAATAGAACACAAACAATGGTTTGGCAACTAGCATTATGACTCAGAGGAAATTTAAGCAGCACATCAAAGCCAAAGCTTTTCATAACAAAAATAAACACTAAGAATACATAAGCACATGCCTACAGAAATGTTTCATCAAAAATAACAGTAGGCTGGACTAGTATTATAGGAGTAAAGATACGATTGCATTAATAAAAGTATCCTGATGCCTAAACCTCAGTCTTTACCAAACAGCAGGTCATAAATGAAGTCAGTATTTCTACATGGCCCATAAAAAGCTAGAACAACAGAAATAATAAACTCAAAAAGGAGTTGCACATTAAGTTTTGATTGTCTTCTGTTCATTAACTTGTTTTAAAACAAACAAGTTGATTATGAGTAACCCACTGTAATAATTTTTTTCTGCTCTGTCAAGTTGCTAAGCCTTTGCTCATAATAAAAACAAATCTCCTCCTCAAATACCATGTGCATGAATAGCTTTTAACCATCTGAAGCTTTATATTACATCAATCTTTTGATACCAGGATGCTGATGCCATGACCTCTAAGCTAGTGAGTACGGTCTTCTTTTGCAAGAGCATTGTCTTGACATTATTTTTAGAATCACTTTCTTGTAACTTAAGTCACTCTGTTTGTAAAACCAATCTTTAAAAGAAAAAATACTAGCCTTGCAAACACATGCTAGTATTAAAGATAGTCCCCCAAAGGAGGTTTTTCATTAAAAACAAATCACAGAGGAGAGCCAATGCCCAAGTGGCAGCCAGTGATGAGTGGCATTCCTTGGGGTCAGTGCTGGAACTGGTGCCCTTGAACATCTTCATCAGTGACACGGGCAATGGGACTGAGCGCACCCTCAGCTGCGTGGCGTGGCCGACACGCAGGACGGAAGGGATGTCCCCAGAGGGACCCCAGCAGGCTGGACAGGTGGGCCCTTGTGACTCTCAGGAAGGCTCAACAAGGCCAAGTGCACGCTCAGCATGACCTGGCAATGTGCACGTGCAGCCCAGAAAGCCAATCACATCCTGGACTGCGTGCAAAGAAGTGTGGCCAGCAGGTCAAGGGAGGTGACTCTTCCCCTCTACTCCACTCTCAGGAGACCCCACCCGCAGTGCTGTGTCCAGGCCCAGGGTGCCCAAAATAAGATGGGGACATGTTGGGTGAGCTGAGGAGGCCATGAAGAGAGGTGGAGCACCTCTGTTCTGGAGCCAGGCTGGGAGAGCTGGGGCTGTTCAGCCTGGAGACAAAAAGGTTTCGGGGAGACCTGGAAGCCCCTCCCAAGTGCCCCAAGGGCTACAGGAGAGCAGGACAGGGACTTGTGACAAGAGCCTTGGGTCACAGGACAAGGGGGAAGGGCTTCAAACTAACAAAAGGTAAGACTAGATGCAAGGATGAAATTCCTCCCTGTGAGGGTTGTAAGGCTCTGACATAGGCTGCCCAGACAAGCTGTGGCTGCTCTGTCCCTGCAAGTGTTCAAAGCCAGATTGGATGGGTCTTGGAGCAACCTGGGATAGTGGAAGGTGTCTGTGGCAGGGGGTGGAATGAGATGATTTTCAAGGCCCCTTCCAACCCTAAACATTCTAGGATTCTATGAAATCCTCCATGTGTTTTGCCTCCTAATTCCGAATTTGTCTTATTTCAATAAGACACGCCTAAATAGCTTGTCTGACTCAAGAGCTGCATCATTCCACTTGTTCTACAGACAGTGAATAAAGATGCTCCCAGGCAAGGAAGTCAAAGACTTTTTTTTCCTTTTAATTAAGGCGAGGAGAAAATAAACAGGACGTTTATAACCAGCCACAAATAGAAGTTCAAGCAAGCATTAACAGGTAGTTAAATTTCAGCTTTTGACAAATTTGTGGGATTTATTGTGTAAGCAAACTCTCTCCCTTAAATGTGTGCTTTCCACAGCTTCTGCACTGTGTGCCATACATTATACCCAGAAAAACCAGAACACAATCAAAATATGTAAGACAATCAAAAGGACATAGAAGATAACCAAAGGAAGTGTAAGTATACAGAATTCCTGTAGGAGATTAAGCCATCATCTAGTGCAGCAGGCAGGAAGCCCCAGGAGGACAGCTATCCTCCTTAATGGACAGTGGTTGCACAAAACCTGCCTAAAGGGATTTAAGCTTTTTCCCACTATTAAGGGAATTAACACTTGTTTATTTGCACGTGTAGTGTTAGTTCCCAAGCTACTGGCCTTTTCCCAAGCTACCAAGCTTCTTGGGAAACAGTAGGAAACTGGGTTATCTCTCTGTTGGCAAAACAAACAGGGCAAGCAAATCATTCTGTTCCTCAGGAAAAGAAAAGAACCACCCAATAATCCCACTATGTAAAAGAACACTCAATGCATTCCAGTTTCTCACGGTGTCAGGTTCATCCCTGCTACCACCTAAAGAGCATTGAAGATATGATCAATCTTTTAAAACCACACAGTCTCAGGGATATAACAAACCCAGCCAACAGCCCATTCCACATAATGAATGTTTATCCCTCATTTCTGTAAAAAACGAACTCAGGGAAGATATTGTAATATTCCAGAGACTCCAAATTCTGGTACAGTGACAAATATTAGCTATCTAAGTAGGAAATATTGGAGTATCATTGATATTAGCATTGTACAGTATTTTACTGATGTTATAAAAGAAAATAAGAAAGTAATCAATATTAATTGGGCAATTACTGATTCTGATTAGCCTGATGATTTAGAGAAAATAAGTATATAAGAATATATTTACAGCAACATGATTTGTTCTAAATAACCATGCTGTCACTTTCAGTCAGGAATTTTATTATTCTGATCTGAGATTGTATGGTTGAAGTGTTCTATTCCCAAACCCCAATCAGTGATGCAAGTCCAGCTTTGAAAAAAATTACAGCATGGGGCACTGGCAAAAAATGGCAGACACCCCAACAACCCATCCCCCCTCAAAAAAAACCAGCAGACCCAACCACAACTAAACCACAAGAATTAAATGTAATTCAGAGTCAAAGGACAGAACTTCAATTTACTCAGCAGAAAACTTCTCAACCGGATAGAGGTTACCTAAAAAAAAAATTAAAAATACAGTTTTGTTCAAATCCTCTTCCCTCTAATTATCAGTCTCTGGTACTGCCATCATTTTTCTAGAATCTGCTAAATAACTGAAAAAGTTATTTAATGGAAATACTTTAAATTATGAATGTTATGTATCACTATTATTAAACCGCCACATTTAATGTGGTTTCCATGGTACAGCTCAAGGTTCTACCTACCATACAGAATAACTGAAACTATTGTAGAAAATGAAACTATTGTAGAAAAAACCCCAACCTTTCTCTTCTAAAACTGAGAAGGAACTGGAGGAGAGAAACAACCCAGCCTCCAGTTGTGTTATTTAATTAAAACTGCCACTTCTAATTAAATTGCCAGCAAAGCACTGGGGAAATAGTCGCACTGCTACACCAAATTTATAAAACAGAAGTTCATTACTCATATGCTGTATTTGCCCACAGTACTTTCAGCTAATTCTAAGAGCTCACAGCCAGTATGGAACAGCTCTCAGAGATGGAAAGGCTTTGTAGTTCAGCACAGAAAAAGGACCACAGCACCTTCTCTTCTACAACATCCAAGAACTGACACAAAAAGCATTGATAAAAAATGTTGCACAGAAGCGACTCTCAGCTTCTTTCCAGTGCAGCTCATCCGTTTCTGGTGAGGGTGACTGAGCACTGGCTCCCGCTGCCCAGCGAGGCAGGCTGGGCAGTGCCTACCCCTGGAGCTGTACAAAAGCTATCTGGACACATTCCTGGGCAGCCTGCTTGAGCACGGGGGCTGGAGCAGCCAGCCTCCAAAGGTGCCTTCCAGCCTCAGCCATGAGTGATTCCGGGAGCCGTCGGCTTGAAGGAATCCCCGATGCTGGATATCCCACACCAGCTGAATGTCACAGACATTTGGCTTCAGTGTCTTCAGGCACAAGTGTTTCAAATGACCAGCACAGTCCTCGTTCCTTGAGCAAACAGTTGTATGCATTTTCCAGAGAGGGTTCCAAAGTCTGGACTGGTGTTAAACAAAGCTCTGCAATACCCATTTCGAAGGAGAATTACCTGTTTCATGCCACCACAGGAACTCGTAAGAGCACACACATTCCGAAAGCCCTCACCTCTTGGAACATCAAGATTGCACTTGTGCAACTGAGTAGATGTTTCCCATGTAAAGAACTCAGAGAAGTTTGCTGCTTAGGTAATTGTTACTTTATTAACAGCACCCTGACTAATCTGCCATGAACTTGCTGCTCTGAGCTACCCCAATTAATTGTATCCACTCCACCCCTTTGCACACCGGAGCGGTTTGTGATTGCTCAGGTAACCACGCGTGAAAGGAAGCCATCTGTTAGCTAAAGAGGGTGTCCATCATGACAGACACTTGCTGGCAACAACACCAGGATCAGGCTGCTAGCAGAAATACCTTGAATTCCCCAGACTAGGTGTGCAGAGGTTGGTTTCTGGCACCTAGTGCTGCACCTCCTGAACAGAGCATGCAATGAGATCTACCACAAAGATGGCTGAGCAGAGTTGCCTCTGGAATCTGACCCCCTTTTTGCTCCTCAGGAAACTCAAACTTCTGCATGATGACTACGACACACTCACTTTACGCTATGCCGAATGGAGTGATGGTGCCATGGAAAACACGGCTCTGAACTGCCCAACTTTCACATTCTTCCAGCCTGATTCATGAGCTGTACTCCTGATGAACTGTGGGCAGGCTTATTGTGCACCATCTATGAACACAGGCGCCCCCAGCCTTCACCCACCCAGCTCCCACACATGTGCTGCTGCAAATAAAGGCCCTGCTCTGCAAGGTGAACACAACCTCCCACAGCATCCACCATGTCCCAAAGGTACCACAGAGCACCAAAGTCTTGGTTATCACTGGAAATACCAGTAGCACAATTACCTCTGTCACAAAGATCACTATTACCTGCTCATTCCTGTGTTTAACACTTGTTAAAATGTAATTTTTTTTTCAAATAGGAATTTAGAGGAGCTCCTATTCAGAGAAGAGCTAATAGTCACCTCAGTAAACAAAGCCAGAAACTCACACCCTTCCTTGGCAGAGGGCCAGGCACTGTAGTCATTACTCTGGGAGAACTCTCACTGATGGAACTGCTCCACGGCACGCACATCATGACTCATGCTGCAAAAACTTGGCTCCTGGAGTTGTTTCCCATCTAATTAAAATTCACTCAAACATCCTACAATCCAGCTTTTACCATAACAGTATCAGTAACTGTGTCTGCAGCCAAAAGACTATTCAGCACCACAAACTGGCTGTAGAGGTAGCAAATACATCTCATACTGAAATAGAGCCTGAAAATAATCTATTTTGTTCCCTCTCTCCTCAAGGGGCACAGTTACAGGCAGCCAGAAATTAAGCTGCTGCCTGGTTGGATTTTTTTTTTTTTCAAGAATCCACTGAAGCAGCAGTGGTACAGTGTAAAAGAAACATATGAACAAAGCAAACTGTTGCCATATATTTTAGGTTAGCCTAAAAGATTTAATGAACATGGCTTGCTTCACTTTTTCCTCCCACGGGGTTTGTACAAACCCTTCTGTTGCCTTTTAATTTTAACTGGATGTTTTGAAGCAATGTTTAGCTCATTTATCTCTATTAGTTTTATTTCTAATGTAACTCTCTGGAGAACTTCCACTATTGCTACTTCTCCTTTTAAAACACAGTCCAAAGATACCAGTGAAGATCTGGTGACCTGTGCAACTATCAGGCATATAGAAATAAGACAAAATATTACATGAACACTTTTCTCTTGCAAAAAAGATGTCTTGGGTTTGTCTCTTGATGTGACCTTGTGGTTCAAACTATAACCAAAGCCTTTGGCAGACGGCTGCTAAAAGGAAGTTACACTTGAGGTTTCTAAAGCATGCGCTAACCACTAAGAAATGATGAAAATACAAGAAGATGAAAATACTTATTATTATTGTCTCAGCCTTTGAAAAAAAAAAATCCAATCATTATCAGAAATACACAAAAAGTAAAACCAACATTCCTACTAAGAATAAAAAACTACACCCATACTTTTACTAATATGGTAATCAAAATACAAAAGACTTAAAAGAAGAAAAACCTCCACCTTTAAACCACAATTTTACTAGACTGTAAATGTTATTCTTTATATATTTAAAAATCCAGAGGCAGGAAATTGACTCTTCTATTACTAACAAGTCTTTAATTCTCAAACACAGACATTTCTCATCATTTGTGATGTCCAAATTACGCTTTTAATTGAATTCTAAATCATTAGCCACTGCTGTGTTTCCTTCAAGTCACCCTCACTCCTGAGCCCTGGTGTTCCCCGTCAAGTTGGCCTTGCTGGTCACAGTCTGAGCTGTAAGAGAAACTCTGGCAGCATGCAAAAATATTTAGGTATTGATACTGCTAATAAAAACATTAAGGCTTCACCTTTGCAAGGGCCATGATACAACAGCAGAAATATTTCTGTCAGGCTTTCAGAGGCCAAGAGAATCACAATCCTGAGAGAGTAAGAGCACAAAGTCTAGTGAAAAGACCACTAACATTTACTGTGCAGTTTCACAGCAAATGAGGTTTAAGTACACAGAAGTTAAGCTTCAGTCTGTGGGATTTCAGTGTGAAACCAGAAAGCTCCCCTGTATGTTCACTACAAAACACTTTACTGTACAAGCTATTTGCAGTAACTGACTTGTTTTCTGCTCCTGTGTGAACAGCCTGATGTCCTATACCAGGAATAAGTCACTATCAATTGAATTTATAACTCCTTTACAAATAAAGTTCAGGAAAACATCTGTCAAAAGGACAAAGTTGGTTCTTATTTGGATCCCAGGTTCTCAAGATAAAATGTGGAAATATTAACATATTATCAGCAACCAGTGAGCTAGATAGCAAAAATGAAAGCTAGCTAGACAGGTTTCAGATGCAAGATTTGCATTTCCCTCTTAATATTCAAGCTGAAAGAGATTTACAATTATGTATCCCATTCCTAGAAATTCCCTTTCCCAGCTACAGACTTTGGGCCTCTACATTCACTTTTGCGTATTTAGAAATCCCTACTCTACATTTGTAAACAATCCTACATACAAGTTGGAAAAAAAAAAAAAAGCCACCATTGAAAGTGCTCTCCTGTTTAAGTGTGCTTCAGTGCATCCAATTGATACAGGTATGAAGCAGCTGGAATTTGCAAATCTGAAATGACTGAGCAAGGGTGAAGTGCCAACTTGAACGTCAGAAGCAAAAAAAAGGTAAAAGCAAACCACAGACATGTTAAGAGCACAGGGAATATGAACAGATCTAAAAAGTACTTGACTGCAATGCTAAAGCAGTAATCACTGAATGGTTTCCACTTCACCTCAGGCTGGAGCTGGAACAGCCTTAAAAAGCAGGGATTTCCAGGCATTGCAAACTCTGCACCCACTGAAACTGGTTTTTCAGTGTCAGCTGAAATACCCCAAGTGCCTGCAGTGAGACCTCTCTAGGATCTAGCACCAGTCTGACAACTTGCTACTAAACCCATCCTACAACTTAAGAGTTCACTGACAGCAAATGCCACAAATCCAGTTAGTTGGGACTAAATAACAACATAAGTCTGTTTCGACCACCTGGTACAGCAAGTTTTCCAGCTTCAGTAAAATGGGGTTTCTTCTTGTCCCAGCTAAAGGTGCTGAATTCCCCTCTGGATTCAGACTTCAGAGCTAACACGACGTATGTTAAGTACCCCCCACCCTCACCCCACTGTTTTCACAGCACAGTAAATACACATAATAACACACAATCCTACGTGAAGAAAGGTCTGGCCATTAGGAATTTGAACAAGCAAGACTTTACTCTCAGGGAAATTAACCTATAAAAACTCAAGCAAAACCTTAGAATGGAAGGAACAATTGCAAAACTAAAACATTTCACTGAAATAAACTACTAAGACAGCACTAAGTGGCTCTTTAAAAAATACATTAATTCACGTTGCATTTTGAGCAACACTGACATAAATGTAGTTTTGGTAGTACTGTGTCGTTTCTTTCCTGCTTCTTCATTGCTCTACAATAAAATAAATGCCTTTCCCTAAGCAGTAACTTTTGGAATGTATTTTAAATAAGACCACACTACTGTTAACACTGGAGTTACCATACTTTAAGCATCTGATTGCAGTACTCAGGAATATGTCAGTTCTGCAACAAAATACAAGACTTCCCAACTCCAGTGATTTACAAGCCTGAATTCAGAGCAGAGCTCTTGCAAAGTGCCATTTTACAGCTTCAGGTGTAAGGGAGAAGTGTTTTAAGAAGCTGCCACCCACCATGTGCAGTTTTGGCAACCCATCGTTTAAGATTTAGGAGACATGTTTATTTTTATCAACTCAGTATCTTCGATAGATTATGAAAATTAGCAGCTTGGAGTGAGTAACAAACTTCTTAAATGTGTAATCACTTTGTCAAAAAGCAAAACAAAAATGTGATAATGAGGCTTGTGTTTGCGGTATATACCCACGGGGACATTTTAATACACTAGAAGGCTGAAATAGAAGCACTGAAATACTTCAGTAGGACTTGTAAGGACTCAAAGCTTGAAGAATGAAGCAAATGTCACTAAAAGAGAATTAAGGGAGATGGATGGTCAGTCCTTGGTGAGCTGGAAACACTCCTGCCTTTGAGTGGCCAGGCAGAGAGCAGTGCCAGCGATGGCAAGGGAGGCAAAGCATCCATGACACTGGAATCTCCTTTCAAAAACAACTGGACCATGATACCTTCTTGGGTTGATCGTTTTATTCTGGAACACAGTATTTTAGGCCATTTAGATACTTCGCGAGTGATCTTTTAAGCTTAAAACTCACTGCTTCTGAAAGAAATTCAACATCTAATGCCAGAAATGAGGCATTCAAGCCAGTAATAATCTGTGTTGAGTGTAACCAGGATACCATTCCATTGGTAGATAACATAGATATTATGGCACATTTTTACTTTGATCCTGCTTCTAGAAGAGCTTTTTTAAAAAGATGGGACAAAATAACTTGCATTCCCATATATTCACAAGGATTTTATAGCAAAATTAACATTTTTCTGAAAAGTGATCATGTCCTAGACCTCAAAAATCAAGTTGCATTACTACCAACAACAAAACTGCAGTGAACAAAATTTGGTCTTTATTTTTATTTCTGTCTGCCAAGAACATTTTCTGTGCAACTGTCTCCTTACAATGCAAGGAATCAGGGCAGTGCTGATGCACATAAAAAATCACAGAGTAGAAATTCTGAACATAATTCCCTGCAGTAAAAACAGGAGTGAAAAGCATCAGAGAGGCATTACTGCCCCTTGAAATAGCAGTCTTGATTAACATGTCACATTCAAATCTGACTAATATTAATCAAATTACCCTCACCAACTTCAGATGTGCTCAGAGTGAGTTATGAACCCCAAATCTCCCTTGGAGCAATCAAAGTGGTGAACCACTAAGAACAGTTATTCTTTCATGCTTTAAATACTGGAAGGTGAGATCAGCTCCACACAGATGTGATTTTAAATGCAACATCTTTCAATTCCCCACTCTGAATACTCCACTTGAAAAAAAAAACCACTCCTAGCTGTCTGCAATTACCAAATAATGCTTCTCACCCAGCTGACCTGGTTAAGTGAGCACAGGGACCTGCAGCACTTCCCAGACAAAGCAGCGCATGGCTGGCTGGCTCCATGTCCCAGGCGTGGTCACGAGTGCTGATCAAACCTTACCAGGAAACCAGGCACGTCACATGGCTGTGCCTCATTCCACTTGTGCGCCTCACAGCTGCCAGAGCCAGCCACTCCTCCCTTCCCGAGAATTCACGCTCCACACATGTGCAGGGTAAACTTCCTGCACTGCCCCAGGACCCACACACCACCTCTGACCCAGCCCTGCTGACACAGAGAGAGGGGAGGATAAGTGGTCTCTCTCCTGGAAGTGCTTTAGTCTACAAACATGGACAAGCAGATGAGAGAAAAAAAGCAGGCAATGGTGAAAAGGTGCACAGACTTATAGCAGACAGGATGTCTGGCTGAAAAATTGCAGACAAACCAGCTCCCTTCCCAGCTCCAAGAAGCAAGAGCAGTAGCTTTGATGCAAGGCCACCGTCTCCCCCAGCTCCACTGGTCCTGCATGGCTAAATCAAAGGACAGGTTTCCCTGCTCTCCTGAACACCTCCCTTTTCCTTCTGGTACACGTGGCTATATAGCACTTACCAAACCAGACAGATTTTAGAAATTTCTGAAGCCATGTTTGAGTACAGAGAGAAACAATCCCAGGGGCTCCATCACATCAACAGTGGTTTCCAGATATTTGCCAAAGGTACAGAGACCCCCACAGATCCTCGCTTCTGTTACTAAGAATTCTGCAAAACTGAGTTTAATCACGTGGAAAAAGCACCTGTATGAATATTCAGGAATATGTTTCGATTCTAAGGGAGAGGCAACTGGGAAGATTTTGAGAAGTCAGGCCTAAAATGAAAACCTCTTATGCTTCAGATTCTACTTGATCTGAAAACATGGTTTCTAATAAAACAAAACCTAATGACTAAATACATTCCTAGTTTAGTATGACTGGTGAGATCACAAGACAGTTGACAAAAAAAAGTCCCACAGTGCTTCTTAGAGATTAATGATCAGCTCTAAGGAAACAAATCCAAAAATTATTTATAGACTAATCCAAATGCCTGACAGCATTCCTCCACCAGGATGTTGAATTACTTCAATATTATGTGCCTGATTCCTTTCAGTAAATGTACGGTAAATTAAATTTGTAATGCTGTGGTATCAAACCCAGTTAAATTCTCAAGTACATTCATTCTTCAAGTACCACCCTCTCCAAGGGTGCTGTCACACCTCTGAGTTATCATGTAGTGTTTCTCAAAGATTTTTATTCATGTCACTCTTCCAGGTGTCATCACCTTTGCCCAGCTTCTCTTCCTCTCTTCCCATCTCTGTTCCCATACCTCATCCTAGGGAAGAGAAGGTAGTTTGCAGCATTTACAACCAAGATGATCTCACCTTTTTGCCAGCTAGGAAGAGGAAGGGATCCATTCTTCAAATCCCCCACAAGTGACTCCTAATATCACCACACCAAGTGTCAGAACACCTAACCTGACAGAGACGTCTGTCAGCAACATCACATCGTTCAGATGTACAGAACACCTCAGCTGTCAGCTGCCTTGCAAAATAAAAATTAGCATAAAGCAGAAACTTCCTGTGTCACATTTTCAACTACAAAGCATTTTCTCAAACAAAAAAAAATAACACCACCAGCAAATTTATGACCAGGTGTGACCTGAAGGTTTCAAGCTGAAATATGAAACAAGATTATCCAGCGTGTGAATTGCTGAGCACACCTTGCATGCTGTCATTTCACTGAAGTAGCACCATCTCTACAGTAATTTATTAACTTCAGTTAAGAAGGAGAGGGGAAAATACCTGTTCTGGATTGCCTTGGGAATGATACATCTTGAAACATCAGTAATTCCACTACTAAATATTGTTAGTTCATAGCATCTGTTAAAAAGTCCTCTTACAAGAGGCAGTGTGTCACAAGTTATCTATCAGAGGTGTGAGAAAGAGATTAAACCACAAACTGGCACAGCCATCAGCTATAAAGTATCAACAGCAATTCTGCTATTTATACCTGGAAGCACTGCTATAGATGATGAGACTTTTCTTTGATACCATCTAATGTTACCTCTAGAAAACTGAAAAATGAACTGCTAAACAGGGACGAGGGACAACCACTCCTAAGAGCTGCAAAGAGAAGCAACTACAGACTAAAAATGAACTTCTCTGCTAACAAAAGCGTGATAGATCCAAGTGCTGTGCAATGCTGGCACCCCCTCTGCAGACAAGGCCCATGGAAAGCAGTATGTGGAAACAGGGAATTTAGACCAGAGCTAGGCCAAGCAGCGTCCAACACACCGACATTTTCCAGACAAAAGCCACATAGAGTCATAAAAAGCTCTCATTTCTCACTGCATAAAAGATCTGCTGTTCTGACTGCACAGTTCAATCCTTGGCCTGAAGCAGCCATGATCTGACTGATCTGCATTCATTTTATTCCCAAGGAAAATGTCCAGGAAGCTTTGTTTGACATCCAGCAGCAACATCTGTGTAAGGGATGCTGAACAGAAGACAAATATGTAGCTGCTACCTGTATTAACTGCAAAGGGCCCAAGAGCTGCCTTCCCTTTGGGAAACCCTCTTAAACTCCTACAGGAAAAAAATAACACTGCTGATCCTCTTTGCATTATCTGAGGATACTTACAGGCTACTTGATAAATGAATCACTGCAATCACTAACATGAACTAACAGCAGAATTAAAAACAATTATTTGTTATTTGGATTAAATCTACCTTGATGACAAGCAGAATAATATTCTGATCTACTTTCAGTTAAGAAATCTTTGATTCAAAAGGAAAGAAATGCTACATAACTTGGTTAATTGAGTAATTCCTTGTTCTTTTCTCCATCCGGAGTAATGAATCCAAGAACAAATTGGTCCCAAGCTGAAGTTCTTTTTCTGTTCAAGTCTGCTCAGCTTATCTGAACATTCCTATGCAGTTCTGAACTTCCCCATACAAGCTGTCAAAGTTCCACAGAACTAACCCATCTTTGCTCACATTCTTATTCACTTAAATTCTCTTGTGTGCACATACCACTATAAATAAGGTCTTAAATACCCTTTGTCAATATTTGAATCTCTGGGCTCATCTACTCCATCTAAACAGCAGAGTTCAAACACAACTTCCAAGACCACAAAATTATTTTCCTTAACTATTTTATGATGTAATAACTTCAGGAATTTTAGGGCTATTATTTTGGAGGTTCATAATTTTTCTCCACCAAGCCAACCAATGTTTCTGGAAGTGAAAACAGCAACTGGACACTGAAGAGCAGCCTGCATGTCAAAACATGCCTGCAGCTCATTCCTGTGCACAACTGGATACAAGCTGCTGGCTCCTGCCAGCATCCAGCTGCAATACAGAAACTGCATTACCTTTGCATGCAGCAGTTCAGAGATAAGGGAGGGAATCAACAACAGTACTGAAATTCAAATTCTTGTGTAAGCTTTCAGCCATGCAGGTTCTACACTTAGGTTTTTATGATTACATATTTTCCTTTATTTAAATAACATAATGTC
The DNA here is from genome assembly GCA_013397915.1 of Daphoenositta chrysoptera. NCBI lineage: Eukaryota > Metazoa > Chordata > Aves > Passeriformes > Daphoenositta > Daphoenositta chrysoptera. The sequence continues at coordinate 578,365 of VZRO01004855.1, read as the reverse complement.
AAGGTTTTGGTGAAATTGGCAACCCTCATGCAAAACCATTGTCTGTAACCTACTAAACCCACTGCACCAATCAGTATTGGCTTTATTTACAGCATTCATACTCCTAATTGATGAAGCCAAATGATCCATGGTTTGATGACACAATGCCAATTGACTGTAAAGTAGGTATGTAACTAGACATTGTTAAACATTCAATTTCTTCATCATTCCCAGCCTATCAGGAGACTGCCAAAAGTGGACAAGTTTGAGCACCTTTGGCACTGTGCCAATGTTTTAACATCAGATCTAATGTTTGCTGCAAATAAACAGGAGACTACCACAAAGCAACAGAAGCTGCCCTTTAGATCCCAGTGTAAGTGAAACAGCTGCAAAAACCCCAGTTTAACAGGTTTGCACAATGCAACATCAAATGAAACAAATGAGTACTTAAAACTGAATTCAATTTAATTCTGCAATTAATTTATCTAGACAGCATTTTATTCATGTCCCCACTTGACACGTTCACAGCTATTTTAAATACAAACAAACTCAGAGAAAACATATGGTAGTATTGTTTGCTTTGACGTTGTTAAGCAACTGGAAGTTTATCAGGTTTCTACCACCAATTAGTTGTTCATTCTAACTTAGCAGAAAGCAAGATCAACGGGATCTCAAATAGTTTTAAGCTCTGTGTACTAGGCTTTGTTGTCTCTACCAAAGAGAGCTCTGGTAACTCCCACAGGGAAAACAAAAACGAAGAAAACAAGAAAACCCTACAGTGTAAAGAGATTTCCCTCTGCATTTGTACACGAGGTTTTTCAGTGGAGAAGAAACATGGTTCCCCAAAACAACCTAAGCTCTTATGCTGCAGGAATCCATCAGCAGATGCAAAGAGAAGCATCAGGAGCCTATGTGAATTCCCCGTGCTGTGCCAGCGCCAGGGCAGAGCACACACTGAAGAAATCCCTTTGCCCAGCCCCCGCCTCTATATATAACACACCAGAAATCTCAGGGCAGCAAAGCAGGAACTGGGGTTTGTTTGCTTTAACAGGAATCCATTGTACCAACTTATCAGTAAACACGTACCAGTCGACAGAGCTCATCATCACATTTTCTCTTGACTTTCATAAAAGACTACCATGAATTCATAAAATCATAGAAGATCTTGAGTTGGAAGGGACCCACAAGGATCACGGAGTTATCCAAAGCCATGGCACATCCTGAGCCAGCTACAGAACTCAGCATGCAGAAGGATACCCAAGCTGCCAGCCAGGTGCAGCACGTCAGAGATGTCAGTTCATTGTTTCATGGTTCAAGTGTGAATTTAAAAATAATTCTTCTTCCCCCTTGAAGTATATGCTTAGAGGGTAATAATGGGAGATACCAACCATCTCTCACAGAGGATTTTAAGCTCAGTGTTTCACTTATAAATTACTCCAATAAACACATCTATCTGAAACATGCTTACCTTTTTAAAATACCATCTTCTACCCCCCTAGCCCCACTTTTATTTTTGTCACTACTGAATTACCACAAGAACTTTGATTTCCAATTTCTCTCAGCAAAGAGAATTCCAAGCTACAGTCTGACAGTCTGCTTAATGGACTGGATACCGTATAGATTGCACTTCTCTTTCAAGATACATTTTTAATTGCCCACTCATATCTCAATTTAACATATCTGCAGTTAGGGGTCATGTGTCAATATTTCTGCTTACAGATCAAATTAGACAGTTCAAAAGGTTTAATGATATGCAGAAGTGATTCTAGACTGAACAAAATTGTCCATTCATCAATAACAATGAGATTTTGTTCCTTTATCTCTTTTCTAATTGTTCCAAAAATATGAAATAGTAATCTGAATTCTATCAGATAAAAATAAAATCTGTATTCTGATGGCAATTAAACACTACACATCCATGTATTGTCAAAATTTCCATGTAGTATCTGGTTATTTGTGAACTAAGGCTTCAGTGCATCAGAGTGCTCCAAAGGATGATCACAAAATGGCCACATTTGGCTTTCAGTGCACTGGGCAAGTCTAACTTTAGCCTTGGCAGCCCAAAAGCTCCCCGACAGCTCCTTGTACAAATGGCTTTATCAGCTACAGCAGTTTTTGGAAATTATACTCCATAGGCTTTACAAAACCCTTCTGATAGCCCATTAAGATTGACAGGTGTCATCCTCTCTCCAAATGGGAGATGAAGAGTGAAGGGAGGGAGCAAGGGAAGGATATGAGAGAGGAGAAAAGTATTATCCAAAGCAAATACTTCAAATCTAGACTCAACTGAAGACAACTCAAGTAACAAAAGTACTGGATTGGATCTTGGATGTCACCCAAGGATTCAGACCAGGTTGAAACATGAAGGACTTCCATGGTAAAAAAGCATTCCAAGAGCTGCCAACCAAAAGTGTCCTAAAGAGCAAGTTAACCTTTGATCAGCAAAGCTGCGTCTCACTCACATTCTCTCCCTGTTAAAATGCTTTGGCTCTTCAGATGACTCCAGAGATTAGCACATCAGTAAGCAGCCAGTCGAGTGAACATGCTGAGCAGCATTCTCATTAAGGCCAGAAGACTTGCTAAGGCAGTTTTGTTGAATAGCACATTGTGAACATACACATAAAAGGAAAAACAAAAATCCAACAAAACCCAACCCACCTCTAAGCTGGAAGTTTTTTTGTTATTCACTTATTTTCTTACAATCATATGATCTCACCAATCCAGTTGCTAGCTCTTGAACAGTTGCTAGCACTGAATGCATGTGGTAGCAGTAGGATAAAAATGCCTCAGAAGTGTAAATTTAATTTATGCAAATTAAGAAAAGAAAATTTCTGCGAGATGACCTGTATAAAAAGAAAAGCCAACAAAGCCACATCAATCACTCAGCTATAGTGAATATAGTGGCAATGTTCCATAATTGGATATCAGAATCACACAGTTAAATACTTACATTGAAAATTTTGAAGTATTTACATTTCTTTTCAATATAAATATTGAATAATGTATTGCTCCTCTGCTCTGCTCAGTAAGTTTGTTTTATATTTGGCTGGTGCTTCTTTATGACCTATAAACATAACCTGTCCAAGGGCAAGGGAGGGAAGGTAATCACTAGCTTGGAATGAAGGACAGCCTTGGCAGAAATACAATTCAGTTCCTTCAGGCTAAGTAAAATTTCCTCTTTAATATCCAGAAAAATATTAATCCAAAAATACAGCAGAAAGTTTAAAAGGGGTCAAGACCTCATTCTGTCTGGACAGAAAAGAATGTTCCTCTTCAGAAGTATCTTCAGTTCCTCCATGGTACATGAGAACCACAGTGCTTCCCATTGACCTTCCTCTGTGAGCACTTCACAAAGGTTTGGATTCACAGTCTGGGCACAAGACATCTTAACTGTCTCGAGCAAGTTCCTCAACTGTCCATTTTTCTCTTAATTTTTGGGTTACAATTTTGGTTTTTTTCCCCTCCAGCAAAGGGCAACCCCCTTCTTCCCCTTCCACATCAGAAGAGCTTGCTCAGCACATTTCATTGCAATTTTGAAATTTTCAAAACTTCTAAAATCTCTTCACATCTTGACTTGTTCAGAAAAAGGTTCTATTTAACCTAATTATCCTCAAATAATCTTTTCTGTCTGAACCATGTCAAAGTTTATCAAGTTAGCAAGGTACTTGTCCAGAGATATTCATTTACAAGTATAAACCACACAGAACTATATTATTCAAACTCACATGTCGTTCTTTGAAATTATGCTATTACCCAGTGATATTCATTCTAAGAGAAATAACTGAGATAAAGGCTGTTTCTAGGACAGTCCAAAGCTTTCTAAACAATCTGCATACTGTAAAGCTTGAAAGCACATGAAATTATTTACCAGGTGCCATTACTGAAGTCTTTCTAACATTAATGCTTTTAAACCAATTTCAACAGCAATAATTTTTGCTTTGGGCAAAAAGACAAGATGTGTTTCCTAGTTTTGCCAGAAAGGTAAGAGCAGTTAGGAAACACTTCTTTAAAACAGCCTAATATTAACAGCTTAGCAATTTCTTTAAGAAGAGTTTAAGCACAGAAATAACAGCTGAAGAACGTCCTCCACAGATTTGTACAAGTGTGCAGTAACTAATGATAGCTTACAGGCACACTTAAGCATGGAAAGAAAGTCTGAATATTTCACGTGGAAATCACCGTAAGCTACACGAGAGAGACTTCTCCATGACAAGGGATAATTTCTGCTTTTCATTTAAGTCGCCTTTTCACAGACTGTTTTTGTTATCTTTTCCATGTGCTTTTTATTGACCATTTGAAAAGCCTAAGTTGATTTGAAAGCACAGTCATCTTCTCAAAGAGTTTCTTGTGAAGAGATGATATATATAAACATATGCCAGGTAATTATAGCAGAAAAACATCCTTTCCATGTTACAGTCTGCCTTCTAGAATGAATGGGTTCCTGTGAGTAATTCTGTGCAGCACAAGGACATTTTCTATCTCTTGAAGGTTGATTCCATAGTGTCATGGCAAAGTATCATAAGCAAAGAGAAACAGCTATTATGGCTTCACAGCTTTCCAACATGTAAGTGAAAAAAAACCACACTCTTTCCAACCTCGCCTCCTCTATTTGCTCTTTTCTTCTGCTTCATGTTCACAAGCCACCTCTGTCCCATGTAGACTGTAGAAATGTAGGAAGTAGGGTGAAAAAAGCCCTGAGGGCCACTGCTCACAGGAAACAAATATTCTTTATGAATGGAATTGTAAATGAACACCTTCCAAAATTTAGACTCAATAGCTGAATTTCCTTAGCAAATGAGCCTGCAGAAGCCTACACAAAAGTCCACCTCAGGCCTGTAAGAAGAAGGTCTATGTTCTTAATGCTTTACCTATAAATATCTTGAGAGAAGGGTTGTGAAGGAGAAGGCCTGTGCAGAGCAGCTAAGGAGCTTATCAAACAGAGATAATCCCTCTCAGGAACACGCACAGACACTGGGAAAGGTGAACAGGCAGTACAAGACCTGTATTTCCCAGGGAACCTGAGGCAGCCCTGCAGCAGTAGCTGTGAACACTGGAGCCATGGCAGCACCCTGTCTCAGACAGTCATGAACAGGAGCTCTGTTTGGCCATCTCTGCAGGACACTCCCTTCACCACCAGCAGCTGCAGCCCTTCCACATCTCACTGCACGCAGCAACACAGCATCCCAGGCAGAAGCACAGCTCTTTTCTCCAACAAGTATTTTGCAGCAGTTAGGCTGCACACTATTCCCCACCTCTCACAAAAAATTCTGTCAGAAATTACATTGCTTCAAGAACAATGGAGAGCCTTTACGGTCATAGGATTCAACAGTTATTTTAAATATAATGTGCCAAAACTGAATCAAATTAGAACAAAAAGCTAAACAGCCTTTCAACTTTCATCACCCTTCCTACCTGTAAAAAAACCACTTAATATTTCCAACATCAATTTCTCCTAGCTTTTCCACAGAGTTTTTAATATTGATCAAAGCATTTCATCCTCAGTCTTAGGATGTCAAATATTGCTCTCAGCTATTTTCAGTCAACTACCAGCATAAAAATTATTCCATTTAAATAATGTTTTACTATGGTGTATGAAAATAAGACCAATAAGTAATGAAGGTTACACAATATGTACACCAGTAGTAGGTCATTTCTGAAGATAAAAATACTTTTTAATCACTTGGGTTTGAAACATCTTAGAGGAAAGCAGAAGCCTACATTTTCCTTCTGTGTGTTGTTAAAACTTGGTGATGCTAATCCAAAACAAGACATTCTGACCTCAGCCCTTCCAAATTTTTGATGGAGTTTACATAACAGCATTTAGAAATGAAGCTTATAGGGACTGTCATGTTTGTGCCATATCAGCAGCAAGAGAAAATACTGCTCATTGCATCACTGGAGAAGACCCTTAACGTGATTATACCTGAAGCTGCAGAAGCTGTAAAGAGGCAGGCGAAGTACAACCAAGGTGCCAAACACGCACACCTTGCCTGGTATTCCAGTGAACACTACACAACTCTTTCAAATCTCTCAGACTGCTTCCTAGAGCTACCTGCAAAGAATTCCCCCTCTCTACATCCCAGAGAGGCAAGAAAGTGACATAGGAGTTTAACAGGAAAATGATTGAATCAAACCAGTAACCAGTTTGCAGCTTGCACTGACAGTTCACACTACAGCAGGTAGAAAGGACAACTGTCCTTTGTTAAGATCCAAGGACAGAAATCTCATTTCATGTGGGTTTTCATTTAAGGGCCACATTCTTGTAAGTTATTTAATACTATTATAAGTAAATACTATCTTAGAAAATAGCAGCTGTTCATTTCTACTATTAATAAATTGCACACTACCTTTCCTTGCCTCTGAGTTGCTATTGTAAACACATATAATACCCATCATGTGTAAATTAACCTGGTAATTGACCTATGTGCTATAGAGAGACAGATCCATAAAATGTCACATTTCAGATTAGCCAAGCCACCAAGTGGCTTTATCTGCCCAGTCCATGGCAAACACTAATCATCTGTGCTACTGGCACACAGGGGTTTTAGTAGAATGAAGCAATTAGTGAGCAAAGCAATATGATCCCTGTTCTGAGTTTGAAATGGATTTGAAATTATGATTTAGCAGACTATATAAGCACAAGCAGACTTAAGGTATGTTCAGTCCCATGGATTATTCACAGGCTACAAGTTACATAATTATCATGTTGAATCAGGATATAAAGCTTCCCAAGTGACAGTCTCACCACCTTGCAATTTGATTTTTAACATTATGCAGATTCAAACTTTACTAACACTAAAAGCACTACCACCAAAGTCACGGGTAAAATGACAGTGTGTACCTTTTTGTTAAAGTAACCCTTCTCTCCAAGCCACTACCAACTATCTCATATGATACAGGAGAGGTCTCTACTACAAGTATTCTAGAGATGGGAATACATTAGCTCTGGTTCTTCACTGCAATTACAATTCCTCATTGGAATGCTCTACACAAACCATTAATCAAATAGCCTGGTAGCAAACACTTCAAAAATCTAAACCCCTACAGTTCAAGAAGTAGTAAGTGTACAGTAATTTTGTGGTTGGATATAAACCAGATTTTTGTGGAGAACTGTCACTCAGGACAAATATTTTAAATTGTATTAATACATAAAACGAATCAGATCTTTAATTTCAAATCTACCAACATGACCTCAACAATAAAACAAACAAACCCAAACCAAAATACCAATCCTCCACCTAAGAGAGTAGCATGATTTACACTAAAAAAGCAGACATCTGAGATTTAATCGAAGAATATCTCTGATAAAAAGAGAGCTTACACTGGCAAAATCTTCTCTCCAAGGAAAAGTCAACTGCCTTATAAATACATAAATATGTGTATTGAAGTATACACAAGGTCTAAGCAAAACCTTCACAGCAACTACTGAATCATGGAAGCATACTGCAGCTGCAGGTGCTATTTTAAATCTGTCACATAGGTTATGTATTAATCACATGACTTTCTGCCAAGACCACTTGTACAACTATTCTTACAGTCCACGTCACACATACACAACCCCAGACAAACAGCACTTAGCCCTGGGTGTAAAGGAGGATGAAAAGGGAGATTTGGACAGACTGAAAATTCTCCCCACAGCCCTTGCTGGATTCAGCACACAGGCTCAGGACAGTTAAAGTTCCCTCCATCAGGCTCGACACTGCCTGGCTGAGTGGCAGAATTGCTGTACAGACGTCAAATGTTTATGACATGCTCTGCAATTTTCCTATCAGCTCCAGTGTTCATGGGATAAAGCCCTGATGCTACTTCCAGGGTCATTTGCTGGGTAATGTCACTCCACATGGAAAATGCACAGGTAATTGTCAAAGCTATATCCAAGCTTTTCAAAGGGGATGGAAATTGCCATTTTTCAGACTGTCAGCTGTCAAAATTACTGTGCAGGTTTCACCCAAATGTTCTGACTAATTTAAACTCTCCTTGGATTCAGCCAAGCTGGTGAAGGGATCACCCTGAGAATCCTATGCTTGGTTTAACACAGGATGCAGCATTATGAACACCTACACAGAATTACTGACACCATTTCAATAATTTGCTCATTTTTTTCAAAGACAAAAGACAACTTAATTCAGCCCTCCATACCATAAATGTTTATCACCTTCCCAGGGGCAATTCTTTGTTTCCTAATTTAGCTCTTGATGTTCAAGAGGAATCATTGGAGAAGTACACAAGAGTGAAAAATAGAATATGGTATTTCCTAAAAGATACATCAGGAATCAAAAGTTAAAGGAAACTCGTGGTCTTTTTTGCAATTTTTGGGCAGAGGGTTCAAGAGACATCTGCCATTTCAATAGCATTGCCTTCCCATCTGTCCTTGGTACTGCAATTGTACAAATCCAACATTTTCCCAAGTTATTCCCCAAAGTTAATTCTATTGAGATGATGAATCAGGAAAATATAGTTTAGAGGAGGAATTATGTACCATTCTGATCACACAAGGGTACAAGAGAAAGGCAGTACCAAGTGTTGGTCATGACACTGGTGACAAATGCTGCAGAGACCTGTCACCTCAGGACACAACTACTGCCCTACCTTTGGCTCTGACAGACACAGGGGATTAGGCTGAGGCTTAAAATGCAAAGATCAGATAAAGGAGACTTCATCATAGATTCTTCTCAGATCCCCACCTTGCCGTGCTCCCAAAGCTTCACAAGGTTTTGCTATGGATGATTATGAGCAGTTCTTACCAAACTGTGCACTCTTTAGCTTTCTAACTACCACCTCTGCAGCAGAGGAAGATGTAACTACAGTTTCTGAATTATTTTTCATTTTCAACCTGTTGTCACCAAACTGTTACCATGATCTGTCATTTCTCAAAACACTGAAAGCTTTCATTTTAGACCTCTTCAGCAGTAAGGGTAGGGTTTTTTTTCTTTTGCTGACAATAAGAAAACCAGTGACATTCAGGTAATGACAACAGATGCACACCCAACAAATGAAAAGATTTTTAACTTTTTTCTTTAGTTCAACCGACAAACACTCTCAAAGGGCTGCAGATTTTTCAATAAGTTATTTCATCCTACTCAAAATAAAAGAGAAAAAACCCAAGCTGACGAAAGCAGGCAATATAACCACAGCTAATTATTGAGGCCTTTGCACAGTTAACTATAAAGCTAAACTTTCCCACCGTCTTTAAAAATTGCTTTTCCCCTTTTATAAGCAACCTTTGCCAATTTCCAAGTCAATTAAAGGAAGAACATTACAAGCACTCAAACCAACTCTGAGAACTTGATGACAGGTTTGACAACATTGCTCACTCCTGCGCAGCCGCTCATTTTTATATTAGGCAAGAAAGCTTAGTCATTAAGGAAAACTTCAAGCACATTTGCAATGCTTGTCACTCAACAATCCCCCACAGAATATCAATGTATTTAATGAGAAGCGGGCTGAAGCAGTGGCAAAGCATTTTATTCAGCTGTTTCGTAGAAAGTCCCATGAAAATATGAAGAATCTTCCCACACTCATAAGGTAAATGTATCCTTGTAAATAAGCAATTAGAAGTTAACTGTACTGCAAAGTCTTACTCTGCTTGGTATCTTGATGCAAGATCAAGCTACACCTTTATAGTTTACTTCTGATTATTCTCTTAGCAGCAAACATTTTTTCTTCAGCTCTTATCCTAGAAGGACAGGAGAATGGGATGCCAGGATAGTGTTTTCATTTCTTGAAAAGACAAAACTACCAACAAAAACCAGGTTAAAAAAGCTGTCACACTTTCCCCATAAGATAATCACGTTTTTTGATCTTCCAGATTTTTTATCCTTTAAAATAATCATGAAGTCTTCTCTCTTGGTACCCACTAAACTCTCTCTGCCCTGCCAATGTTTCTTTTTCTCCTCTCCTCTACCTGGTACGGAGTCCACGCTCAGACAACGAGCCCCTGTTACATCAAAAGACCCCAGCTGGCATCCCATATATTATTTCTACATTATTATAGATAGGTTTAAACTGAAATTCAGAAAGCTGAATTAAAACTGAAGCAGAATGGATTTCTGGTAGGAAGGGGTAAATGTTACCATGAAAATGAGTGATCTTCAAAAATTGCTTAAATGCTTAAAATATTTTGGTCAAAATGTATGCCACAATTGAATACGTCCAAAACCTAAGCACATTCAATTCAAAAACAGTATGCATTTTAAAAGAGAATTTTCTAACATTTTAACTACAAGAACTTCTTTTACATTGAGTATTCACATAACACAGAAGAGAAAAACAAGCACATTTCAAGCAAAAGGGACAATATGAAAGAGACAGAGCTTAAAATAGATTACCTTGTAATGAGGTTATGAGGACCCCATCTCAGAGACAGGATGTAGCAATCGCAAAAGAAAAACAGACAAAACCCACCAAAACAAAAAAAAAAACCCCAACAAACCTACACATGCCACTCAGATGTCTATTTTATAAACCTTCTCAAGCATCAGACATTGAGAACAATGGTTCTCAAAGCAGGAGCTCTTCAACAGCTTAACAAAATTGGTGGAAAAAGTGTACACGAGAGGGATACATGAATGGCACAGACACAGGCATCATCCACATCCCTCTATTATCCCACCAGAAGTTGCTAAGGATACAGATACCAGACTAAACATGATCAGGTTACAGCAGTGGAACAAAATTACTGCCCATGAGTGGCATTTCCCGACTGTTGCAAAGTAAAGCACATGAGCCTAAACATTCTCTACACAGGCTCTCAGACCAAGTCTCTATGCACAGCTTTTGGATGGCTCCTTTACACACTCTTTTCTGGGCAAAGAAAAAGGATCCATGTTTTAAAAACATGAAAGGGCAGGGGAATCCTTCAAAAATATAAACATCAAAAGCAAATTTCTGATTTCTGTGCATCCCAGCATGCAAGTCCAGAAGCAGATTTAGTCTGCAAGTGCCCAAAACTCAGAGTGATAATTTTATGTAGCTGCATATCATAGTATCATAAAAATTTTCTGGCTAATATTGGTAGTAACATTGCCAAAGGAGCTGACAATCTCTGCTTAAGAAAATTACTGGGGCTTTGACCTCTTATTCTGGAGCCACTCTGAGTAACTTAAATAGATGTTGTATACATCATTCTGACGCTGACAAAGCATTTAGGGAATATAATTCAGGGGAAATTTTAAAAATGCTTTTCTAATCACCTTTGAGATTATTCATTAACTCTGTGCTATGAAATACAGATGCAGGTGGGTGAACTTGAGGTATCTGAGCTTTGTCACATTATTACTAAGATATGAGAGGAATGCCATTGTAGCATTAGGTATATCATTCTGTTCTCATCCCCATAATCCCACTTTTTAACTAGAACCTGCATGGTCTCCCCAGTATTAGAGAGATGTCAAAAATATGCATCTGGTTCCACTGACTTTTGCTGACAATATAAGTATTAACTTGGTATGATTGCAGAATTTTGTTATTTATTGACTGAGGCAGTGCTAATTTTGAATTACCATAGATATGTTTCATACCTCCAGTCTGGATTTTAATACTGAACACAAGCTGTTATCTTTTCTTTTTTTCCCCTTTCTGTAAAATTAACTCTTATGGCTTGTAATATTGTTACATTGTCCTACAAGGGAACATTGCTCTCCTTGTGGAGATCTTCCCTTCTTCCCTCTGAATGAGGATGATCTGAGTCAGACGGTGCAGCAAGCACCTCAACCAAAACACTTCACTAAAAATAACAGGAGTTTTTTTGTTGTTCTAGTTTATAATCTCTGTAGCATTAGGTTTTCATTGTCCATTATCAGTAAAAAATTCAACATCAAGGGACATGCTTCCCATTTAAAAATTTAAATCAGTCAATCAACCTGAATATGTACAAGAGTAAGGAACTTAATACTACTTTCATTTAAATACATATTGCCGATATTTATAAAAGCAGTACTCAATTTTTCAAAAAAGTTTATGCCAAACAGACAAAGCACGTACCTTTATGTGGAACTTTCCTGTTTACTACTAATAAAAATTTTTATTTCATGTAATTTTTAATAAAAATGCCTATTTTCTGTATAGGAAAGAAAAGGGGACAGATGCAAACCCACATGCTGATCTCTCCTGAATACTCATACCTGTTGGCAAAACTCAGCATGTTACTTGTCACATTTATGTTATTGCTCAATACAAACCACTGCTGGTTTCTGTAAAAACGCCTCATTTTCAAGGTCAGATTGTAGAGACTTGGTATAACTAGAATGAACTTTTTTGTTGGAAAAAAAAAAAAAACAAAACACATTCCCTGAGTTGAAGACTTTAAACCTGGGACAAGCAGCATCCGAGTCCTCTTACACAACCCCTCCAACCAACACAGTGACTGGTACCTGCCAGAATTTCCTCACAAACCTGTACAAATACAAACCACAGTTCAAGGTACCAGGAGCTCAGGCATTTTCCCATCCAGGAAGTTTCTGCTGTCCACTATCACAGCTTTATGAAACACCAGCTGCCTATAAACTACAGTTTGAGAAACATGGAGGAAATGGATCTCTAAAATTAAAAAGAAAGAAGGAAAGAAATGGCCATGCAATGCCACAGGGAAAAACCTCAAAATGTCTATTGAGCTAGTTAGGCATTTTTCCCCACTGTATCTTATTGACTGAACCAGTCAACAATTAGTAACATTTTGAAAGTGTTTCAATTTATTTAGTGTGTGAATCAATACCACTTTAAACAACGAACTATGGTGGTCTTAGTGCATTTACAGAGTTTTCTGTTTCTTTAGCCATTTTGTTGACTAGATGAGCATCTGTGGTTGCAGAAACAAGTCAACACTCAACAGCAACTATTCCTAATTTAGCTTTGTTTCATGGAGCTATTTTCACAGCAGTTTCCACTCGACCTTGCACAGAGGCGACGGTAACAGCAATAGAAAGCTACTGTGTCAGGAACTGCACAACATGGCTGTGATGGAAAGAAATGGGTTTGGACTTAGGTCTCCATATGCATGATCTGAGAAACTCTACAAAAAACCCCTGCAGCTACCTACATCTTTGCATATCAGTTACTGCTTGGGTACAGCGAGTCCTCTAAAACAGTACTCTGGGGAATTTTTCCAGACAGGGATCAAAGCATCCTGCCAGGCTCCAATGTTTGGGATACAGCAACAAAGAAAATGAGGCATCTGGGAATTAGTAAAAATGGAGATTACCAAACTAGCTTTGAAATTGGTAGACAACTGGTAAAAGAGGTGACAGGAAACCTAGTGATGAATGGGAAAGCTGAAGTGAAGTTACTAAACGAGTCCCTTCAATATCAGCCTCAGAATCAGCCAAACCAATTTGTAAATAAACATTGCAATTCACCAGACCAGACCTTTCCATACAGACACCAGTGATACTAAAGACACTCAGATGACCTCCCCTATTTTTTTTTTCTTTCTGGTCAATTCCAATTCCCCACTCCAAACATCCACATATAAATGTATAAATTAGCTTATAGGATGCATAAGAAGAATGGCCATAATAATGGCAAGTCTGTCATACAGGAGGAAGCTAAGGGAAGATGGCTGTTACATAAAATAATGCAAACAAGATCGTCCTTGATAAATACACTGATGAAAGATGAAGCCTTCTCTGAAGAACAGCCCACGCACAGACAACAAACACTGTCCATGACTAAATTTGAGCTGTAAATCGAAAAAGTCTTTGAAGTAAAAGAGGGCAGTACTAAATTCTGTCTTCAGTAAAGCGAAAATAACCAACCCACTCACCTCCCCAGTTCATTTTGAGATAGAGCCTGATTACCGAATCAGATTATTTATTCTGTTGAAGGACTCAACTTCACCTTGAATACACTTTAATTTCATTTCCTAATTTTCACCGAAGGCCAGTCCCAGGTGATAAATGCTCAGATGTTCTCTTGTCCTGCAGAAGTCTCAGAGCAGATAAACATGATTTGGAAGTGGAAGGTTTCAGTTTTACTAGACCTGGTTTTCCTGTTTCATGTAACAAAGAGCAGACCATCGAAGACAAAAACATGACTCTGAACTTGACCTTCCTTTGAGTATTGGTAGAAGACCAATCATTATCCCTCAAAGCTACCTAAGCAAGATGACAGTAGGGAACAGAGGAATCAACTCTATTTAAAGGTGATGGAGGTGAATGAATCCTATTTAAAGAACAAAGAAAATGTTTTTTTCAAATATTTTGTACTTTTAGGAGTATAAATGTTGGAATGTAACAGCTGTGAGATTTACATGGCTACAGGAACACTCTATGACCAAAATATAACTAATTTGAAAAATGTAATGGAATAGTAAATTCCATTACTTTGAAACCTCAAAAAATATGCACTTATAAAGACTTGAAATACACCTAATTTGTGAGTTCTTGTCCTCTTCTTTTGAGTTTCCTCAAAGGATCTCTTAGATACTGAGCTTCCCACCATGATGTCCACAAAACATCTGTAATACCAACACACAGCTCCTAGCAGAGGGGATGGACCACACATAAACAACTTCTGCTCTGAGAAAATTAATCTCATTACATGTTTTGATTAACATGGCAATGAAAGCAATTTATTACTTCATTTGGAGAGATAAATCATGTTTAACACAAACAAATAAGAATTTAAAGACACCAATTCCTGGCCTCATTACAAGTAAAATGACTCTAAGTTAATACATCTTTTAGCATGAATCATTTTCCTACAGCAAACAAGTTGGCTGGGTACACACAGGCTCTGCCAGATCTTTTTCTGCATCTCATGTGTGCACGTGCACACACACAGAGCACTGAACCAGTGGCCTCTTTTTCCTCTTCCTTCCCCCCAAAATATGCAAGAGCCATGAAAGACCATGGAGTGCTATAGGTATAAAAAGAAATGTCACTTGGCTTTGGAAGCTCTTCCATCCAGCACCAGTACATATCTCCCTATAAATCTTACACTTCCCCCACATTAATAGAGTAGCAGGAGGTTTTAACTGAAAGAGGGAGCAACTAGAAAGGTTTTTAACATGAGAAAGTTTACTGAGTATCAATGATGAATATCATCAAAGCACCATGAAAAGATACAAAAATGTGACAGAAAACCTTTTTTTTTTCTCCGCCCCCATCTGGAGCAGTGATACTAAAAGGTCCTGAATAAATGAGGGGTTTTATGCCATGATCAGCAAGGCACTTAGTCCCTCGAGCATTTATCAGTACAATCCTAATCACAAATTCCTAGCTGTCCATGCTGTGCAATGCAAGGAGTAGGCAAGCTACCTTACACCCAAGGGGGTTTTATTTTAGCAGCAGGAGACTCAGTATAAAAAGCACCAATATGAGGTATTCATTTTTGTAACTATAGCATTTTGTAAATAATGGGAAAATGTAGTTTTTGAAGGTTTCTGCACTGATCCTTGCTTGCATCTTGGAGACACTTAACATTAGTGATATCTTCAGATTAAAAAAAAAGGTGTAAAGTAGGTCTTTAAGTGAGTTTTAATAACCAAAGTTCAGCAGCACCTGGAGCTGCCCTGAGGGAAACCAAAGGTCATCTGCCCTAGAGAATAAAATCCTCCCTGCAAGGCAGTACCACAGCAGCAGCAGTCTGTCCATGTTACACCATGTTACAAATGCACATACACCTTCACTTTCTGCAGGAGATGAGTAACATCAGCCAAATAAATAAGGTTTCAAGAGAAATCTCCGAATCTGGCAAGTACTTACTCTAATGAGCAATAGCCCATTAAAACCATTCCTACAAGAAGTCTTCCAAACCAAAATCACACCTAAGCACTGGCTTGAAATCTGCTATGCAATACAAATAACCGGAAGGCCTCTCTTGACTCATTAAATCACAAACCTATCTCTCCAAGAGGTTAAAATTTAAATGAAAGCTTAGCCTTGGCAAATCCCATCAGATTGTCAAATATGGATTTTATGTAGGAACCCCATCTGTTTGTGCAGCTACATGAATATGCAACGTGACTGTTGCTGCAACACTTGCATTCACATTGCGGAAAATTTACAAGTAAGCAGTTCCAACTACAATTAAATCAGGAACAAAGTTCTGAAAACACAGGCAGTAAATTGCTGCCCACAAATATGAGCTTCGAGGCTCTAAGTTTCCTTTTCTCTCCCCCTCACGTGCTGAGATAAGGAAACTTTACAGCAGAGATGTGCTACCCTTTGCACTTGCACGGAGGCTTGTTGGTGCTCCCAGCCGGGCAAGGTGCACTGCGACGCCTGCCCTGTGCCACGTGACGCAGTGAGTGCCCGGAGTGCTGGGCCAATTAATCACCAGCCTGCCAGGTGAGGGCACTGCCCGCTGGAGGCCGCGGGGCTGCAGGAGTGGGGCTGCAGGGCAAACCCCGCCTGCAGACCGCACGCACAGCCCGGAGCCAACTGCCACAGCTCAACACATTCTTCAATCCTCATCTGTCCACAGCCATGCAGCTGCTCATTCAATCCAGCTAACACTCGGCTCATACCCCTTTTGTTGTTTACAGATCAGATTCTGAAGCTTTTAATTCTGCACATCATAACCTCTGACTAAAGATGGGTTTAGGTCAAGTTCTCCATCCAGTGGAAGGTGACCACAACCCTTTCCAGAGCAGAGCCAGTTGTGTGTTGGCAGAGTCAGAACTGCTGCACAGTAAAAGGAACCAACTCCCTAGAGAGCACATTTAGGACAGTGGGAAAGACTCTCCACCCGACAGCCCAAAATGACTGATTTGGCTGTAACTGAGCAAAGGAAGCCCCACAACCGGTTGTGAACATTTACAAGCACACTCTATATTCAAGTTGAAACTGACTGCCAAACCTAAATTAATTCTGGTTTTATGGATGCCAGACAGTTCTCTTGGAAAGCATCACCAGGATTTTAACTTTATACATTGAGCAGTGATAAATTCTTGGTTATTGATAAAAATAAAATAAAAGCCTCTCATCACAAGATGAAATATTTCATCTCAACCAGCAAATATCCACAGCATCACATTTCTAGTTATTAAAACCTACTTTGTTACTTTTGAGAGGTTTGGGTTGGTTTTCTTTTTAAATTAAGCCTGAATGTTTTACTCTCAAATTTTCCTGTGAAATACTTAGAAAGTATTGACAAAAGGTCAGGAATTCATGTAACAGAAGCAACCTCAAACCACCAGGTAGGCAAAGTTCCTTTCTACCAAATACAACCAACTTAAACCAATAATTGCACAAACATCTCTGTAAGTAGTTTGCTCAGCACACTACCTATCATTCTCTAGACTGAAAAACCTAATTAGAAAAAACAAATATATGCTATAGCACCATTTACACTTCTCAAATTTCACTAAAGAGGCCCTGGATTAGAAAAGAAACTTCATCAGGGATAAGACACACTTGCAAATTTGCAAAAGTTGCCACTCTCTGGATTTTCTCATAGCTACTGCTTCTATTCAGTGGCATCTAGAAGAACAGATCCAAGAGAAATTAAGTAACCCCTCAGTATAGCAGAATATATGCAGCACCTTCTTATGAGACGCCACAGAAATTACCAGGGCTGCAAAGCTTAACAGTGAGTTCTCTGATTCAAACGACTCAAATGAATTTCAGAACAGGCTGACAATAATCTAGAAAATGACACTGGGTAACAGCACTACTGACTCCCTGGAAAAAAATACCAACCCCATGTCACACAAATCACACAAATTCTCCACCCTCCCCAATACCATGCACAAGACATTTATTATAATACAAGGATTAAACGGATGAGGAGTTTCCACAAACATGCACTCCAAGATATACACAAGCTCAATACATCCAAGGAATAAACAGACAGATTGGATTCCTGTGCCTCTCCACAACACAGCAGATGTTTCTTCAAATTCAAAGCACCATTATTTTTAATAAGGAATTAAACAGAGGAACTGCCACTGTTAAGTTAGGGTTTTGTTCTCTAGTAACCTTTTTCAAAGCACAGAGGAAGTTATATTTCTCACATAATCTCCCCAAAACCCCCACAATATCCTCACAAAGCATTTGACAAATGTGCAATATATGTGTACAAAGGAGGAAGCGGGACATATCAAACACCCTGGCCTACATTTCTCAGGAGGTCAAATGAAGGACAGACACATGAAAAGCACTATTTTGGCAGTACATACATTTGCAAAGCAAAATATTTCACTGACTTTCATTTCAGTCTCTTAAATCAGACATTCCCCAATTAAATGGAAAAAAAAAAAAAAAAAGATAAATTCAAACCCCAAACCAGACTGTGGAATCATGGAAGTGTGAATAAACACAGCAGAGATGACTTCACACACCCCTAATCACAACCTGAGAAGGTGTTTAGTGTTTAGCATTTGGATCAATACATGCCTACATATGGCAGGATTTTCACATCTCAATTCCACTGTTTAGTTAGGTTTTGAAATTGGATTTCTAGGGGACTGGTATGCACCTAATCTCAGTCCTCCCAGGAACGAGCGTATTTCTACCCAGTTGTCAGTGAGGTCAGATCAAGTCACAAACACCTGAGCCGCCCTGTGGTTTCCCATAAAACAATGTTTTCTATGTATGGTATTATGTGCAAACAAACAGAACCAATCTAGAATAAATGCAAAGTGTTGACCATTGTGTTCATTTCCTTCTTTTCATATTTGACCCAAACCTTTCATTCAGAAGTACCGTTTGAACATAGCAAAACACTCTCTCTCAGACCAGGAGGAACAGAACACATCCCTATTTCAGTATCAGGATGTGGAAGCTCAGTAGAGGTATTCCATTTGTATTCTCCCCTGTATCCAAATTCTCCCTTCTCTCCCAACAGAAGCAATCCTGCAAGTGGAGCTGTTCAGATGTGCAGCTAAATCTTCAGTTTGCAGGAAGAGAACACACAGAACAGGAGCACCTATCAGTGCCAAAACGTTAACTTCTGACAGAAAACAGCTGGAGAGCAGTAGCCAAGTAAGTCCCCAAGAATCCCCTCTTATATATATTTCCCTCCCCTCCCCTAATGAGCTTGCTGAAACTGAGCTGACAGGTGATGCAAACACCTTTTTACTCTCCATGCCTTTGTAAGAGAAATTCCAGTCACAATGGAGAGAGTAAATAACTCTTTTGCAAAAACTCCAGAAGTGATATTATTGAAATCATACAGCATTTGTTATGAATAATTTAACTATGAACTGCCAGTACATTTAATTTCAAATCTAGCTTGAACTGTTAGAATAAATTACTACCAACCAACACTCATCACAGAGTTTCAAAGTCCTCATTCTCACTGGTATTTGAAAGCTCTTCAGGTTTTTATTAACAACAAAACAGAACAAAACCTAAAACTACAACAGAATAAAAAGCTCCAAACCTTCACAAAACAGAGCACCTAACCAAAAATCCCTTTTGAGTTTTTTTTTTTTAATAAGGCTCTTCTCTTCCTACTACCCTGAGCTGTCTGAATGGAGTACATTTCAACAGAACCAGTAGCCTGCTAAATTACGGTAATTTGCAATTAAACAAATACTTGCAGATAAACATTCAAACGAATGTGTTGTGTTACAACGGTGTCAAACTGAAAAGAATGCCATGACTAAGCTGGACACAAACATTGAGCACAAATGTTAAAAAAGGGTGACTGCATGTTAGCAGGTGAGCCCTCTTACATACCAGGGAAAAACAGCTTTAAAACACTCTTAGTGACAGGTAATTAGCCAGACAAATAAGACTATAGCAAGACATGGAAGAAAACCACTAAAATCCCAACCTTAAATCTTGTCCTCACAAAGACAAAATCTGCCTCACTGACAACTAAATGCCCTGAAGGATACTCCTGTCTGAGTGGGAGTAACGTCACGTGTACCTAAGAACAGAATTTAGCATTAAAAATACATGCATGGTAATAAACTGGCATAGGTAAACGTGTGCTTCAGAGATTAACAACTTGAGCTAGATTAGAAAGAATCCTTTTCTCTTCCTATGGAGTACTGGAAGCCTTTTAAGAGCTTGCCTTCCTGTACAACATCTGGCACAGACTGACACAAGCTACCTGACTACAGGAAATGTTAGTCTAGTGACACATCAAAAACGTTTATCTCTGTGTCACGAAAAGCCGTGTTGAAAAATACTACCCTATATATTTCATTCATCTTCCTAATGTATTTTAAATCACTTTAGGGATCATGAGGTGCCCTACTAGGAGAGCTTTAGACACTGAAATGCTCTTCCCACAGCCCAGTTACTCAATACTGTCCCAACATGCTGTTCCCAAAGGGTGGGGTTTGCAGCCTCCACACCCATGGGAGCTGCCTGCAGGTGAGTGCCATCACGCCAGTCCCTCTGGCTGTGCCATGCACCTGCAGTCACGAGCTCACAGGAAAGAATAGCAGAAATGCTGAAAAAGATTTGGGAAATTTCCTGCTAAGAAGGAAGATAAATACCCAGTTACACCTCCAAGGCTTGCAGCTAATGGAACGGCAGGTCCCTGAAAGCTCACGAGGGCTTTCCAGGGAGCAGCAATAACCTCCAGCTGACTCTGACATTCCTCCTCGTAGCACATATGCTCACAAACAAAGCACTCGTAGCTCTCCTGCAGCAACACAAGGGCTGGCAGTGGTGTGCCCAGGCTTTTTACACAAGCTCCCCAGAAAAGAAAAGGGACTGGGACATCCTCCTCCTTCCACAGACACCATCGCATCACACCGAAGGCTCTGGGCCACCAGAAACTGTCAGTAGGAGTTACTGGCAATCAGTACACCCAGTGGAAAGTCTATCAGTGATTCACCTTTTCAAATATGATCAGAGAAGCAAACTCTTATTTTTTTTTCTTTAAGACCAAAAATGAGGGCTAAACCTTTTAAGAAAATGGATCTGTTTACCTGAAATCAATTTGGATCAAAGCTAGAAGACTCTCAAAAGAGAAGAAAAATTATGTACAGATAATGGCAAAAAGAAACACAATCTGCTCATTATTTGGTATTTGTAAGAGACAGGGGAAAAGTCACTTCACAGAAGTTCACTTTTATCTGCATGACTTTCTGCACATGAAAAACAACACAGACAAGCCCAAGTCCTTACTGAATAGTAAGGAAATCCCAAAGACTTCATCAGATGAAACCATACAGAACCCAGAACCAGCAAACACACGTTCTTCGCTTTATTCTTGGTTTTGTGTGTGCTTGTGCACTGCTGCACTTAATTTTAGAGGGGTAGCACCTTTTTTTGCCCCTCCTTTTTTACAATTGGCAGCATAATCAACTTCTGCAAGAACATAATCTATTGATACAAAACTAGCTGTGGATATTCTAGTAGTTTAATGCTCCAGCTGACTTAGAAAACACCAAGGTCAAAACTCTGAAGAGCATCTTAAGAAGACTTGAAAAAGAGAATATTTGTAATTATAACAAGCAAAAGCATTTATGCTATACTGAAATAGATTCAAACTGCAAATATTTATTACTTCTACTACTAAAACCAGAAAATCATGGAATTGGAGTTAAATAACTGACCATCAACTTGAAAGCACCAATGTTCCTTCTACTGGAACATGGGGCACAGCTTACTTTTCCCAAGGAAATTTCCAAATTCCAGCTAAAGCCCATGCCTCTGCACACAGGCAATTAGCCTGAAATTCCCCTGGAACTATACAAGGAAACTGATGGGAACACACCTTCACTGGCATTACCTGGTGACCAGATCAGATTTACAAAGACTACTAAAATAAGAATTTGGATAAATCTCCAAGAACATTGATGGCTGAGATGAAGAGGGGAAGAAAAGACAACTATTGCTCTGACTGGGCTGAAGCCACTTAAATAATTTCTAATTTCAAAACTACTTTAAGGAAGTTTCACTTAGTCTTGAGAATCTTGACTACTCCGTGTCATGTATTGAAACTGCTCTTGTCCAGTGTGGGAAGCAAGAAGGCCCAAATTTGACAATTTATTTAAAAGACTTCAAAGGAAGCAAGCACCATGCAAGAGACACATTTCCTCTTAACTCCGCTCACAGATGAAGCTGACCCAACGATTTACACTGGAATGGGTATTTCAGTAGGTCTGACACACAGAAGTGAACTGCTAGCTCCTCATACAGCAGTTCAGATGGAGCAGAACAAAACTTAGAACTCAGATTTAAAAGCAGCACTTCAGTTATAAACTGCATCCCCATTATCAGCCAGGAGAAAGCATCACAGTTTGAGGCTTTTTCATGTTTAGTTTTTTTGTACCACAAGTGCCATTTAAGTGCAACTTTCTGCAATTAAAAAATTGCCACAGAAGACTCTAAAGATTTATCCAAGAAGCTTGATCTTCAGAAACTGCTTAGTAGATTTCAAAGTGCTAAAACCCAAAACACCCTCCACAAAAACAAACCAAGTAAAAAACTCGCAATTATTTTTGGGATGTCTGAAAACAGAAATGGAAAGGCATTCCCTGCATTCAAGGACTTGGCACCACACATGTTCTGATATGAAAGGATATCTCACAGCTCAGCTTTGAAGTACAACTCCCTTCCTTTATGGGTTGAACCTATAGAAAAATCTGTGTGAAATTTGCCTCATTCCATTTTATGAGCCAAATTCTCCCAAATGTTCTTCCATTCTTTAACAGAGCACATCAAGAACCAACTTGGTCCTGCCTGAATAATAAGTACTGAATAAAGTACAAAAATTACAGCTTGCAATACAGTGCAATCCAAATGATGAGTAATTAGGAAGACCCAGTTTTTCCTCATTTAGCCCAGCATTCCAGGATTTATCCCATCACACATATAACCCGTGGCACATTGGTAACCTGGCTACTGGCACGTGGTTCAGCACCTGTTACCAGAAACCTGATGATGACTTTGTTATGGCTTATCACACTGAAAATCACACAGATCTATGAAATCACCCAGAGTGTGGTATTTTACTTTAAGCATCAAAATTCAACAGATCACATTAGCATGCTAAAGAATAAAAAAAAAAACTGTTTAAAGAAAACTTGTGAAAATATTTTATCTCAAGTATTATATATTTCTTGACCTACCTTCAAGCCCATAACTGTACAAAAAAAATTTAAATTTAAGTAACATTTCAAAAATAAAGGAAAAATAATCTCACAGTGAGAGTAAGAAGACTAAAATTCAGCAAAAAGCAAATTTTCACACAGCTTTCACCAACTGCAAATAAAAATCATTGAAAGATCTTTATCAAAGAGCAGAATGTTATCAGAACTTGCCATAATGTCCTCCACAATGTTTTATGTTTAAATTTAATGACTTCAAGCTGCCGTTTACCTGCAGTGATTCCTTTGGGCCAGAAGCAGACCAGCCACAAACACGTTTACGCTCTGACACTGTTTACTAATCACCCCCATGTTCTTTACAAATTCGTATAAAAACACAGATAACATTAAGGGCGAGTTATCCCTAATCCCTGACACTCGAGCACAGGCACTCCAACTGGGAATTAACGAGCCATTGACACGGCACCGCTAAGACTCCCTTTCCACAACAACAGCCCACACCATGTGTATATTTACCTACAATGTATCATAACAACCCGGCCACTGCTGCTGACAAGCTGCTGGAAACACACATCACAGGAAGGCAGAAACAAGCTGTGCACAGCGTTGTAACAGTAACACTCTTCATCACTTCGTCAGAGTGACTTTCTTCACAACGGCTAGTTCAAACAACAGTTTTCTTCCTTATCATAATTTTCTTCTCTCATAAAAGTTTAATATGATGTAAAAGTACACTTTTCCTCATTCACTTACAGTCAGGCCTTATTGTTAATGTTTAAATGTAATGGGAACACAGAATTCAGTGAAACTATAATGCTTAAAATAAAATCTGTAATGGGAACCTACTATTGACCATCCTCCCACAAAAAAAAAAAAAAAAAAAAAAAAAAAAACAACCAAAAAAACCCCACCAAAAACCAGAAAGACCCAAAAAACCAAAAACCTTGCAAAATGCCTCTGACTCAAATTATTTAGATACAAAAATGAAGAGACTGCATTATGTTAGATTTTAGTTTCTGAACATCTTTTCTTGAAATGCTTTACAGCAATCTCTGATTTCTATGCAGTGAATCTATGAAACATTTAATATAGAAAAAAAAAGCATCAAGGGAAAAAAAAAACCAAACCAAGGAAATAATAATTAAAATTGTACTAAAGAATTTGTTAAAACATTCAGCTATTTTTGTTACTTCCTAATGCTTAGCACATTAAAGAACACAAGAAACAGGGAGGAGGCACCATAAACACCATGTTAAAATATACCCACCCCTGGCTGAAAGCTTTTTGGTGTTGATGATTTTGGCAGCGTACTCTTGTCCTGTGGTGATTTTCATACACCTCCTTACGACGGAGAACGCCCCTCTGGAAACCAAGACCAGGCAAAGTGTCAGTCCAACTGAAACACTGCACTGCCATTACCAGCTAACGGGCTGCACGGAGGGGTGTGATGTTGCCAAAATTTAAAAAAAAAATCAAAAGGGATTTTCTGATTTTCTGACAGTGGCGGTCAGCATTGATTTTATTCCACTGAACAGTGAACTCTGCGGGGTAGAAGCCGTGTGACCAATCCCGCTAGCTGGGGCGGAGGGCGGGCGGGTTTTCACTGTGTCCGTGCCGGCACACCGCGGGGGGACACAGGGCGGCGGTGGCCGTGTCCCCCTCAGCGGTGACACCGCGGGGGTGACACCCAACATGGCGCTCAGGGCTGCGCCTCCCGCCCCGCCGCTAGGGGG
>VZRO01004855.1:478604-553626 GCA_013397915.1 Daphoenositta chrysoptera | reverse complement strand
AAGAGACAATTACAATAATAATTAATAAATAATAATAAATAGCGGCACGGGGCGTTGAGGGCAGCTTCCCGCCACCCGCCCAGAGCCCCTCGCCCCTCCGGGGCTGTATGTCTGGAGCCCGGGCGCTCCCGCGGGGCTCTCGGCAGCAGTGAGGGGGACCCCGGGCGCGGCTCCCCCCAAAACTCGCGCACCGACCCCCGCAGCCCCCGGTGCCTCCACCCTCCGTTTTGTCCTTACTTCCCGAGCTCCTCGAAGAGCTGGTACTCGTCGGTGAAGCGTGTGCAGGTGGTCGAGGCCATCATGAGGACGAGCGGCCGCCGGTAACTCCGGCGGCCGTGGACGGCGAGGCGAGGACGGCGGAGGGGCTGTGAGGCGAGGCGAGGTGAGGCGAGGCTCCGCGCCGGCTTCTTCTCCTCCTCCTCCTCCTCTTCCCCGCCACCGCCTCCTCTGGTGACGGCGTTGCCTCCGCGCCCTCCTCCGGTCTTCCCTCTCCCCTCCCCTCACCCTTTAGGGAAGCAAACAAACAAATATTTAAATAAATAAATAAATAAATACGTATCCTCCCCGCTCCCTCACGACCGCCAGAGAAAGGTAGCGGCAAAAGGNAGTGGGCCCCCCGGCGGCCCCCCCCCCCCCCCCCCCTCCTCAGTGGCCGCCTGTGACGTCACGCCTCGCCCGAGCGCGAGGGAGGGCGCGCGGTGGCGGCGCGCGGCGGGAAGCGCGTGCGGGCGCGCTCGCGGGCAAGAGGCCATGACGTCGCAGGGCCCCCGCCGCGTGCGGGGAGGGAGGGGAGCGGTAACGGGGGGACACACACACGCACCGGGCACTTCGTGACGTCACAGCAGCTCCGGCCGCGCGCGGGGAGGGGGGACACACACACGCCGGGCACCTCGTGACGTCACGGCGGCCACGGCCGCGTGGGGGGGTGCACACGCGTACCGCGCGTGCGCCGGGTCGCGACCGTCACCGCGGCCGCGGGGCAGCTGCGCCCGCCCGGGAAGGGACCCGCGGGAGGGACGGAGGGGCCGCGCACATCGAGCCCCGCACCGCCGCGACACGGCACAGCCCCGCGATTTATCCCGCGAGAGGGGACCGCCGGGACGTGGAATCACGCCGTGCCTGCTGCGCAGAGCGCCGGAAAGGGCTGGAGACACGTGTGAAATGTCACAGCAAACAGCTGTCTCGGTCTCCTCCACAGAACCCCGGAATATCCCGAGCTGGAAGGAACCCACAAGGATTATCAAAGTCCAACTCCCGGGCCTGCATAGGACACCCCCAAAAATCCCACTCTGTGCCTGACAGTGTTGTACAAAGGTTCCTTGAGCTCTGGCAGCGTTGGGGCTGTGACCTGAACACAGAATAAGGGGTCACCAGGCCACCCGAAGGGTATTTAATCCCTTTTGATAAACCTGAATTGCTTTTGTTCCTTTCTGATCAACTAAGAGGTGCTGAGCCGAGTGAAGAGTTAAATCCACACCTGCACAGCGCTTTAAGCAGCAGCGTGGGTACAAGTCGAGCTCCACTACAAAAGGCAGCCTGGAGCACCTCCATCCTCATTTTGATAAGTGAGAAGACACGCACACAAAATACACCCAACAAAGGGCTTTACATTAAACCTCTGGAGTTTACAGCATCAGCATCCAGAGCTGTAGTCTTACAGAATTAAAACCTGTCAACCCTTCCCAAAAAGAATGTGAATGTATGACAGGACTGCCGGAGCCTACATACAAAGGTAGTTTTCCTCTGGGTGAGGCAGCCGTGCCTCGTACAAACACACTGAATTCGTGACATAAAGGCGGCAGCAAAGGGACTTTGGAACTCATGAGCAAGTAGAAACCATTTACTCCATCAGTTCCTCTCCAGGGAAACACTGTGCAGCAGTGCCAGTACAGAGAAACTGGAGGATGTTTCAACTTAGACCAGCAAGAATGGATCTATTCCCACATCCGTGAAGGGAATGTGCATTACAAAGTACTTCAAACAGCAGTGTATTTTTAAGTCCCCTCAAAAAAAAAAAGTAACATGGAAGTTGTGCATCCTTTTGTATGATATCTGCACAAATTACACCATCAGCAGTGCTGAACACCCAGGGTGGGCTGTTGATTGGTTTTAAGGGGTGTTGTCTGCCAGGTTCCTCATCCAGATATACACAGACACAAAAAAATTAAACATATTCCCCTGGCACTACATCACTTTTTCCCTTATGGTATATTCTGACAACAAGCATTTGGCTCAAGTATCTGCCACACAGTTACTATTGAATAAAAAAAAACGTTCAGAAGAAATTACCAAATACAATTTCAATGCACCTTCTTGTTGATGTTTTTGTGTTTTTCTAAAAGTCATCATAAGGATGAGTGATCCAAACTGAGATTTTTTCTTTAAATACCTTTTTTTTCCCCTCACATTTTCCAATCTGAAAAAAGACAAGAAGGGGCCAAGAAGTTCCTAGAGAAATATCAAGCATGAATTTTATCATAGGAGGTAAGGAAAGAAAGTATTTGTTTTCAAGATCAGTATCACAGGACTAGATGAATTTCCATAAGGAGAGACAGTAGGGAAGTGATGAGTAGCTTCAAAACACTTCAGTCAAGAGGGTTTTTTCTCCTTACAACAATCATGTCTTAATTCTAGTTCACTCTTGAGCTGAAAGAAAACCTTAATTTGTAGCTGCCGTTTAAACACTTCATACATTCCCCAAATTCCTCCTGAGCAGACTAAAGTAAGGCAGGATGGCAGCCAAGGATCTGGTCCATGAGGTGAAATTCTAAAAGCTGGTTAGAGCTTCAGATTTCTATTAAGGCCACAGAAACAATTTATGTGTTGTTGAAGAAAGTCAGATCTCAACAATGAACCAAATAAATGCTTAAAAGACATCCCAGGGCACAATTTTCTTCAAAAGGATTTCAAGAGAGCAGTTCAAGCCTGTAAGAAACCAAAGTCATTCCCTTAAAATTCCTAGAGTTTAAAAAAATGTTACAGCTAAGTGGAATGAATTATATATTCAACTTTATACTGAAACGTTAATTGTGGCAATCGTATTTATTTTGAGTTTGCTACTCAGTGAGGTCTTTGCTTTGTATGGCTTTACTTTTAGACAGCCAAAGTGAGGTTTTTGTTTTAGTTCTGACCTTGCAAATACAGATTTTCAATTTTCTTATGTTTTGCAGGAGTCAGAGAGCTTCCAGGAGGTCATTTGTGTGGACAGCTCATTATAAGGGCTACTAGGAATAATGTATGTTTAGTTGGTGAACAAATGCAACAGCCACTTACAGTAGAGATCTAGGCAGAAAATACCCAGAAAACCTGAGTAATCTGGGGTTTAGATAAATACTCACTTTATGATCAGATGTTTTATAACAGAAATCTTGGTCCCTCCCAGGGTTGCACTTATTCCTGTGGCAAAGCACCTTGGGGCAACTGAGGACAACACTGGAGCAGTTGGAGGTACATCATGGCAGTAAAGCAATGAAAAGATCAAAAACATTTGCGGAAACCAGGAAAGATGTAAGAACAGGGTAAAAGAAGAGGATCAACTGGGAGAAATCACACAGAAAATACACGGGTTTGCAGTTCATTGTAACAGCTGGAACTGGAGGCACAGATTTCAGGTCAGTGTGGAATTCTCTGCTGCACCACGTGTTGTACCTCTCTTATTTTCTCTAATAAGAGAGCAGCTGCTGGACTTTGCTAAGTAAAGCTTTTGGGGGTCAGAAGGACTGGTGACAACCGGCCAGAGACTCAGTCCTTCCTTTCCAAGTGTTGAGGGTGGTCTCAGGCCTGTCCCAACGCCTTCTGCTGGAACAGCTCCCTCACCATCACCTTCTGACCAGTGCTGACCCCAGAAGCTGGTGCCAGTCCCAGACATCCCAGGACTCTGGTGGACTGTGGAGATTCATGGTGGAGCTGCTGCACCTGCCCCAGGGCTTGTTTTCTTCCCCTGGAGAAGCTCTCTTGCTACAGCTGTCCCACCATGTGTGCGTAAGCGCTTGGAGAAGTAGATCCTTGAAGATTCCCCGAAGAACAGGAATTATTTATCCATGACTTACACTCCTGGCAAGCACCTTGCTGCCTGAGCAGGGCAGTGTGTGTGCTCTCTCTCCTTCTGCTGCTGGAGCACTCTTAGGTGGGATTAATTTACTCCTCAGTGAACCAGAAAGACGTTGGCAGAGTAAGTGATTTGATAGCTCAGTGATTCTGTCACGCTCTTGCTATGCAAAGGACCAAAGGTTCTCTCTGGCCTAAAAAAGCATCCTGACAGGCTGAGAGGCATTGCTGGCTACTTAACTCCTGCCTCTGGAAGCACCACAGGGAGAAAGAGATGAAAAATTAATGCCTTATTTTTTATCTTTCTGTGTGGGGCAACGACAAAAATACAGGCTGAGCAAAACAGATGTGTTCATTTGTTTGCACTTGGGAAGAAACAAGGAATGCTCTTGATAGGATGCAAGTTTCATCTCAGAATTTTAAAGAATACATTTTCCTTCTCCTTTTTTTTTTATTTGAAGTGTTCTTAATTAAGAATGCTCCTTTAAAATAATGCTTTTGAAGAGAGTGATTTCTTTTTAATGCACTTGTCCTGGTTATTTTGAGCTGAGTAATTTTTAATGAATTCTTAGCAAACAAAATATTCCATTATTTACACAGTTCTTCCTACAAGCAATTAGAGTCAGTTACACTCCATAAATAAGACCTTTTGCCACTGGCTTTCACAACATGGATTTGAAATATAAATATTACTCAAAAAGATAGTTCAAGCTGTGAATTAAATGTTTCCTGTGATGGAGGGGAGGCCCTGGCACAGGTGTCCCAGAGAAGCTGTGGCTGCCCCATCCCTGGAAGTGTTCCAGGCCAGGCTGGCTGGGGCTTGGAGCAAGCTGGGATTGTGGAATGTGTCCCTGCCCATGGCGGGGGTTTGGAATGACATGAGTTTTGACATCCCTTCCAACCCAACTATTCTGTGATTTCTGGAAGTTTTAGCACCAGTCTAAAACCCTGTGCGATTGGCTGACTGAGAAAGGATAAACTTCAAGAGTTCCCAGGGGTTTGTTACTTTTGGTTCAGTGGTGATAGACTCTGGGAAATATGTGCATTTCTCTGGCCTGGTAGGAGGACTGATTTGAATATTACTTTGCCACATAAATCCAAGAGAAAGATATGCATGTGGAAAAGCTGGCTGTGACAACCTCAGTATCATCAAGGTAAGGAACTAAGTATGATCTTGGCTGACACACTTCATAGAGGCTGCCAGGGCTGCAAAGGAAGCAGGAAACACAGGAGTCTGCATTCGCATGCCAGCACTGAAATTGTGCTGAGTCTTCATTCTAAATGCTTTTGGTGACTGTTTTGTAAACATTTCCAGGCATTTCCTAAAACAAATGAGGGAGGTGACTCCAAGTCATTTCAGCTACCACATGTTTTAGATTCAGAGCATCCTTTCACTGGAGGAAGTTGAAGAAGGAAATTAGTAAAACACCCCCTGCTTCCCATCCACAGGCATTCCCAGCACAGGAGATGAGAAGGCTTTCCAAGAGGAGGGAGCAGTAACAGAGTTAATCAGAGCCAATAAAAAGGCAGACTGGAATTTTATGGGGGAAATAAGTCAAC
Organism: Daphoenositta chrysoptera; assembly: GCA_013397915.1. Taxonomy (NCBI): domain Eukaryota; kingdom Metazoa; phylum Chordata; class Aves; order Passeriformes; genus Daphoenositta; species Daphoenositta chrysoptera. Next base: position 548,019 of record VZRO01004855.1, on the reverse strand, counting down.
ACTGAGATTTTAGAAGTAGGGGAGCATGCTCAGATCAATGAGAAAAGGGAAAAGATTTCGTGACAATAGTTTGGACAGACTGAAGAGAAAAGATCTGGTCAGAAAAGCAGATGATTTTAAAAGAAACCAGTGCATAGGAGACACTATTGACTGGGAAGAAGTTGAGTTTTGAGACAAACACAGTTATAAGACTGTGGAGGCTTTAAATCTAAGTAGAGGAGAAATGCAGCAGCTGGTTTCATGACCCAGACAGCAGGGAGTGCTCATAGCAAGAATAAAATGAACAGACGCAAGAATAAGGATATGCACAACTTCCAAACCATGTCCCTAATCCCACACCTACTTGTCTGTGATATTTCTGCAGGGATAATGACTCCAACACTTCCCTGGGCAACCTGTGCCAGGGATGGACAACCTTTTCCATGAAGAAATTTTTCCTAATATTCAACCTAAAACTCCTCTGGTGCAACCTGAAGCCGCTTCTTCTTGTCCTGTCTCTTGTTCCCCCTGCTTTCATGGTACAAAGCGCTGCTGTAATGAGCTCTACCATTCTCAGTTTATCAAGCAAATTAAAGAGGATCCCATCAGTTCTCTGCCTACATCCTCCATAAACACACATTAAAGTGCAAAGTGTTTGCTTCTGGCTTACACTTGGCTCAGGTGAGTGAAATTAAGACCATCTCGTTCACTTGACAGAAGCTCCTTCTCCATTCTGATTTCTATCTAGAAATTTTTCAGATTCTGAATTACAGGGAGGTCTTTCCATTTATTAAAAAGAAAAATCACCTGGTAAAATCCACAGGAAACAAAAATACAGTATTTCCTGGATAATATCCCTGTAGAGAAGTAGCTTCTCAGTTTCTCCATTAGAAAACCATTTGCCAGAGATCAATTAAAATATGGTTGACACACGAAGTACAAATAAATCCAGCAGGAAATGGTAACAGATATTAGTAGACAACAGACACACATTAGTTACATGCACTCACCAACAAGGCGGCTTGGATTGCCTTATCCTGGGAAAAACAAGGATCAGCAGTATACACATGGAGTTGTAGTAGATGTACCATCAATGCAGGCAGGCAATGCAAAAGGTGCAAAAAACACTATCAACAAAGGAAAAAAATTTGTTTAGGACATAGGAAAATGTTATTCCCATATTTAAACATGATTTTAAGCACAATTTCAAATACTTTAAGGTTTTTAAAATGCAAACAGCAGTTAAAGATGTAGACAGGGTTTAAAGTGCTTTAGAAGCTTTTGAAGTATTGGAAAGGCATAAATTTATACCAATATAAATTTAGAATAACTGAGAATTTAGCAATCATAGGACTGTGGATTAATTTTGAACTCTGTCCTCCAGCAAGATGGGTGACAAAGTTTGTATTCTATGGGATCCCTTCAGCACCACCACAACAGAAATATGGAACAGTGTTACTACTCCGAGGAGCTGCTTGGTGCCTCCTCCTGCTCTCACAAGTGAGGTTACAGAAGAGTAGTAACAACACAGACAAACTGTACTACCAGTGAAAACATGCACTGAGGAGAAAACTCCTTTCAGCTCATGTGTAGGAGTAGGAAAGCATGCTGATGTTATTTTAGGAGAAGATTCTTCTATTATTTGCCACATGGTAATTCCAAAATATCCTAATGAAGTAAATAGTGTCTATATGTATTTCTGCACACTGATATATATGTACACACACATAATGGCTAAGAGATTCTAGATCTTGATAATTAACTGGATACATGTGGGAGCCATCTGGACCACCCAATTTCCAGTCTTGTTCCTTTAAACACTTGCTGAACCCTAAATTATCACAGCTTTTTAGGCATGCTGGCTGTAATTACTTGGTGCTGGGACATTGTGCATCCAGCCTCTGTGAGCCCTTTGGCTGCCTCCTCTGGGCACTTTAGTAATGAAGGAACTTAGTAGAGTTTTCTTTTGTTGGAATAAATCCATCCTAACACACTGTGCTGGATAAATCAGGGGGTTTATCATCACCTAGACAATGTAAAGTGATAAGCAGTGGAAAATAGTTCAGTCAGCAGGGCTGAGTGTAGTATCTGTGCTCAGTTTCCTGAAATGTAAGAGGTGACCCAACTGGAGGCAATTTCCACATACTTCTCTGCACAAAGGTGTGTTTGTAGGTGGACAGATGAAGTGTTCTTTGGATTGCCTGTGGGCTCCTTCTGGAGTGACAGCCTTGATTTCCCCCATCACCAAAAGATGATGGATAACACTGATCAAACAACAACCGCTGGCACAGTGTTGATCAGGAGTTTTCATTTCTGTGTACATTACAACACACATACAACTACAAACCTCCAAAGAGATCCTTCTTGCAGGCTCTGAATGCTGCTGTGTTTGGTGTATCCAGAAGAAAAGCACCTCACAAGCAGGGGACAGTAGTCAGATTTCATCAGGAGGAGCAGCTCCTGGTGCTGTAAATTGCATCAGCGTTGTCCAGCCTTCAGAGTAACTAGGAAGAGAGTCACTCCAAAGGGCCACCCTGGATAAAAGTTTCCCTCCTAATGCACTGCAATCTTCTTCTGTATAGCAGGGAACAAAATGTCATTCCCACCTGTTTCTCTCCTTTTTTTTTTTAAAGTTACTTTAAGAATGTCAAACTGTATGGGTTATCTATTGTCATTTACAAGAGCAGAGATTCATGCCTCATCCTAGTGCATGATTTGTACCAGTGTGTGTCACACAGGTATTTTCTGGTCCTTCTTTCTCCTTAAAATATATTCTGTCTGTGCTCATTTAAAGCACAGGTTTTTTTAAATTAGAGAAATAGTTTCTGAGACTTCACAAGTTGCAGACACAGGTTGCTTGGAGATTTTTTGTCAGTATTTGCAGGGCAGGTATTAGAGAAAGTTACTTTAAAGTATCCCTTTGAACAGCAGTTCTGTGGAATGATTCACTTCCAGCTCACTTTTGTTCGAATTCAGAGAAACAAATTGATTTTTTCCCCCCTTTTAAATTCTATTTGAGTTTTGAAACACTGCTAATTATTCAGCCTTTATTTCATGTCACGCACTGCTAACCCTGGATTTGTTTGGGGGTTTTACTGTTGTTTTTAGCAAACAGAAGGTGTCAAACCCAAACTAGGTTTCATAACAAAGCCATTACATAACTGCCCAATTAGCAGCTCGTTCAGTGCTATTAATAGCAGCTCCACATCCAACCCGTTTTGTGCAACGCTGCAATAACTGGCAAGAGGAGGCTTCTCATTAGTTATTCATTCTCAGAGGAGAATAAATGAACTTGGCGGAGATTTATGAGATGCAGAGTAACGTGCTATTTATTAGCTGCCAGGCTGCTGCCTCTTCCACTGCTCTCTGCTCTTCCTGACTCCCAGGAGGTGTTCAGCCCTATGGACCATCCCTTCAAGCCTGTGTGGACATCTTGTGTCACAGACACAGCTCCTACCAAAGTCGGCTCAAAGCCAGGAACCCCCTGAAGTCTTTTTCTTCGGAACATTGTCTATAATTTGATGTTACCTTTCATTGACTGACATGCTGTAATTAATTTTCCAGTGACAGTGATGTTTCACCCCACACCTGGCTGCTGTGGTCCTCCACTTCAGCTGTTTAGGGCTGGATGTTGGTCATGCTGTGTCCACTCGAGCACAGACACACACACCCAGAGCAATCTGAACTGTCTTTCAGAAGAAATTTTTTTTTACTGGAGTTTAGAGCATTTTAAGCCACTTGAGCTGCTGACCAGATCAGACCAGCAGTTCTGATCCAGAACTTCCTGTAAATTTTTGCACAAGACTTTTTTTATTCCTAAAGAGAGATCAGATCTGATTTCTATTTTTAAAATAGGCTACTTTAAGTGTTGCAGCATGTGAGCTGGTTTGATCTTAGTGTTCCTGAACTCCAACATGGAAATAAAGCATTTGTGAAGAGATCTTCTGTGGCCTGATGACAACCTTACAGTCTTCACCACAGTAACTTCCTTTTATATCGGATCTCCCATCTGACAAAAAGATGGGTCAAATCCATAAATATATATATATATATATACATATACATGTTTCTAAAATAATTTCTTCTCCTGAGGTCCATATTCTCTTCTCCTTGGGTATCTCCACTGCTCCTGAATTCCAGACTGGTTAAGGTTTTACCTCTCTTCACTGTATCATGCTTCCCATCAGCTGCTGTCTATGAGGATACCAGAGTCTCTTCCACTCCGTTTCCCTAGGCACAAGTTGCTTCAGAATTAAGGGTTTACTTACATCAGTACAAAATGAGCTGCATAATTAAAGGGTTTGACTGAATATTGATTCAGGTTTCTGTTCCTGTATTGCTTCCTTGTTGACATAGTTGTTCTTCAGCACCCCGTACTTGTCCTACAGTTATATGTCCTCCCTGGGGAAAAGAAAAGGAAAACAAGAGGACAGAGATTTCCAGAGTCACCTACATGGGTTAGCTAAAGTAGAAGAAGAATAGGCACATTCTTTCATGGGCTTATTGAACCACACACTGTAAATCCCCAACAATATTTTTCCTTTGATTTGTCATTTCATTTCTTCCTCCTATCCATGTTCTCACTCGTCTCTCCTACCATAAACTACTCAATCATCAATGTAAAATGTAAAACTGGAGTGCAAAAACATGAAATGTAAACACTTCTTTTTCTGTCCCTACATAATCTCTGGTGTTCTGTGTAAGTATAATCATAAATATTTTTATTTTCTTTTCTGTACTATTGTGACAATATACTAATTTTTTATGTTCACACATTAATCATCCATTTCAGTGAGATTCATTATTTATTTTGTCCTTTCTTACACATTTTTATAACTGCAGGATACACAAAGAGCCCCACACTACTCATGTACAATGATGGTGCTATTCACAATCCAGGCGGTCTCTCCACCTTTTCCACTTCTGGCTAATTCAGCATAAACAAAGTCTTGAGTTCTTGTGGAAAAGGGGAGAAAAAATGGCGGAACTTGAGATTCCACCACTTTTTGTTCTTTCACACCAAAAGGAAGTATGTTCTTTCATACTGCAGTGTGTAAGAATGAGCAAGCGTACAAATGGCAAGCTGGAAAACTGGCATTGCCATTAAGGGAACGGTACATTTTGATTTGTAAAGGAGACCAAGCTTGCTTGTGGCACAAAATTACTTCTCTGCCTTCCTACAGAACAGAACTAAATGCTGCTCCAGGGCCTGAATTCTCGCCCACTGTATTTCTGTACCCACCGCTTGATTTCAGGACTAGGTAGAAAACAGCAAATCAAGTTTTCTTTCTGAAAATACGTTCAAAGATACTGCCTTGATTTTGACATATTTTATAGAAAAAGGGGGAAGAAAACTAAGTTAAAATCAAAGGAAGATCTGAATAATAGTTTTTTGAAACTCAATAAGACATTCAGAACTGGAACAGGCTGAATATCTCTGAATCCTGTCTGAGCTTCAAAAGAGACATTGCAGGGCTTGCATTAAATTAGGCTGCTATTCTCCCATTTTGCTGAAAAAATGAGTGTCCTTTCTGTGTAGAATAACTGGATATGATAAGCTTTAAGAATGGCTGGCAAAGGACTTGGCATAGAAAAGCAGGCTTCCCCTCCAACCCAGCGAACCAGCTCACCTTTGGTGTGGATCTGTTGAAAAGCCTTACAGAAAAATGACTGTGACCTATTTTGTTTAGTAGCAAATGTGGCTCTGATGCTCAGATAAAGATTCTTGTATCTCCTGCGTGCTCAAAGCTACTTACACGGGAGAAGATTGCTTGGTAAGTAAGGATTTGTAGGATCCAATGAGCCTAAGAGCATAAGAAACGTGGGGCTGTGTCAAACCACCGACCCCTCCAGCCAAGGTTTCTCGCAGCAGAGGGAAATGCCAAGCAGGAAGAAATTCTTCCCTGTGAGGGTGGGGAGGCCCTGGCACAGGCTGCCCAGAGAAGCTGTGGCTGCCCCATCCCTGGAAGCGCCCAAGGTCAGGTTGGGCAGGGCTTGGAGCAGCCTGGTCTATGGAAGGTGTCCCTGCCCGTAGCAGGGGGTGGAATGAGCTGAGCTGTCCCTTCCGGCCCCCAGCAGTCTGTGATTCCATGTGCATAGAATTGCTTGGCTTGCCCTTCCCAGACAAACTCCTTCCTGCACAGTGCTGTGTGTGCCAGACCCCACTGCTGGGCTCGTCAGTGAAGCTGTAGGTGCCGGGCTGCTCCTCAGCCCCACCCTCGCTGCTCCCAGCAGCAGCAGCAGCAGGGCAGTGCCGTGTCCTGCACATCCCAGAGGCATCACAGGAGCTTTCTGGGAGTCCTGACTCCGGCTCTGTGTGATCTGTACACAGCTCCAATACAATTCAGACAAAATTTAAAAAATATCAAACCATTCAAGCAGCTTTTCATCTGACAAACCTCTAAGTGAAGGATTAATATGCCCCGAGAGATTCAGAGAGATAAAAGCTTTGTGTTTAGTTCAACAGCCCTGCCAAAGGGTTCAGAAAGCTGTTTCCCAAGTGTTAAAATACAGCCCTCATCTGCATTTGTAATTTAGCATCTCTGGAAGTATAAACAACAATAGCTCATGCATAAACTCACCCATCATCTGCAGAAAAATGAGTTTATCCATGATGTAAGATTTCTTCCTTACTTCAAGATGTGGAGACAGGATTCTGGTTGGATTGTTGGATTGATCTCTCATCACCTTCCCAATCTCAGCTGAAAAATAAGAAGACATCTACTTGACCTTGAAACCTCTGATTTGAGAAAAAGGTATTTTCTAGATGATTAAAGCTAAGTGGTTCTATGCAGTTCTCTGCTCTCCCTGCAGTCAAGGTTTACTCATTTCTTTTGAAAGCAAAAAAAAAAAAAAATTAAAATCATCAAGTACCAGTAATGCAGTCATTTTACCAATTATGCCCATTTTGGGGAGCTCCTAGAAATATTACAAGTTTCTGGTGTGAAAAAGGTACATGGCTGAGACACTCTGAAAAGTGTGTTTTTCTTAACAAGCAGGGTTGAATATCAGTCCCAAATATTTTTCCCAGTACAGCACATTTGCTCTGCCTTTCAGACTCCTTTTTTTTTTTTTTTAAGGTGGATGAATATGTTTAATAACTGAACTACTGGTAATGGAATTATCTCCTGTATCTCTATAAAAGGAAAGCATATGCTTTTATACAAATTATTTATAAGCAAATGCCACAGTTGAGGTTATGGGCATTATAAATAATGCCTGTCAGTTGAAATCTTTCTCAAGTTGAACATTTAGGTTACACTAAGCTAAGTGAATGGAATAACAAAGAACCAGGGAGATTCAAGGTAGAAGTACCTCCTCATTTTCATAATGATTGAACAGGAGGCAAACTGCTCAAGAAATGAATGTTTATCTTCTGATGCTCCTGAGACAAGAGCAGCTGCTCTTCTCAGAGGTATTTTCAGCATGCCCGAGGTGCTGGCTCAGCTCAGAGGTGCTTGCATGCAGAGAAAGGGGCTGGGTATGCAGGGAGACAGGCACAGGGACCTACTGATCCTCTGGCTCTAACAGAGCATTTAAATGCTGCCAGCAGGTAATGAGTTCACCCTGAGAAGCTGCTGGTTTAGGGGAGCCTGGCCTCAGTCCTGCCTGGCATTCATCGCTGGCTTTCCAGCCAGGCCTTCTGGAGAGGTTACCTGAGAGCTTGGCAACTACCTGAATATTACAACCGAAGAGGTCATTTAGGAAACTAGCAGTAGGGAATGAAAGAGCTCCCACATGAGGATCCTGGAGCAGAGAAAATGTCTTTCCTCGTTGTCCCATCTTTAATTAATTTACAAATACATGTGCCTAACTGAGCATTTGCTAGTTCACTTCATTTTAAACAGATTGATAGGAACAGAAAGGGCTCAATCTATGAAACTGCAATGTGAATGACAATTGAGGGAATAGGAAATTTCAGCAAGGAATTTATGAGCTACTTGATTTTCTTTCCAATTTTTTTTTACTTGATTCCTTTGCAGGTCTGCCTGCCCACAGACCTTGTCTTTGTTGTAGGCATGCAGGAATTGAACATATAGGGCCAGAAGGATGTTTCTGGGCCCTATCAGCCATCTGTAATATGGGCAGGCTTCACTGCTTGCCTTCCTCTGCTAGTCAGATTAAAATTCTACTCCAAGCCAATACAACATTATCAGTTAGAAAACTTTGCTTCATAGCCAGCCCACACATATCCATTTTCAGCTTGGAGCCATTTGTTCAGCTCCAGTGTTATCCTTTAATTTCCATTAAGCTTGTCCCCAAATGCTGTTAATACCATTTCTGTGTTCAGAGTGCAACTGCATCCTCTCTCAGTCTTTGGTTTCAGGCTCTGATCAGAAGACAGGTTTTCCTTTCCCCTGTCGTCCTTGGATGGCTGCTCAGAGCTGTTCAGATCAGGCTGTTCCATCCCCTGGCAGCTTTTCAGATTGGATTTTCTCTTTTTTAAATATGGTAAAGCCAAATTCTACACATTACTCAAAATTACATGTCTAAATCTGATTACAATTATTATTTGGGGGACATCTCACCAGCCCTTCTTTATGCCTACTTAAAATAGAAAAAAGATACTATATCTACTGTGATAAATTCTGGCACAACAAATCCCATTTAATCATCATCTGAACAAGACAAAGCCAAGCCTATCTCTAAATAGTTGTTTCCAAGTGGTAAGGAAACTAGATGCTCAGACACCCCAACTTAGAGACAGCCAAGATGCAACAGGGATTTAGTCCAAAAGAGGAGACTCCCTCCCTCTCCATGAGAGAAGAGAAAGTTTGAGTTGGAACATTAGTTGAGTACATCAGATTTTTGATTCATCGACATTTTTCCTCTTACCTGTGTTCATTTATAAACAGTGACAGAAATAAGTTGTTTCTGTGGGAAACACTTGTGTTTCTGTCCCCGTTGTGTTTAAACAAATTGCATTCTACATAGTGTTTTTTGCATTAGTGAACTTGCAGACCACTCCACTGTATACATATTGCACATATATACACTGATATATATCATACTGATCTATATCATACTGCTCTATTTCCTAACTAATCATTTCTCTGTGCAGCTCATAAAGGCCTCAAATCCCATTTTTTCCCTGACTTTAGCAGCACATTACTGTGTTTCCAGGGGAGATATATGTGAGTTACCAAGTCTGATTGTGCAGTAATAGCTGTCCAGGGATTTACAACCTTTGCTATCTTCTTGTTACAAAGGAACCTGCCAAACATGAGCTTTTCTTTCAGGAAAAACAATTAGCCATGCACAATGAAATAATGGATTATTGCTATTTCGGAACTTCCCCGAAGTTTTGGCAAGGTTCTCTGGAGACCCATATAACCTCTCCTGACGGTTGGCACCCCATAAATATCAAGGTCAAGGGCAATCTCTGCTTATAATTGTCCAAAGAAATTCATTTCTGGCTTCTTTCATGATGTCATTGACATTGTGAAAATAATTGCTGAGGTTAAAATGTCTCTCGGTGACCTGCCTTGCAGTAAAATTGCTGTGAAATTGCTTACTCACAGACACCACAACCCCCCCGGGCTGGTATCTGTGCCCTGCCCACTGCCTGATTGCAGCCATTAGTCTGGGAGGTTGGACGGTTCAGGGAAGATCAAGATACATTCTCTGCATTGATCTCAGATTGAGAGGAGAAATGCCACTTTTTCTTTTGGTGATGGATCAGTGGAAACTATTTTCAAATACTACTGACTGTTTATGAGATGAAAACATCATTAGTTCCTTGCAGCAACAGCCTTCTTATTTAAAATGAACATCATCATTCAGAAATAACTCCCAAATTACCCTCTCATTTCCTTTCCCCAAAAAGGTATCAAATGTGATCAGTGTGCTCATACAGGGAAACAAATAAATGGTAGAAAATTAGTTCACTGCACACATCAACTGACCAATAGGAGTTCTGAAGGCAGTGAAGAGAGGCACAAGCCCAGTTCGCTTCCCTGGCTTGCTTTCAAGGATCCTAATAGAAATCCTCCCTGTCCCACAAGAAAAGAGGAAATGTGTAAGTGCCCCACTGGCTGTGTAAAAAGTGTTAGGGCATCTTGGATAGTTCTCATGTCGTGGTGAGCCAAGGGTACACTCGTAAGGAGACCCTTGAACCAACACAGAATGGAAAAGTAAAAACAGGAAAGAGAAGGCAAAAATCACTTAGCAGGAGTTAAGATGGCAAGAGAAATATCAAGGAGCTGCTTAGCAAAAGGGAAGATGTAATTTAAATCTATTGTAGCAGAAAAAAAAAAACATTTGGAATTTTATATTGGTTAGCCTGCATCCATCTGAGCTACCAGCACTTGCATCTGGTGGGGTTTGGGGGTTGGCTTCGTTGGTTTTGTTCTTTCTAAATCAAATGTTAAATCACTGCTTGGAGCCAGAAGCAAATGGGTAAAAGGCAAGTAATATCAGTAAATATAAAAAACGTAGGTAATCATCATGACAACAAACTGGACACTCAGTGTCTCGAACAAAGCCCTACAAACTGAAGCACAAAGAGGAATTGACCCTCAGTTTCTTCAACAAGAACATCCTTGAGCACTAAGTGGAGGAATAAGTAACTACCTGTAGTTTGATGGCAGCCTCAGGCCTTTACTGCTGAAACAGCCTCAGGATTTCTACAAATTACAGAAGAGTCCCTAAACACAAGAAGCCATTTCCAGCACTAAATAACAGTATATTTTAGTTGGTGTTTAAGAGACAGTTCCACAAGCCAAAACCAATTTTAAGGAACATGAAGTGTGAGAGAAAATAGAATTAAACTGAAGAAAGTGACAATTGAGAACTTAATAAAAGCACTTTGAGTAGATGCCCCCAAAACCACAAGCTTGGGCTAAAAAAAGAGAACTGCAGGTTAAAAAGCAATCTGGCTTTGAAGGAAATGAAAGCCACAGTACAGCAAGATAAATATTGTTGTTTTAATTTCCTTGCTCTGTTCAACAGCATTCTCTTCATTCCTAGACATGGGCTAAGAGGAGAAGGAAAAGGTGATAGCAGTGACTGTAAGTGAAAACTTGCACTTTAAAGAAAGGGAAGCAAAAGGGCATGAAGAGATTCATTTGGAAAGCAGAGCTGAAACACTGAGAGCTTTTCAAACGTGCCTTTGGGCCCCATGCTGTCCGTGGCAGCTTCGGAGCAGTTTGGGAAGCAGGACCAGGAGCATCACTCACACCACCCCAAAACCACGTTGTTTCAGGAGTTTTGTGTTTGGCAAGATGTGAAGTTGTGAAATGTCAAGGGCAGGTTGTACACGAACAAGCAAAGGACAGCTGCCTTCCTGTGCTGAAAAGTGAAAATGAAAATGACATTTTGAATAGAGAAAAGTAGACAATTTCAGTAAATGAAGCTGTTGGGGAAAAAAGCCCAGGGCCTGTTTCAAGCTTATAAATGCCAATGACAGGTTTGAGAGTCTGACAATTGGGTAAAGATGCTTCTTTTCTGGCTAAAATATTACAGTGATGCCACAGGGTGACCTTCAAATATGTTCTTTCCAGAAAGAGCTGTAAAGGACTTTCTGATCTGCCAGTCTCAAGGACAAGTTTAGCAAGAACACACTGCACACAGGGCTTGGCCCAGGCCCCTTCCTCTTGCCTGAGTCAATTACACATAAATTAAATTGTGCTCCTATGTTCTCCTCATCTCCTCTCACAGTCTTTCATCAAACAGGCATTTAAAATAAGCATTTCCTTCCTCCATCACTTGCTAACGTTGTCAGCCCAAGGTGAGGGTGGGCTCAGAGAAAAAAAATCATGAAGCAGGATCCCAACGCTGCCCAATCCTTCGGAACCTGATGTTTTATTTCAGCAGCTCCTCTGGGTCCCACTCTTTCAAAGCTTTACATTTCTTGCCAGCTCAGAGGCTCCAGTTTCAACGTTTTCTTTACGGTAACTCCTGGCTGTACCAAGCCAAAAGTACATATTTTTCAGCATAGATAAATCCCTTTCACTCACATCTGAGAGTAAGACAAATACATGAGCATTCACTACATCTTAGTATTAGCATGGACAGAAACAAGGCAGCCAAGGCAATAAATTCCATGAGATAGGCTTCTCCCAGGTGACTAGCAGGAAGTAAATGAATAAAGGTACATATGTTAGGCAAGGAAGAGTCCATAGCAAGACATGTGTAGAAGGGAGGGAGAGAATAAATCTTTCACCTATTCTCAGTGGAACTGCGTTAATCTTGCCTCAATTACGCTTTTCTTACCTATTCCTTTTCTCCAGTGGGCAAGCAAATAAAATCCATAGGAAGGATGGAAAGAGGTGAGCCAAAGCTGAGGCAGAATGTTCCCTTTGGATGTCTGGAGAAGAGCCACTTCCCATTTTCACTCCTGTGGAGTACATGAGTCTATCTCACGTACAGTAACAGAAAGACACAGTCACCTCTTATGGCCAGGATGCCTGCTGGACTCCTACACACACCGAAATTCCTGTGCATTGCGTGTGTGGGAAGTGGGGCTTTGGAGGGGACCTTCACAGCATAACCTTCAGATGTGACAGTGTTGAGGCATGTTAATCATCTCTATGAGCAATTGACACAGCATGCAGAAACAGATACAGAAATTATTTGCAGCTTTCTTACCCAAAGGCTGTTCACATTTGTTGAAAGCACAATCTGCTGCAGTCAGCGAGATCTACCTCCTCTATTTCTGCCCCAAAAAAGAGTACCTATCTCTTCATCTGCCTATCCATCATCTTCTGGTGTTCCACAGCACCACAAATCGCTGTAACCAGCACTGCATTAACACAACATTCCCACCACGTAGGACCCAGCTAGCACTTTCCTTCCTGATCATCACACATCCCCAGGGGAAGCCTACCAGCACACTGTCCCCAGCCCTGACTGACCCCATACCAGCTATTCCCTTCTGCCCTCCTTTGCCATTCCCACAGCCCTTCCTCATCAGAGCTCTGTGGTGGTCCCAGACTTCTCTTCCTTTCTCACTGCCATTCCACTGCCTGGCAAAACCCCTTCCCAGGCACACCCCCTTGGAGCCAGCATTTTGCAGTTCCCCAGCTTTGACTTGGAGCTTGAGCTCTTCTCACGCTCAGTGTTTTCCCAGTGCCCAGCACAACAGTGAGCTTGTGGGTGACCTTCCCGTGGTCCTTTCCCCGTCCTTTGCTTATATAATGTCTATGACTCATTAATATGAAGTCGCCCGTAACATGGAACATCTGGGTTTGTTTTTGATTTTCTCCTTCCTCTGTGAAGTTGTCAAGTCAGCTTTGGGATATTCTGTCTAAACTTGATCCTTATAAAGTTGATGTAACTAGGATGGGAAATCCTTTCCAATTTCGTCTTTTGGGGGATAATCCCATGTTGTTGTATGCTATTTCCTCACTGGACGTTTGTGTTAGGAGATGCTTTTCTTCCTAGTTGTGCCTTCCATGTAGTTTTGGAAAAGATAATCCCTGGGTCATTAACACTTTCTGTGGCCCTGTTGAGCTTCTCTTACCTTGTATTTCTCAGTAATTTTTTTCCCCTATGTATATTCCCTTGAAAGGTTCCTCCATCTGTTTGGTATTTGAATGCTTGGATGAGCCTCTATTTCTTGGGGGATGTGGCCCTTTCCACACAGGGCATTATCTGTTTTGCCTTTAAAAATGTACCAGATTTGTAAATTTGAGGGTAATGATTTATAGCCCAACTGCTCCAATTCTCTCATTACTAGTCAAACAAGGACTTCTTCCAAATGTCAGATAACAGATGGTGAAGAGAAATTTTATTTCCAGTTCTTCCTAGACTAACATTTGAGGTAGCATGGAAAAAGGGAGGAGAGGGCAGAGCTGGACACAGATTCTAAACATATTTGGTTTTAATCAGCATTTAAAACCTTCTCCTATTTTGTTCAAAATTTCATACTTGAAAATCTGATTCAAAATTGTTCAACTATTTACTACTTGTTAAAGTTCATCTGGTTTTGTTTTTAAGATGTAGTGATGTTAAAACACAATTTCTAAGCTTCAATAACAAAAAAAGAAACCCAAACAAGCTACATTGTGACAAATGTATTTCTGTTTTTCTTAGCAACAAATTACTGTTACGACAATTGTAGCAAAGTGGAAATAAACAGCTAAAAAATGCCTATGGGATACTCTTCATAATCCAGGATTTGATGTAAAATCTAGAAACTTTAATTAGTATTAAACATTGCATCATGTAAAAGGCAACTAGTACTTATATTACAGCTATACTAAAGGACATATATATTTTTGTCTGTCTGTGTTAGATTATTGCATGGCTGGTGATTCTTATCTATTGTGAAATCTTTATGACCAGCTTTACAATTTTCAGTTTTTAACAAGATCTCTTTTGATGTTCTTAGGAATTTTACTTCAATATATACTGGGTAATTGTTAAATATTGGACACTTACAAATTTTCCTGACCTTGAAACGAACCATATATTTTAAGGGAAATTAAAGTAATTAATTATGACAATAACCATAACAACCTGATCATATAGTGGAAGATATCTTAATGTATATTTCTTATTATCACAAAAAAAAAGGTTTGTGTGTAGAGAAAAAGAAGAAATATCTGAAGAAAGTCCTATCTAAGAAATGCACGTTACTGCCATGTTAGGAGCCACAAGATTCCAAGAGTACCTGAAATTCCCTGGACAGCTGTGAACCAAGACTGGCTCCATTATTCATCTGCCTTTTCCGATGCATTTGCTGAGTTGTTGTGTTTAGGGAACGAGGAAAATGTTTGATTTGAGTTAGTGCTGGAGATTTTAGTGTGCATTCTCATTTTTATAGCAAAACTCTCGTGACTGAGGCACCCACCTTTTGCCTGTTCCCAGTGCACACTCCTCAGGAGGAAGGAAAATGTTGTCTCATTTTTGGGCAAACCATGGCAATATCTCCTTCCCATTAGTGGAATCTCAATCCCTTCTTTGCTACCTGGATGGCAAAGATTTAAGATTTGTTTAAGTAATTTAAACAACAGCAGGAGTTTTTCATCTTCATCTCAGCCCAAGCCTGTCCTGTTTTCCACCAAACCCTCGTGCTCTCCCTGCATCCCTCTCTGAGCCCAGCAGATGCTGAGCCTGCGTGTCAGCCCTCCAGGGATGGAGCCATAAATGTCTTCCTCAAAATCTCAGCCAGCACCATTCCCCCCCAAGCAAAACTTAATGACTTCGCACAGAAATCCAAACACAAACGAGGCCCCTCACAAAGAGCAGTCCCAGTTGTAGTTTACTCGTCCCTGCCTGACCTCAGCCTCCTGCAGCCACAGCAGAGCTCTTTAAAATCCATGGATCCCGTGGGTGGTGCTCGTGGCATCTCCCTGACAAGGATAAAAGGCACTGGAGGAAAAGCCAGGCCTGAACAACCATTTTATGTGATGACCTTCTACAGAGTAGATCTGTGACCAAAAAGGGAATGATTTCCTGTTTGACTGAAGGCAGGCATAATTAGGAGGATTGAATAAAATAAGTCAAACTGCTGTGAAATGCATGGCCTGAATGGTCTGTGCACTGTTGTGGGTGATAATGGGGAATTCAGTTTACAGCACTTGGTACATAACTGTGGAAGAGTCGTGGTGTTACATGTTTTGTCAGTGTTTATGGGCTGGGGCAAAACTGAACATGTGGTAGAAAAAAGTGGGTGAATAAAAAGATATGAGTTGGTTTTGTTGGTTTGGTTTGTTAAGGCTTTTTTTGCTGAAAAGTCAGGTTTTAGAGCTGATCCTGTGCTGGGTGAGAACCTGACTCACGATTTCTGCGTGGCTGCTTGGCAGGACTGTGTTTGTTACCAGCACAGTGCTGCTGTAAATGCTGCTCACACCATCCCGAGGGGTGAAACAACAAAAAACATGGAATCACAGAATCACTGGGGCTGGAAAAGACCTCCAAAACCATCGAGTCCAGCTTTGACCAAACACAACCATGGCCAAGAACCCACTGAATCAAAGGTATGTTCTGAAGGCTGAAAATTTACTGTGGAAATTTGACTTGAGGAAAACATATGAATGTATTTTCTGTTCATTTTGGTGATACAGATAAATATAAAACTCAGGGGAAAAAAAAGTTTGTTCTGTAAGGTTGTATACACTGCTAATAAATAAAAAATGAAATCAGATTATAAATACCAGACTCTCAAGCAATGAAATTCACTTTCCTTCCATTGATTTAAGCAAGTATTAAATTGATTTAAAGGCAGCTGTGTCAACTTCAATCACCCAGGGGCTTGGTTCTGAATATCTAAGAACTTGATTTCTTCAAGTCTTTTATATTTATCACTCCCATGGTGCACAGAGAGGCTGATCATGTCTCAGCAAAGTGGAGTTTGCCAGACAAGTGAACAAAACCCAGATCCCTCACCACGTGACCCTGGTTTAGATGATTCTGTGTGGGGACATATACGAATAGGGAAGTACATTTTTTCATATATATATGAAAAATAATTAAAATTAACATATATTTTATATGTACATGGAAATAAACAAAATTATATGGATTACATAGGCAACTTATTAAATTATATATATAAAATATTAAAATAAAAATTACCAATTCCTTTTGGCTTGATCCCATGCCTTGTCTTTGCTCCCTCATGTATTCATTCATCCTTCATGCTGGTTTGGCCCTGAAGGACCAAGGTCTGTAACCAGAGAGAGAGTAACTTCTCTAAATCTCAAATTACAATAATCCAGGATTTAAGAAGCAAAATGGTACCATTACAGCAGATAATTGTAACTCTGGAGAAATAGGTCAGAGCTGCAGCTCATCTCACCACTGCTACCAACAAATGAGGTCACGATTTGCTTTCTTTTACTGTGCTGTTGCTTTAAAAGAAAAGAACTTACTTTTCTGTATTGATAAAGGTAATGAATTCCCAGGCAGCAACACAGGAAGAGATAAGAGCAGGAATTAAATCTCTGGTCTGAATGGCCTTGGTATTTAGTCCCACACAACACAGGCACAACATGTCAAGGCTCTTTTTAGTATTTCTTTTGCAATCACAAACATTGTTCCCATTCAGTTGCATACAATGTGCATGCAAACATAACAACATTTTCCAAATACCCTCAGAGTGAAGGATAAAAATGCAGGCTCTTCTCCCTCACACAATGTGCATGCTCTGGGTACTTCTTGGAGAGAAGTTGTCTCTGCAGAACAACTAAAGGCAATGAAAATAAGGATACCAGCATTTCCTGTAATTGCTTTTGTGGAATGTAGTCATTCAAGGAAGAATTTGAGCAGCTGGTAAAGGCAGTGTGACTACAAAAAAATACAGCCTCCCTATAAATTCTCTGTGATCCCTGAGGAAACCTCAGGAAACAGGCCATTGCAATGCAGATTTGCATGGTTCCCTGAAGGATACTGCACTTCCACAAATCCTCCCCTGAGGAGATTTAGCTTTTCAACAGTTTGTGCTCAAGTGCAATTAATTTTGATGGCCCCTGCACGATTACAAGTCTAATGTTTAGTTTTGCTATCAATTACCACATGAGACTCTTCCTGGGTCACTACTCTGTGAGCTACTATGGCTTTACTTACATTGAGCCATCTCCATCCTCTCTATAAATTACAAATTTGGAGCACAATGGTCTCTCTGAACCAGCTGAAGTGTAAAGGAACAGTAATAACAATAAATAAATAGTAAGTTAATGCTTTTGCTGTCAAGTATTAGAAGCATGGAAGAAATTAATGGGCACCTCTCCTCTTCTACATCCTGACATAAAAGTTCAATTTTGGTTCAAATAATACATGTTAATGTGAATACTAAGACTTGTGTGCAGGTGAGCCACTGCTAGAGTCTTGGTGTGCAAGCACTTACTAATTAATGCAGTTTGTTAATGGCAAGTATTTGTACAGGTGTTGGTATTTAGGCAATTACTCACCATTTGCAAAATCCAATCAGCTCATGCTAGGAGAGAGCTGTTAGTTCTTTTCTGATTAAGAAAGGTTACCCTATCAGGAACCCTGAAAGTTTGCAGTCAAGGTTTTTTCAAAGTTCTCTGCTTCGATATTCACCTCGATATATACATCATCCATGAAATATTTACAGAGGAAACCACTTAAAACAATAAAATATAAATGAGTCCATGCATTTCTCTGCCAGGATTTACCCAGGGCAGTATTTGAGGGTTTATGCAGGGATAGGATTGCCTAATGAATCTGGCCAAGTGGAATCAATATAGGAGTAATTAATTTAACTCTTCCTTTTTATTTTTCAAAGTGACAGATTTATGATGGGGCATGAAAGAAACATGAAGCATTACCATTTTCTCTCTACTGGAGGCAGACTAGATAGATAAAAGATAACTGGTGTTCCTTACATGACACAGGGCTCTGCTGGTAGGAGAGGAAACTCTGACCTAAAGGAAAAGGCACGAAGGAACAAGGAAGAACTGGGAATAGCAGGCCAGCAGGCTTGGTTATCTGATCTCCTGCAGCCATTCTGGGGGAACCACCAGCAAAGGACAGCTGTCACTGGGAATAACCACAGCATTTGGGGCACTTCCTGGGAACAGACAGTGAGATTAGACCATACAATCACAGAACAAGCACACATTGTATCTGCTGGGCTTCTTCACATTCACTTTTATTTGACCCACTTATGGCCCATTTGAACTGCTGCACTTGGAAAGAATAATTACTGTCCCAAAAGCTATAATTTTGTTTTCTCTTTTATTATTTTTCCCCAGATATCCTGCTCTTCCTTCTCTCCTTTCCTTTTTAATGTAAAAGGAGTCTAACAGCCGTACCGGCTGCTGAAATGCAGAAACCAAAGCAATAAAAGCAGTTAAGCCACCACTTGTATAATCATTCTCTCTCTTTTTGCATTATTCTTGACTATAAATATTTTTGAACGTTGTCACTGTAGCTACATGCAGAAGTTCCCTTTAGCTTTAGGCTTTAACAACTTAGTCACCAACACAGTGAAAACCAGATAGCCTAAGAACCCCTGACAGCTCACATCAACTCAAAAGCTGTTCCACTGACATTTGATAAGAGATCGTTGCAGTAGCAATATTTGGAACACCACAGGAATTAAACAAGGGCTTGATTCCCTTTCTATGGACAAAATATACAAGAATCATTTTCCTAAAAGAGTGCCAAGATAGCAAATTGTGTGTATATGTGGTATGCTTTTCTCTTTTAGTATTCATTTCCCCTCTCCGTGATCAAACTAATGGAAGTATTAAAGCTTGTGAACAACTATGGTAGTTTCAAATTAGACCACTTCAGTTTGGTGAGCACCTTCAATTGAAAGTACATGCTCCAGCAATTCCTCTCGACCAAATACAAAATACTTTCCTTTAGAGCTGCCCAGAATAATACAGGATTTGAGCTCTCTTAACTCTTATTCTCCAAACTCCAAGGGGAAAATATTATTGCATGCTGAGAGTCATTACAGCAATTCCTGCCAAGCTGTGAAAAAACCCTGTAGTTGTACTGGTCTGTGCTGATCGTTTCTGAGCAATACTGGAGATTCTGGGGGGTTTTGTGGATGGGTGTTTCTGAGCATCTGTGCAGCCTGTGTGTGAGCGGGTGGGTGACCGTGTCACCCTGCACCAGGCTGTACCTGCTCCAGGGCCTGCAGGTCTCACTGGTAGCTCTGTTTATTCCAAAGGCTGTCCACATTTGCAGTAGGTAAAATGGCTTTCCAAGCCAGCAGGAAGAGCCTGCTCCTGGGGAGTGCTAAGGTGCTGCTGGAGGGAAGAGGAACGGAATCTTTCAAAGATATAAAACTGCATTTTGAACACGCATAGACAATGAACAGAAGTCTTGTAACATTTTAGTAAAGCACAATGAGAGTTTACAGCCCTGTGAGTGCCTCTACATCTCACCTGCCTGGAAATTCCTCAGGGTTTTGACTGGATAGGCCAACTTTTTCCAAGCATTTTTCCTACTGAGAATGAGCAACTGTTGAAAAACATCACCACTCCCAACCAACTCCCACAGCCTTGCAAGGAAAAACACACTTGATTATATGAAATATATGAACACAATACTAGAATACACTTCCCATACGTGGTGGAGGAGAATGCTGGGCAACTTTTGACCATTCCAACTCACTCCCTTGGCTATTGCACTCCATGACACCAAATCCTGAGGAGCTGCTCAGAGCTTTTGCTGCATTTCACGTTGTACCTGGATTCTCCTTGCTCCCACACTGCCAAGCCTCTGGTTTAGTTCTGGAGTGGGAAGTCAGAGCCAGCAACCAACATCACTAACAGGAAATAGAGAGTGCCCACACCAGGTACTCATCCCACCCTTCCTATTGGTTTCCAAGCCACAGCAAAATAAATGGTATAGAACAAACCTTTCCTGAAGTTACAAGGGACTTGTCAGGAAATATTGTACCTGTGCGTGATTTTGTACAATCACTGTGTACACCAATCAAGCCTGACAGTTACATCAATGCAAAGTGACCGTAATTGGACACAAGCAGTCTCTTAAAACAAAAGTAAATTCTAGATACATGTGAGTAAGTCCTGAAGGTACCCTTCACCTCCACACGGCTCTCCTTCCATGGTCCATTGCTTGATTTAGAGTTTTCAGTCCTTACACCATTACTTTCCATTTTCTGCATGGATTATTTACTTTACATTAAAAAAAAAAAAAAAAAAAAAAGCCAAAGGAAAAAGAATAAAAGTAATACCTTAGTAAAAGATGAAACCAGATGTTCCTTCTTTGTGATGTTAAATCCACTCCGGGAGCAAAAAAGGTTATTCAGTCTCTTTTATCTTGAAGATATTGAGTAAATTATCTATCTGCCTAATCAGTTAAGTGATTTTCATACTTCATGGATACTTCACAAGGAACTTTACTGACGTCTCTGAAAAACATGCAGCCGTGAAAAAAGTATTAGCAAGAGGGTAGGATGTGTGAGAAATAAGTGAATAAATAAGACCCAAGCTGTGATTCCTGTATGAGAAGCAAGCACTCAGCCCTCTGCAGCCAGGGTGTGCTGCCAAAGCAGGTGGATTAAGAGACCAAAAGGGATTTTTGTAAGTTGACCAATATGGCATAATTCAAAGATTTCATATTGACTGAATAAAAACCTGTAAGGAAAGTTACTATTTACCACAAAAGTTGGCTCTTGGTGATTTGTGTGTGTGTGCATTAGGGTACAAGAAATAATTTTCTTTAAATGCTGCCATTTTTACAGGACTTCCTTTTACCATGTGCTAACTTTACTTACTACAAACATAGTATGTGTGTGACCTGTTTTTTGGAAGATAATAAAATAACTGGGAAAAAATGTATACTCCCTCTTCCCAGTGTTTTCCCCAGTGCTCTCCATAGCTTGCTTTGTATTATTTCCTGAATAGTGAATACTATTGCATAGCTATCTGCTAACGGTCATCTGCTTTTACTTTAGTCATTCTGGAAGACTTGGGAGCTGGGTTTAATTGTCTGTACACCCAGTTCAACTGGTAACTCGTAACATGCAGATCAGCTAAGTGACAAAAAGAAAAGGTCAGGACAATCAGGAAAATTTTTGAAGAGCATTATTTAGTGCAATCAAGTATTTGTTAATACCCTGCCCTTCTACATGATTACTATTTTCTGTTTTAAAGTCATTCACTGCAAGAAAATGGTATCTCCTATTCCTGAAATACCTGAAGAATATTAAAATACCTTAAAAGTGAAATACCTTAATATATTTTCTTAGGTTTAACATACATGGGAAAGTTGTGTCAGAAGCATATTAGTTGACTTCTATTCCAGTTTTATTCAATTTTTAAGTTTTGCTCAGCAATTATGAATGCCTCACTAAATTTGTATTATTTCAGCATTATATAATAGTAACTAGTAAGTCAGAGTTCTGCCTCAAAATTAATGACAAAATTACTGACAGTCTTTCCTGCCACACCTCACTGCTCACACATATCCACAACTATGCTGCTACACAGGTATGAGACCTCTCTGATGGTTTCCCTTAAATCAACACCAGTGGGCTAAATAGCAAGTTTACGGTTATGTGGTTGTTGTAGTTGCCAGGATTAGAAAAAAAAATCTGTCATTTCCAACAGAGAAATGAGAAAATTCAGTAAGACCAATAAATAAATAACACCTGTACTGCCTAAAAGCAAAATAATTCTGAAAGTAATGAGCTTAAAAAGTGCTCGTTTTTTTGCAAATTTGAAGGCAAAATGAGACTAAAGCCCAAGAGCAGAGCAGTGATGCCAGCACAGGTGTCAGTGTACATGCCTGGCTGTATTGCCTGTGTTACCTTCTCTTTAGGGGCACCCTGAGCAGCCTTAAAGCTGCAGCACGGTTTGTCCAAACCAAAGCTGAGGTTCTGCATCATCCAAGGAACACTGACACACAGGGTGAAGTCAGCAATACAGTTCTGAATTGCTCCTACTCCCTGTAGATTTTTGGGCTGTTGCAACGAAGGCCTCTCTATTTTCGTGGCAAAGTCACCATGGCTTGGCCTCTCTCTCATGGCTCCTTCATGGTGTCTTCTCCACAGGAATAATCTCCTGGCCAAAACGGGGTGCTGAGGACCCCTTCCATCTCAAGGACATTTTAGATAAGGTAATATTAAAGAACTTGCAGCAGTAGCAGAAAATGTGTTTCATGCACTGATGAAGCCAATACACCTGTGTAGTAATGCTGAGCAGCTCAAGGGGCTGCCTGCAAGAGCATTCACAGGAACACAGAACAGTCTGGGTTGGGAGGGACCTTACAGACCATCTATCGACCCCCTGCCACAGGCAGGGACACCTTCCACTGGACCAGGCTGCTCCAAGCCCCATCCAGCCTGGCCTTGGGCTCTTCCAGGGATGTGTCCTAGGTAACTGTACCCCAGCAAGGCTCTGCTGAAGGGAAAAGCTGGTGTTTGGATTTGCTCTGAATGTCCCTGCAGCTGTGAAACGTGGATGGCAGTGCTGCTGGAACCAGCTCTCTTGTGAGGTTTCCTGTACTCTCTGCTAGCAGTACTGCCAATAATATTCCTAAGACAGCTTTTTTGCAGTGACTTGGAATTTCACACTCTACATGAAAGCAATTCAAAAGCAAATTGAGAAGCAGAGTTTAAAAGAAACAGAGTCTTTCAGTTTGTTAGACTGAAGAAATGAGCAGGCTTAAAGGGAAAGATTCCTTCTTCTGGAATCCAGAATGCATCTTACGGACCAAGAATGTCTCTGGATCTCTGCCTATAGCTGGAAACAGCTGAAGTGGTACAGTAGCATAGCTGGCTTATCCCTGTTTTGAGAAAGCACTGTCCTCTCTTAGCCTGGGGAAATGAAGATGTGTAAGGATTCTCATTATATCCTCTATATAGAGTTCATATATCCTCTATATGAACTCCACATCTGGCACTGTATCTTGTTTTCCCTAGAGAACTCCAGGCAGGAGAAAGCTCAGCTCCCCACAACCTGTGGGAAAGGTCACCGGTCTCCGGAGAAACCTCCCAAAGCAGCCTCCAGTCCATGTGTGTGATGCCTCACATGAGAACTATTTCCATCTCCAGCTTCCCTGAGGACATCTGCTTCACTTCTGACTTTTTTTTGTACAAACCACCTCTTTGTCAGCAGCTGAAAAACAAGGAGACGTGTTGGAGTCAGCTCTGGAACTGCTCCCGAGCGCTTGCATGTGCCTCATGCCAAAGAGTTCCAGTGCTTGGGTTTCATGTGGAATATTGTCTGTGGTGTCACCACAGGCACAGCTTCCAAGTCCTGCAGATTTAATGAGCCTGAGCACACTTCTTGCATCCCCAGGCACAGCAGCTGGAACCTGAAACAAATATTCGAAGCTTCATTTCCCAAGGCTGGTATGTAGAGAGGGCCTAACATGAGCCATCAACACCCAGAGGTTACTGATTTTAGGAGGATTTATGGGTGGAAAAGTAGAGGTGCCCAAAGTCCAGGGTCAGGAAGCTTAATACAACTATTTGTCTTACTGTGAGAGTAACTTTCTTAACATTGTATCATAACACTTACAAGTGTCTTGGATTATCTTTCGTTGCCTAAATATCTGGTTTTGTACTAAATATACACATAGACAGTGACTGAGAATATATTAAAGTCATCTGCTCATATAAAAATCCACATGAATGCTTTTGTTGTTTGGAGTTCTTCATTCAGAACTGGATGAAGAATCAACACCTTTCCTGCTTTACAAGCCAATTCTATCTGTATTTTTTCCCAAAGGCTGAGTGTGTAAAGGCAGAGCCTTCATTTGAGGGGAACTCTGTCAATATCTTCCATCTCCTGCTTCTGTATTATTCTACATTTCACAGCCCAGAAACTTATAGGTCCAGCTGAACAATCCTTGGAGCATCTTCCCTTATTCCAAGCACTAGTCATTATTCTCCCAGAGGCGCAGAGAGCTGGTACCAGATACAATCCCACCTTTTCTGTCATGCTCCTCAGGTGCCTGTTCTTCACAGAAGCTGCTGCTACACTTCTCTATGAGGAACACAGGAGGAAGAAGTCCCAGCCACAGTATTCATGCAGAATATGAAAAGAAATATTGTACTTTGCAGGTAAGAACACAGCTCGGGCAGGAATGAGAACAAATCAGAGTGAATCATTTTCACTCACTGAACTTAGTACAGAAATGGGTGGAAAGAGGTGAGTATGAAGCTACCTCCCTATCTCATTTTATAAAGTATAGCCAAACCTTCTCAGGACTCCTTTAAAAACTGTAGGAAGCCTTTAGTGTAGATACAGTTTCTACAAGCACTCAGCAGAGCAAAATCATACAGGAAGAAAACCCATGGGCTGATTTAACAGTGGCAGCAGGGCCACCACTAACTGTGTCCCCAAGTGCCACACCTACACAGCTTTTAAATCCCTCCAGTAATGATGACTCAAATAAAACCATGGCTTTGAGAATGTCTGAATAAAGTATGTTTTCATGAAAGTTACTCCGGTCATTCTGGAGAGAAAGCACCTTCAAGAAGATCAAAAGGCAACTTGGCACCCTTCTAAACTGGAAATCCTTCAAAGAGAAAGAGCCTAATTGATGACAAGCACCAAGAGCTGAGGGGGAGGGAGAGGAACTGAAGGTGGCAGGGGTAAAAAAAGTTAGAGCAGAAGACCAGCACATACCCCAGGATTTCAGTGCCGAGTGTTGAATACCTGCCCAGCTCAGTGGTTCCAGGATGAAGCAATAAATGCAGCTGTCTCTGGAGAGGTCGGGTAACAGTGTTTACCCACGTCCATCCTGCACTGACTCATCTCCACACCGTGCTGCTGCAAGTTGGCCTCTGCTGGGGAAGAAAGCTTGGCAGGAAAAGGTTCCTCTCTTGCTCAAGGTCTTTGTACCGACTAGCAAGGGCCAAGTTCCCCAGCAAGGCTGGAAAAGGTGCCAGGATGCGTAACTCGGTGAGCTTTGCTTTTCTTTCTTGGTCACAAAAAGGAGTTGCTGCCCTGCACTGCACAAGATGTGAATACCTCCCCTTTACCTACCAGGAAAAAGGGAAGAGCTCTAGAGAAGATCTTACCAAGGACTCCTCTGACACCCTAGCCCAGAGTACTCTGTGTCCTCCTTCCCGTCCCCCACTTAATTTAAAATAAAAAGAATGACTTCACCCTTCTTTGGAAAAAAATAATAAACTACACAGCATTTTAATGACAAATCCTTACTGAGATGAGTAATGCTTTGTTGGAGAGCAGCACCTGGAGTAGGAGTTTTTTGTGTTTGGTCTCAATCTATGCACACCTTCAGGGGGAACATAAAGAATTATAAGATGATCTGAGGGTTAGACCAGGAAATTAGAATTAAAAAAACAATTAGAAAGAGGGTATACACTGCAAATGATCTGAGTAATTAAACATTGGAACAATTCAACAAGATTGGGGCGGATTTTCCATATGGTTTAACATGTTTGTACTCGGACTGCTTCATAACACATATCAGTGGCAAATTTATAAACACGGTTTGGTAACACAGATTTTTGCTTCAACTTGCAGCAGGAGCACAAATAGATTTAAAGTCGTTAACAGGAAGGCTAATAGAAAAAATGAATCACACCATGAGCCATGCTGGTGATCCCACCCACCTTTCAGATGACACAGGGAGAGTTCAACCAATCTCCAAAAGGACAGATTGGAATAAAAAAGAAAAGAAAAGTAATATTCATAAGAGATTTATAATTAAAGCCCAAGATTCATTTCCGTTGGAAACAGATGGCCAGGCAAAAGGCATTGGGGATAATTTAGCTAAAGCCTGTGCTTCAACTTGCTAACAAAAGCATGGATTTAATCTTCCATCCAGAGGGTAACCTGTTTATTGCGTATTACGGATCAGGAAACATCCGCATTGCTTACAAACTGAGAGGCTCACAGTGCCAGTGCCCAGCCAGCATTGCTGGGAACAGCACTGCTGCTTCCAAGGAAAATAAACTGCAAGGGAACAGAACAACGAACAAGACTGGTAAAATCCCAGGGAAGAGTGACAGACTGAGGGCTGGTTGACTTGGGAGAAGCCTAATGTGGTGATAATGGGTGGGAAATGCTAAAGAGGGCACGGTGAGTAAATGCAGTGCATTCTATGGACAATAAAAGGTTTGTTTTCCTTTGTTTCTTTAAGGTAAACTAAGGAGCCAGTTACAGTATTGCAGGATAAATCTCAGCACTAGAAACACATTTCCATACTTGGGGAAGTCTTCTGACTTGGAAGACAATACAGAAGAGAGTCCCTGACATGGCTTTTCTGCTGGGAATACAGAAAAAGTGTTGATACCTTTACACCTGAACTAGCTTTCCTTCCATCTACCCTGCCCATAATGAACAATTTTGGTTAACTGCTGTCACACCTACCTCAGTAATTCCCCAAATGCCCCTTTAAGCTAGTGTGTCTCTAACCTGCACCTGTGCACAGCAGGAACTACAAAATCTCAGGCCTTCTCTACTCCCATTATTAGAACTGTTAATGTTTCCAGCAGTACTGACTCCCTTGCAGTGCAACTCGACTTCTATGTTCTGAAAGTACTTGGTGAAAAAAAAAGGGTATAAAATAAATGATCTTTGGGGAAATAATATCACCAGGCAATTACCAACTGAATAATTCTGGAATTAGAAGAGAGACTGAGTGAATTTCCTCATTCAGCAGTGACAAACCAGCACGTTGCACTTGGAACCAGGAAAACCAGAATGAGGATTTGCCTGTAACTATAGAAATGGAACAGCTACTTTATGGCACTGATTACTCACCTCTAAGATCTTCAACATGTTCTGTTGGGAAATGCAACCATTGAAACACTCCTGTTATGCGTGAGACCCTGAGGGCCATATTTGAATAAATATAGTATCTCTGATGTCAATTAGTGGGAATAAAACAGAGCCTACCCTCTGGAATCAGGAAATGGGGAAAAGTGACTTTTGAAAATATAATCCTTAGAGAAGGACAAGTGTATTTTTCCTGACTTAGACATTATAGGCATGGCTGCTGTGAGCATATCATGGGATATAAAATATAATGAGAAAGTTTATTCTTTATCCTTTTTCTTTTTTACATTTTCACCTTCTGCTTTGCACAGGCGGCTTTTATAAAGTGTCTGTACAAAGAATGGAGATGAGAGAGAATGGAAATGCTGTGAGAAAACATTAAATCCTTTTTCTGGGATAGTTACAAACTTGAATGTTTGGGGTTTTTTTCCTTTCTAAGAATAAACAACACCTAAGGAGTAAAAGATTGCCTCACACGGAACAACAAAACTAACCACAAACTCCATGGCCAGCTCCCCGCCTTGGAGTGCCATCCCAAGCCCAGAGCAGCAGGGGATGCTCTAGGCTCAGTGCAGCCCACAGGGCTTTCTCCTCAGGAAGTGATATTCCTGTATGTCATTTGAAGGACACTAATACTGGAATATTTTATTTACTTTTGATGTCCGCATTTTTTACAGTCTACTGAAAATCTGGAGAAGGTGTGCAAAAACCTTTCACTCCTACCTGGGAACTGGAAAAAGTGTCATATAATGATTAGACTCTAAGGAGCCAATCTGTTCAGCTTCTAAAAAAAAATATTCAAGGTTGGAATACAGATGTACAATCATGACAGGAAAACACCAGGTGCCAAAGGACTCTTTGTCTTGGGGATAAAAATAACATAAAGCTGGAACCTGTAGCCAAACCAAAAATCGAACTAGAAAGAAGGCATTTATACCTTTAACTCAGATATTAACTACTGCAAGAGGTTTACAATTGAAAGCAATGGATTTTTCATATTTTTCTGATCTAAGTCAAAACTGGATGCTTTTCTTCATGTTAGTTCAAGAAACAGCTAGCTTCTAGTTAAACAGAATTTCCTGGGTTTGAGCAATGAAATGGGAGTTGAAGACAAGGATAAGAAACGGCAATCTGAATCCTGCACCTTTGGCAAGACACTGTGTATTTCAGAAGGCTACTGTGTAAGCAGACAGGACAGTGGGAATGGTTGTTGTATGCTTATGAATTTAGCTGAATTTAGGATTATGTTTCATGTGTGCCTCTGAGGACCAACCACGGCTAACCCAAGAAAGACATGATTCCACCTGGATTTCAAGGACTGTGTCCTAGTACAGGTTCTCATGCTGGTCTCTGGCATGAATGAGAAAGAAACAGCTGTCAGTGGGATCTCAGCCCGCTAAGACTTTTCCATGGATTTTATTATAACCATCCCACAAGTTCAGTCAGGCTGTGGGATAAGAAAGTGATGGCAGAGAAGGACAGGAACTGCAAAGGGTACCACACTTGATCTCAACTCGCTCATTACCTGGGATAACTGCTGGATCTTGGCACATTCACAGGCTAAGGAGTTGAATGACTGCTGGTGAGGGCTCTGTGGCTGTGGCAGGGGAAGCAGCACGGCGTGTTCCTCCTCACAAAAACCAGACACTTCTTGTTCTTCTCTGCTGTCATTCCACGCAGGGGCTTTCTAAGCAGACTTTCACATCCAATGTTGAAAGCAGAATTAAACACGCAGACTTTTTCCTTGCAAAGAGAAGGAAAAAAAATCTAGCAGCAGTAAAAACCTCAAAGAAATCACATCTAAAGACAAAAGGCTGCGAGTTGCTGAAGTCACCTGGGGTGAAGGCCAGAGCCATGTGCTCCCTCTGTACTTTTTCAAACCCTTCTTTGTGGATTTCTTTCAAATTCTCCACAGCCACACAGCAATAAGTATCAATTATTTAGGTGTATTAGAAAAGGGTCTGCTAAGAGATTGCTTAGGGGCCACTTGAGAGCCTAAATAATTTGATAAACACCACCGCCCAATATGTTTTTTATCAATGCTAACTATATTCTCTCCATCCAGAGTGACAAAATATAATGGAATCTGCTGATGAAAACCAAAATAAAACTGGAACCAATTACTGTTAGAAACGTATGCTGTGAGAGAAAGACCTCAGAATGTTGCCCAAAGGTAAAACATTACTAGTTATGCCCTTCAAATTTTGCCAATATTCAGAGCTTTGAAGGCTGTGTTTCTTTAGAAGAAAATTAGATGATGATATATGAAGCATTTCTTTAATGGCGTACACTTCACTGTCCCAAAATACTCCTTTTAAGCAATAGGCTATTTCTTCATTCAAAGTCTGACAGCAGTCACAGCTTGGTGCTCTTCATCTTCTCACAGGGCCACGTTTCCCCTCCTTCTCCAGCCATCTTAAAAACCACAAATACATCTTGGTTATCTAAAAGGAATTAGCCTCTTGCTTCAGCTTCTGGCAAATCCATAGATGTTCTGTCACTACTGATGTCCATTTCCAAACTGTGCCCTGCACACTACTTATGTAGAACCATGCCTACACTCAGAGTAAGGCTCTGACTTTCTCCCACGCGCTGTTCTATGGTGGCTCAGCTTAACTAGCAGAAGCAAGCTGCATTTAATGACGAATAAATACACCCTTGCCAAGTAATGCTCAAAAGTGATCTTTTTAAGCAAATCTAGGGAACGACAACAAACATCGTGGCCTGCACTAATTACAGGTGATTAAATACTTGACTTTTATTGAGACACTGATGTTTATATGGAATTATAAAGAAGTATTTTTTAGGCTACATTGGTATGACATTTCAGGACCCTGTTCTCCCCTCGTTATGGAAATTCATAATAACACCCATTAATCAGTTTTGTTACTTCAGTCAGAACCTAAACTTCAGCAACATTGCCCTGATTATAGCTGAAACAAACGGAATTTATGAAATAACTTTTAACCATATCATGGATTATACTTTTGTTGCACCATTAATTCAAACCCAGGTACTTAATTATATCTTCTTTCATGCAGTTATCTGTATTTATATTCGTTTTTATTAGCTTGCTTGGCAGAGATGAAAACAGGAAGCGTAATTCAGGAAAAGAGAACGTTTTTGTATTTTCACATTGGTCTGTCTTTGACACAAATCCTCCACTTCATCAAGACCTTGACGTATATTCCCCAGAAAAGAAATCATGTACATTATTGAGTACTCCTCTGAACAGGAATGGGATGCTGAAGTGGAGCTAGTGTTATTTAACTGCTAAATTAAATCCTATGCTCTTTTTTTCCCCATGGGAATACACATTCTCTGCCTGTTCTCGGAAAGGAAAAAATAAAAGATGGAGAAGGGCAATAGAAAAGCTTCTGCTGTCCTGAGAGTACAGCTGATTAAGTCAGTAGCAAACAGACACATTGTATGTCCCAGTGTCTTTGTCTGAGCTAATGTTATCTTTTGGACAAGTGGACCTCACACTGGTTGTATAGTTAATAGTGTCTGTAGTATAAAGTAAACCAGACTTTACTCACTTTGCCTCAACGCCGCTGATGAATATTCACTGGGTTTAAAAGCAGATGACAAAAGGAACCTGCATTAATCTGGGAGTGTTACATACTGAAGACCAACAGGTACTTCTTCCAGGACTTGGGTATAGTACACATCCATAGTCAGAAAAGGAACAGTCCTTTATTCATACATCTCCTAATCTGAAAAAAAATTCTGTAAAACCGACTAAAAGTAATTTTCTTTCTTTCTATTCTCAGAGATTTCCTGAACAGCATTTGAAGTAGAACCTGGGAGATCCAGCACCCCCATTTGCACCGAAGAATACCACTAGAAGGAAAATGATGGAGCGACTCACACCCTGCCACAAAATGGCAAAGTGACCCCACAGACCAACACAAAATGGCAGAGTGACCCCACAGACTGACACAAAATGGCTGAGTGACCCCACAGCCCCACACAAAATGGTAGAGTGGCCCCATAGCCTTCCACAAAATGGCGGACTGACCCCACAGCCCGACACAGAATGGCAGAGTGACCCCACAGACTGACACAAAATGGCTGAGTGACCCCACAGCCCCACACAAAATGGTAGAGTGGCCCCATAGCCTTCCACAAAATGGCGGACTGACCCCACAGCCCGACACAGAATGGCAGAGTGACCCCACAGACTGACACAAAATGGCTGAGTGACCCCACAGCCCCACACNCCACAGACTGGCACAAAATGGTGGAGTGACCCCACAGCATCACACAAAATGGCGGACTGACCCCACAGCCCGACACAAAATGGCGGAGTGACCCCACAGACCGACACAAAATGTCAAAGTGACCCCACAGACCGACACAAAATGGTGGAGTGACTCCCCCCAACACCCTTACCCAAAATGGCAGACCGACACCCCCACCCCCTGCCCTTACCCAACATGTCAGACTGTGCCTATCACCCAAAATGGCGCCGTCTGTCCGTGTGGGCCCCACAGGGACCATCAAAGCACAGGCAGGCCTAGGGAGGCCCCAAGGGAGTGGAGCAGAGCAAAGGACATGGCCCGTGTTCTGAGGGCTTCCCTGCCTGGATTTAAAGGCAGCTCAGACCATGCTGGGTCCCAGGGTGTTGCCTCCATACCTTTCTCCTTTCTCTTTCTTCTCCTACCTTCTCAAAATACATTGCAAACCAGACCAAAAAATTGTGGGCAATGCCTTAGTAAGTGCCTTGTTGTGTCTGGATAAGTTAAAGTTTGGCTAAGTTAAAGTTTACGAAGTTCAAGTTTCTGAAGTGCCTTACTTTGGGTGTTGTTTAAACTTGCCAAGTACCTCATGGTGCCTTCATGCTCTAAAGTCTGCAAGTCTGGCTGACCACAACCACACAACCATCCCCTCACATCTCCCTGTCAGGGAAAGACTGACAGTTCTGGGTTACTCACCATTCCTGGCACTGCCTTCCACTCCTCTTTACCTGTAGCTGGAACAGTGTTTTGTCTCCAAATGTATCTCAAACTAAATAACAACAACAATATAACAACAATAATAATAATAACAATACTATTNCACAAAATGGCGGACTGACCCCACAGCCCGACACAAAATGGCGGAGTGACCCCACAGACCGACACAAAATGTCAAAGTGACCCCACAGACCGACACAAAATGGTGGAGTGACTCCCCCCAACACCCTTACCCAAAATGGCAGACCGACACCCCCACCCCCTGCCCTTACCCAACATGTCAGACTGTGCCTATCACCCAAAATGGCGCCGTCTGTCCGTGTGGGCCCCACAGGGACCATCAAAGCACAGGCAGGCCTAGGGAGGCCCCAAGGGAGTGGAGCAGAGCAAAGGACATGGCCCGTGTTCTGAGGGCTTCCCTGCCTGGATTTAAAGGCAGCTCAGACCATGCTGGGTCCCAGGGTGTTGCCTCCATACCTTTCTCCTTTCTCTTTCTTCTCCTACCTTCTCAAAATACATTGCAAACCAGACCAAAAAATTGTGGGCAATGCCTTAGTAAGTGCCTTGTTGTGTCTGGATAAGTTAAAGTTTGGCTAAGTTAAAGTTTACGAAGTTCAAGTTTCTGAAGTGCCTTACTTTGGGTGTTGTTTAAACTTGCCAAGTACCTCATGGTGCCTTCATGCTCTAAAGTCTGCAAGTCTGGCTGACCACAACCACACAACCATCCCCTCACATCTCCCTGTCAGGGAAAGACTGACAGTTCTGGGTTACTCACCATTCCTGGCACTGCCTTCCACTCCTCTTTACCTGTAGCTGGAACAGTGTTTTGTCTCCAAATGTATCTCAAACTAAATAACAACAACAATATAACAACAATAATAATAATAACAATACTATTGGTAATAAAACTTTAAAAGTCATGGATGACGTTACAATTATCTTACCATAAGAAAATTATTTGTGAAGAGCTTTAAAATAAAATTGAGAAAACCCGGAAAAGACAACATTCTTCTGAAGAATAGGCTGGCCCTCCTGAAGGTGTGGCTGTCACTAAGGCCAAATCAGAGTTAGTATCCAACCTGCCTTTTCCTTGTGCCCACACAGAATGTGGAGACAGCTTGAGAAAACTTTTTAAATCATAAGTAAATGTTCCCCCACTGTCTGCCACCTACCCAGCCTTTCTCCAGGTCTCTTTTTCAGTGTTTACCTATCAAACCTTCCCCAAGATTGGGCACGTAACACATTTGCAGATGTACATAAGCTGTGAAATCCTGCTGGAGAGTGTACGAGCTACTGAGAGCTCTGTAAACAGAGTGGGGTTTGAGAGCTATGCAGCACCCCCACAAACCAGACACCATTGTGTTGCTGCAGAGAAAACAAGTGTTGTGTGAGAGCAGACGCTGTATTTTCACATCAGGAGCATTTCAGCAAAAAATTCAGGAACGCAGATAAACTGTGGCTATTTTCTACCCCATTCTAAAGCCAACTTTTCCCCTCTACTAGATCAAAATATCAAAATCA
This sequence comes from Daphoenositta chrysoptera, assembly GCA_013397915.1. Lineage (NCBI taxonomy): Eukaryota > Metazoa > Chordata > Aves > Passeriformes > Daphoenositta > Daphoenositta chrysoptera. Next base: position 514,412 of record VZRO01004855.1, on the reverse strand, counting down.
TTGGAAATTTACTCCCACTGTGTACGCTACAAACACTTACTCTTGTGGCACATTTATTTAACACACAGAGAACTGATCCACTGTTCTGCCTTGCACCGGTTACTTTCAAGGACTCCCATTCTGCCTGAGAGAGAACAGATATAAATAATTATAGAATAAAATGTTGTCAGAGAATAATGTCCTCTGGCTGCTTTGGTCCAATGAAAGCCAAAGTCACCATAAAACTTTCAGGGAAAAGGGCAATAATTAATTCTATGAGGATAACACTCTATCACGCTGCCTTGCTACTATTATGCCAAAATAAATTAGTATCTTAGTCTCTCTATATATAGTTTAACTTACACACCTAATTTTGGCCTTTTAAAAATTACCTTGGAAAATGAAGTGTATTCCCGACAGATACGAATTTTATATATCACATTCTGAAGCGTAATATCTGAAGATGTTATTCTAATTTCTTTGAAGGACACCAATGGCACAAAAAAAAAAAGTGAGAATTTAGAGAACATCTGAGTTCCTGATTACTCACTGGATAGCACGGATGTAAAGAAAAGCTAGACAGATTTCTAAGAAATTAATTAATCATCTGAAGGACCACACAGCATGAAAAATAATGGTAACAATATTAAACACTTATGCAGATACACACCATCCTTTTATAATTATTATTTACATGCAATTATCCAAGAAGTCCATTTCTGTGTTCTCCACAGTGTATTCATTGCAGAAGTAACTCTTAAGAGCTGCCTGACTTGTTTCTGTGTTTGCTAATGGCAGCTTTATTTTGCTTTACAGCTTTAAGTGTGCAGTTTGCTGGGTTTTGCTACTATATACCTGCAGTTAGTTGCCTTTTGAAAAGGTCAGGGGGTGCTGGAGTGCTGGACAGTTGGATTTCATTCAGATTTCTGTGTGTACTGATTTTAGGAATGCTCAATTTTTCAACCATAATCTACTTATATAATTTCTGAGTCAAGAGACATACTGCTGAAAAGCAGGCTTATTTGAAATTTTACCAAAACACGTTATAGCCATTCAACAAATGAATCATCAATTTTACTTAGCATAATTCATCTTGAAGCTTATATGTGTGTGTGCATTTTATCAATTACCACAGATCACCAGGAATGTGCAGCCAGTCCATGCATCCATCATCCATGCAGACACCTTGTAAAAGGGCAAACTTTGAAGCATGTCTCAAATGATATATGTACTGGGAAAAGAAATTCTGTTTCAGAAGCAAAATGTCATAAAACATCCCTGCACCAAAAATAATACCAATAAAACAGCTTACTTGAGTTTGTTTAAAATAAACTAGGCCAGAATTGCTATCTTGGATGCAAAAAAGAGGCAGACTACTTTTATGAATGCCATAAAAATAAACTATTTTAATAGGTACATAAATAAAAGGTTTAAAGTAGAATTTTCCCCCCAAACATCAAGATGGCCTAGCTTCTGTAGAGAAACTGAGCAATATTCACGTGACTCCTAAATTAAATAAACCCTTTGTTACATTCAAAACCACTGGAGGCAAATACATAATGCAATGACGCACCTGACTTGTTCTCCTTCCTCATCCTATCAGTGTATACAGTATTTCCTTGGTTTACAGTACTCTGAGGATATGGATCTGTTAAATACACTCTGAATGACAGGGTGGAAATAAAATTTAAAAAATCAAAGTTAAAAAAACCCGAACAACCCTGGCACCCACAGGGGTACGTTGCATCACCCAGGAAGTTTTAATGGAAGAGAAATAAGGATTGTGCTGTAAAATAAATTATGTATTTTACATACTGTTGTATAGTTATCTTAAAATGTTTAAATATTACATTCACGTTGGTGATATGTTTTTGTCTATGTCTGTAATAAACTACACGTGGCGTGTGCTCACTGGTCATGTGTTTTACTGCAAATGGGGGGAGCTCAGCACATCTAGGAAATGTTAAAAATATTTCAGATTTATTTAAGATGGACAAAATCTAATTTAAAGCAGCTTTCCTCCTATCATGCCTCCCTCCCCAGCACCTCTAGAAAGTTACCATGACGTCTTCAGTTTTTGCTGTGTTGTATCGAAACATGTCATAGGTTGATGACTAACACTTACTGACCCACAGAGGTTCTCAGGCTTGGTTTTCCTTTCTCCCTCTGAACCATCTGTCAGTTTGAGAACATCTGCCATTAACATCTCCATGCTCTCCAAAGATTCCTGCTAATTAAGGCAAGGAACCCCCATTTGTCCATCAAAGCTAAGCTTCCTGAAACAAGATGTTATCACTGTTGTTATCTGGAATGTGTCGGTGATGGGTGAGGACCACTCATCCTGTGGAGGAGAAAGTCTGTCACATGGTCACTCAGAGTGTTAAGGTATCTTGTGCTGGTAAAATCAGAGGCAAAATTTAAAGATGACAACTTTCATCCATAGTGCAGAACTGGCATTTCTAGTCTATTCCATCAGAAGTTCAAGAAGTTGGGCCAGGCTGACTCAGACCTGGCCAAGGAGCCTGTTTAGGAGTTTACCCACCAGCAAGACGTGACCGGCAATGAAATGACTGACCCTTTTTCCGATTTGCTTTTTTCTTGTTCTTGCCTTTCTTCTGCTTATTTGCACCTTTGCTTTTATCTGATTTCTTTTTCTTTTCGTCCTCCTTAAACCACGGCCCCCAGACTCCTCCGTTGAGCTTGGGGTTACTGCGGGGGTCCTTGGGCGGGTAGCGGACGGGCACGGCGGTCTTGTTGAACAGCGAGAGCCTCCGCAGGAGCTGCTTCACCACCTCTGGGTGCCTGGCAGACAGGTCCACGCGCTCGTAGGGGTCGGCCGTGATGTTGAAGAGCCACACGGTTTTCCCGGCTGACCAGGAGACGCGCTCGTTGTGCCAGCGGTTGGGACCCGCGTTGCTGAAGGCCTGCGGAGGCACCCAGTCGCTGTATCCTGGGTTTCCCGTCAGCAGTTTCCAGTGATTCACTCTGATGGCAGACTGGATGGCAGTGTTCCAGATCCCATAGCCAGCGGCCCAGGAGCCGTTCTTAGCTTTGGTGTAGATCGGGTCAATGTTGTGCAGGATGTCCACCCGTGGGGAACGCCTGCCCTCGCTGATGGTCTCCCACACGTCGTAGCCATCCAGCTGGATGTCTTCATCGATCTGCCCCTCCGCCAGGGTGATCAGCGTGGGGAACCAGTCTGTGATGTGCACCAGCTCCTTGCACACAGACCCTTTGTTTTTCAGGAGGGGGCTGTGCACAAACCCGACAGCGCGGATACCTCCTTCCCAATAGGTGCCTTTGCTTCCTCGGAGAGGCCAGTTACTGCCTCCGGCCATTGGCTGCCCCCCGTTATCAGAAGAATAAATGATAATGCTGTTCTCGTAGTAGCCATACTTCCTCAGAGCAAGGGTCACGTTGTTTATGGCCTCATCCAAGCAGGCCAGCATGGCTGCATATCGCCGTCTGTTGATGTTGTTTATCGAGCGGTAATGTTCAAAATACCTGCCCGGCGCCTGAAGAGGCGAATGGACAGCTTGGTAGGCAATATACAGGAATATGGGTTTCCTGGGGTTATGAGAAGCCAGGATCTGCTGCACTTTCTGCGTGTACATCTGTGTGGAGTAAATGCCATTGTCGTGGTCCCAGGCGGCATTGTCGTTCTCGTACAGGTCGTAGCCGCATATCCCGGGGCTGTCGCACTTGAAGTGGGTGTAGTAGTCGCCGCTGCCCAGGAGCGAGCCGAAGAAGGAGTCAAACCCCCTCTGTGTGGGCATGCACTCCCTGCGGTAGAACCCCAGGTGCCACTTGCCCACCATGTGCGTGGAGTACCCGACCTCCTTGAGCTTCTGAGGTAGCGTGACATTATCCAGAGGTAAGCAGTTGGGCTGCGTCGGCCGGATGATGGAGTGCTGCAGCCCCGTGTGGATCTGGTACCTGCAGGTGGGAGGAGACAGGCATCAGGCTGGTGAGGGAAACGCTCAGGTGCAGGGACACCCTAACCCTAACAGAAAATATCCCTATGCATGCCACAGCCTTCTCTGGAAATATTTCAGAGTGCCTGTGTGTGCTGCTTTCAAAAACCAGCTTGGCCACACTACCAAATCTCTCCTTGCCTCACTGCTGGATGAAACATTTCCCGCTATCTGATCTGAGCTACTTAAAATACCTACAAATACAGGAGCACAGGTACCTTGAGGCACCCTTTTTTCCTCCACATGTCTCCATTTAACAATGACTGTAGAAAATTACGCGGATAAATAGAATTTTTACAGTGCCTCGTAATTTGCTAGCGGTGAACGTATCTACAGCATATAAAAATGCTGGGCTTTGAGCGTGTAAGAGCAGTATGTTTAAAGGATGGGATAATAAATTCTGCAGTGCAGTACAGGCTATGTGTAAAGAATACATATGGCCTCCATATGATTAGGAAATGAATCCAGCACGGGCAGCAGTAAGCATCAAAAATCAAGGGCAAATATATTTGTATCAGTTTGACACTAAAAAATAGAATGTAACAGCAGATAGTAAACCAAAGACAACTTCTCCCTCAGTGTGAGAATAGGTTTCATACTCAGCCATGCATAGAACAGTCAGGTCCGCCAATACTGCGTATCTCCCCCAAAACAAATTTTTATTAATTTGTGGTTGCACGAGTTGGGGCTTCTTGACACATTCTGCTGGGTGTTGCCAATCTGACTGGCCTCCTGAGGTATCTAGAGAATTAAAACCATTAGGCTCTGCCTGTACATAAATAACTTAAAGCCTGCTTTCATATGAGGGCTTCATGGCCAAGATCTTCGAAGGCGCCATAGCTGTCTTTAATGGCTGGCAATCTGTAAGGATTGTGTAACTCCCATTTAATTCTGGAGCTAATTTCCATGGAACCAGAAGCTCTGGTCTCACTAATTGCCTGCAGAAGCTCTGGGTGTTGTGCTGCTCTGGACCCAGTGTGCTGCAGTGCTGCTGCTGTGCTCTGCCCCCAGGCCCCTCTGCACAGCATTGTCTCTGGGACCAGGCTGGGGACTGGAGCCCTGCCACCCAATTGTCCCCAAACTAACAGGCTGGTGCTGACAATGCAGGGGATGCTGCAGGAGAGAGTTAAAGCACACCCTGAAAATTACGGGTTTCTGGGATCTGCACTTGGTTTTTGTAAAAGAAATGTCATGCACACACAAATCCCACATCCTTCCCATGGTTCAGCTGCAATAATCTCCTCTTAAAACAGGTAAACTACAACTAGGAAAGCCATGCAGTGCCCCATACTTCAGCTCATTCTGTGTTTGGGACTCTTCAGGGAACTATGTCCACAAGGCATTTCATTTCCTTCCCCTTCTCTTTTCTCCGCCTTGTTAAATCCTTTCAGTAATTTCCCATTTTTTGATCCAACTGGAAAAGTCCTTGTCCCCACCCGGCTATTTTAGTCAATAGTTTCTGCTTTCTTAACTCTGACAGCCTCCTTGATCACAAGGTCAGCCCCCAGTCCCAGCTGCGCAGTTTCTCCTCTAATAAGCTAATTTTGCTGGAAGTCAGGATTTTCTCTAAAGGGATCCTGTTGTGACAGAGACCCTTCCACCCTTCTCCTCTAGAAACTGAGAAATGGGACCTGAGGGGAACAGGCCACAGAATCTGCAAAATGCTACAAACCAATTTGCCTCTCGGCAACGCCTACACAGAAAGCATGATAGTCACACAATGTTAATTCCCATCAAGAATTCCTAAAACACCATGCAGATTCCCCAGCAAGGGCTTTTCAACTAGAGATCCAAGCATGAAATTTCTACACTGTTGATCTGACAAATATTGAACCAAAAAATATCAAGAATTAGCCTCAGTCATACAGGCATTCAGCACTGCATCTTGTTTCTGCAGTGCCCTCAGGAAGTTATTCAATATGCTGGCAACAATGCACATATAACGTATACCCATCTCTATATACATATATTCCCTGCTGCTGCCTCTCTGCAGGAAACTTTGGTGTGTTTCCCAGATGTGTGTGTGTCTATGTGCTATTTTTGGCATGGCTGTGCTTCAGAATATACCTATAAGCACACAGACAAAGAGACATGCATTTTTATACTCATACATGTAAAAAAGGGATCTGCAAACCAATACATTTTATGTCAAAATATTTCAAGTGTAGAAATGCTTCAAAGAAATATCAACCTCTGATTTCAGAAGATTGTTCACTATTACAAAAATGGTCAAGATTTGTTCACTTTTCTGCATGACATGCCTTTCTAATTGATCCATTATGTGCCAATATTTCTTTTTCAGTGAAAGTATTTCATTTTCAAAGGACCTGCAGAGCATTTATGGGAAAGCAAAGTAATCTGAGCAAAAGACAGTGATGATATGGAAGCAAATAGCATTAATAACAACAGGAAAAGTGTCTCAAAACGACTATTTTGATACTGTTTTTAAACTGTGCAAGAGGAAAAAAAACTGAAACAGGCAAAACATAAAGGGATTAAGAGGCAGATGTTGATTTTGGGAGAGCTCTCTAGCAGATAAAGTCATGAGCTCACCAACTGCCACGAAATGTCTGTGAGATACATGCTATAGATTTAATCGCTTCCATTTTTTAGAATAAATTGGTGGAATTTAATCCCAAATGCAGCGAGCAAGTTAGGACTATGAATAGTCTGGAATTCATTATTACAATTCCAGCACTAGTAACCAGTCAAATCTAAGCAAATGCTGACAGGCCACAGAATCTAATTTCATTGTTTTTTAAACTTTGACCTTCATGGGCATTGTTTACCTAAAGGCAATAAACTGGTAAGAGTCTGTATAAAGAGTAGGGGTTCAAGACTTGGGAATACTTTATATGCATGTGCTGTGCTCTCCTTCTCCCTGCTCCTCCAAGTTTCAGGATCACAGGTGTCTCCTTTAGAATACCTGAAATTTGAAATCTGAAGAACATGGAACGAAGTATAATTTGTGCCAAATGTTCAGCTAAAAAGACACATATTGAAAATTAATTTCTCCTTGCCACACAGGGATGGCTCTTCTTTGTGCATTTTCTACTGTTGTTTTTGTTTTCCTGGTGTGTTGCTCAGATGTTCACAGTAAACCCACTGTGATAAGTGTTGCAGCCAAGGCAGCTGCTCGGTGCTGGCTCACTGACACACTGAGCTGTTTTCTTGTTTGTAGGGGTAACTTTAAAGCAATGGCCTCCCTCTGGGAGCATCCTCATGACTTCACAGCCTTTTGCCTCTTGGATGCTCAGAGAAGTATTTCTGAGGGTTCTTAAAATAAATAAATAAGCAAATAAATCCTCCCTCCTGAGTGTGAGCTCATGACACCCCTTTCCAACACGAGCTCCCTTCCTGTTTCAATTTAGAGCAACACAAAGCTCAGGCAGTGGCTTTCACATCACTCCTACCTCCAGTCTCAAGGTGCAGAGACCATTAAGTTGCTGGAGGTCAACTGTATATTGAAGTGCTGGAGTGTTATGGATGTAAAGCACCACAGGCACACTGAAGCCAATGAGACCTGAGCCTGGGGAATGTGTTAAAATTGGGAGGCTTCATTTACCCCTTCTGCTGTCCCCAGTAGCGCTGAATTAGTTTCCAGTTCTCATTTGCAGAGCAGGAGATCGGTGACAGAATCTGTGCACATTTTCACTGCTATTCCCCCACAGCAGAGAGCAGGACTGACAGTCTGTGGAGGGGAAGAGATTCTCCTGGCACGCCTCACATCCCCTACGCAGCCTTACACATATGTAGGCCAAACCAGCTTTCCTTAAAAAATCTTTCCCTAAGGAGTTTTCTATTGAGTGTTTTCCCCCTTAACTTCAGGGTGGGTTCTGCACTGAGGAAGTAGCTGGGATGTTTCTAATTTCGTAATGTGCATGTACAACACTATTGATTTCAAGCTCTCACACTTTTTCAATACTGCATTAATTGTCTTCAAACTGAGATTCTTTTAAGGCTCACTGAAGATTAACAAAGAAGCTCAGTTGGAAGTTTCTAATTTCAGGAACTTTTGCTTGCATAGCTCTAGTTAGTACATGTGGAAAATGTATTTTTATTATCCTTGCATAGCTCAGGATAAGTTGAAAAAAAATCTCAATTTTTAAAATAATAAACTCTAGTCCAGGATTTAGAAAAGAGTATTTTAAATAAAAGCTCCACATTTGTCAGGAGTTGCACAGAGACTGACAGCACTGAGGTCTGCATGCTACATAAATTTAAAGGATCATTATTGGTGATTGTGCATTTCCTTGCTAAAAATAACAAAATACAAGAAGTAGATGCCAGTCTAGAATGTAGATTTAGGGGTTACTAAAGAACAGTCTTTGACATCTTACCTGAAACTATTTGTATAACACAACGGCTAAAATAGAGGAATTCCAGGTGAGTGAAAAATGGAGAAATCTGTGACTGTGGGCACTCCCAGTCCTCAGAGGTCCAACTTACTGGGGAGAAAAACCTCACCTTTCTATTTGTCACCAGCAAATCATCAGAAGCAGAATGCAATCACCAGTAAGAGAAAACAGATACAATGAAGAAATTTTTCTAGTGGACTCAGGCTTTAGCACGGAGCCCACAGGCTGTACATGTCTGAAAAAGCTGTTATTTTGGGCAGGGATGTTCACTCTGAGTCACCTCAAAGTTGTTCTCAGTTCTGTAAGGAGCTTGAGAGGGAAACAGGAGATGGTCAGGAGCTCTTCTGCTTTCGGTCTTCTACCCAGGCTGGTGAAGAGCAGGGCAGGGGGGATCCTGGTAATAGGCATGTTAGATATGGACCACCATGAAAGAATCACACAAAAGTGACTCTGCAGCAGAAATATCTGCCATAAAAACTAAATGTTTCATGCTGCATATACTGAGGTCTTTAAAACTACACTCAGAGTAAAGCTGGAAAAGGGGTGGGCTGATCCAGGAGACACTGGGGCAGAGGGTAGAGCTGAGCTGATTTAAATGAGATGCAAATAAAGTCATCACAGCCTGACATGAACTGTTGCCAAGCCATCAGCAAGTGCTGGTCCCTTCAGACTGATGACAACAAAGCCAGAGTGCGTAGCCACAGTGCTTCTCTCTCATTGCTATTAAGTCAATTTGCTGATAAGCAATATGTTTTCTAAATGTTCATGTTCTTCTTATTTCCATTCTTTTCCTAAGTTAGAGACTGATGATAAGTCTTGACTTTGCTGATTTCCAACTGCCAAACTCCCATGAGAGCCAAAGCAGGCAGTGGAACCTCGGCACTCCTTAGGGCAGCATATTTGAGTCTCTGTTCTGGACAAGACCATGTTAAATTAAGTCCCATCTCTCCCATTTCCTCAGTGTTTACAGTCTATGGCAACTCTGTATAATCCCATGGGATACACTTCTAAATGCCAGCATAAAAGTTTTCATGTAACATAGTCTGCTCAGAGTCTATTCCAAGGAGCCCTGAGCCCACACTATGTAAGTGCACAGTTCAGCTTTCAAAAATAGCACAAAAATATAATTTTCTGTATTGAATCTATCATTCATTACCTATCATTTAACCATTTTTATCTTCTGGCTGATGACTGTGGAATTTTGGGGGAAGGTGGGTAATGAGTGTAAATGGATCAGAGAAGAAAATGCAACATTAAAGACTAACTGCAAACTTCAAACCTTCACAGACTTTCACTGTGTCAGCCCACACAAATCAAACCTGAAGTGTTCACTCAGACATACACATACATTCATTTCATCCTCAGCTGTATTCCTTGAATTTTTATGTGCTTATAAATCAGAGCAGAAGAAGTATCTACTTCTAAACCAAGTGTTTACATAAAAAATCTAACTCACTTTATTTACTGTTTTATCACTTTTGCAATGCTATTGCAAATATGTCATTGGGAAGACTCTGCATCTTGCCCTACTTTCAAGTTTTTCTCCGTTGTTTTTGTATCAGTTAACGCTCTTCTATCAAATTCAGGGAAAGAAAAATAAAGTAGCAATTTACTTGCAGAGTAATAATGTTACCAGTTTTGTTCCCATGACCTTTTTCCAAGGACCTACAGGAGCTGAGGCACCCTTGTTTAACTAAATGCTATTTGGATTTTGATGCATGAACTCAACCTCAGAATCATTTCAAAATTCTGATCTCACACCAGCCCTGGCATTCGCTCATTTAAATAATATCCTTACACCCCGATATTATTTATCCTGCGAAAGGGATTTTTATCACCTGACACCTAGAAATGCTTGAAAACTGGGGAACCATGCCACAAAATGCTGTTCTCCATAGTTCTACATTCCAACAATTTTGCATCTCCAGGATATGCACCAGCCTCTCTCTTTTATCCTCCTAACTCCTGCAGATGCAACTGGCACCCCAGGAGCGAGGCAGAGCTCAGAGAACAGTGGGAAAGCAACTGTTTTCTCTAGAGTTGTGAGCTTTAAAGGAAAAATATCTGACTGTGGGACCAAGCTGGGAGGGAAAAGAAACAGAAACCTTCATCTGCATTTCCTCGGGGTTACTCTGCCTGGTTCCAGAAGCCTGAACTTTAAATCACCCTCCACATTAAACTGCAATTAGTATTTTCATACACTAATTCAGATTTTCTACCAAACATTATTAAACTGGCAGCCTATCTGCTACCAGCCTTTCCTATCACGGAGGCAATTTATCTGCTCCAATGGGAGGACAGCAAGGGTAAGGGAGAATGTGGGAGCTGGCAGCAGCTGAAATGCACATGTGTACATGCAGCTATTGTTTTTTTTTTGCTCCCAGTTCGCTGCAGCTGTGGAAACAGAGCACAACGTTTCCAGCTTTATCACTGTAATTCATTTAGGAAAAAGGGGGAAAATGTGTGATTGCATAATCGGCGCTCGCAGTTTCATGTCTACATGGGAGTGACATGGAAAGAAAACAATCTGACTAAATGCTTTGCATGCCAACCACAAATCCAGACCTCGCCACCAAATTCTGGGCTCTCAGCAACAACAGATCCCAGCGGATATGACACCTAATCACCATGTTACAAGGGAAAGAAACCTAAAATGACTCTGTGATTGGTTAGAGACGAATTCTTAGTCCTGCTTTGGTCATTTTTGCAGGAGGAAAAACAGAAGAAAAGGAGATAAATGGAGTATAAAAATTGCATGCAGAAGAATCCCCCCTCGGGTACTCCCAAAGTGAGGCTGGAGCGGGAGCAGTGTGCCTGCTGGACAGGGACACGGCACATACCAGTTTGCAATGGAGAGGTGCCTTCATTCCAGCCTCTGTTCTCTGCTGTGCTGGGGAGAACAGCACCCCGGAGCCTCCTAATATCCCAGAATAGTCACTGTTACAGACAGGGCAAAACTTCAAGGTGTCACATTCTGTCTAAAAGAATACATTAATTGCTAATAACACGGGCGTTTTTATATGACCAAAAATAAAAACCTGCCACGCACATGTGTGAAATATTTTCCACCTAATTCTGTGACAGTTTAGCAAAGTTGGTTCATCTTTATATAGGAAGAATTTATTCAGTGACTGCACCTAAGGGACATGAAAAATATTTATTATAGTGCTGCCTTTCATAAGAAGACATCTCTTATACCTGATGGCAGCCCTTAAGGTAGCAGCCAAACAGTTATTGTCTTACATTACTCTCCAAATAAAGTACTCACTTTGAGCATTTAGTACCATTTCTGAATTAAAACTTTCCTTATCTGTTATTCATACATATAGCACTTAGAGCCTATATCAAACTAAATGCTATAAAATGACCTTGAATTGACAGCAAGAATGACTGAGGGCACAATGACAAGATGTAAAAATACAGGTTAACAACTACCGCATCACAGGCTTATATGGTGTCATTTGAGAGAGGTAATTGCTTTATAATTAAAGAACATTATGACAATGAAAAAAAATTAGGACTATGTTGTACTTCAGAACCATCTCAAGTGTTTTAGATACCCTCACAGCATCCAAGCTTTGTGACAGGTATAATTTTTTATTAACCACTGAACAACTACATAAACACACCATTTCTGGGTGTTACATTGGAGAGCATCGTAGTTCCACTGCTTTAGTGAGTGTAAGTGTATCATAGGCCATTAAGTTTCTTTTGAATCCTTGGGTAAGTCTTAAAGACAGCAATTTAAAATTAGAGATAAATTATTATTGTGAGAGTATGATGATCAAGTGGTAAAAGCCACAGCCTCCCTTTAGTATTGATAATGGGAATATTATCCTGCTCTGCGAGATGCCTCAAGCTCAACTGTCTCCAAGATTCTATTACAGGACAGAGAACAGATTCTGCATCCCTTAATCAATATGTACCTATTTAAATAAAAGGATAATTCCATCAATTTCAATTGAGTATGCTTCTAGATAAATTTTTGCTCAGAGTCATCGAAGTGTCAAAATGAGTCTGTGAATTAATGCATCAAACTCCTTTTTTTCATGTGGCGGTTCACTGGGAACACTGATTAATTAAGAAATATTTGTGGATGATTATTTCTGTTTCATCTCAACTTAATTATTCTATTTGTTCTCACTTAATGCATTCTATCACATAACATCATTGTAAAACGTGTACATGTGCATCAAAAGGAAATTATTCTCTCTTCTTTCATCCCTGGTGTATTGCACAGCAATCCAAGACAGCAAGATACCTGCTGTAGGTCTTTAGAGTTTAATTACGCATTTTAGCCAGTGGCATTTGATTCTGCTTCACATGAAATGATAAGGTGTTATTCAGAGCTGAGTGTGTAATCACTTAAGCAACGTAAGTTTAAGTTTTACAGAGGCTGAAGTGCCCACCCAGACCCCTCTTGTTTAAGTTCTCGTTCCTGGCAGCGAGAGAGCAATGCCCTTTGCTGCTGTCCCTACAGGTATCGTGGGACAGACACCACCCACAATTTCTTCATGCCACTCCAGAGTAATTTTCCCAGAAAACCTACAGTCCTGATAATATGAAGAACAGCTTTATGTGGACGAAAAAAAGGCCCATTTTGACTTTTCAACAATATCGCTGGTTTTCTGGGCTGACATTTCCTGGCAACAGCAGTGGCACTGAATCATTAGCAAGAGGAATAACCTTGCCTTGAAAGGGAGGGAGGGCTGGGAGCCAAGAGATGCTGTCTTCTGGGTTCTGCATAGTTTTCAGCCTGAGCATCCCCACTGACCTCCCGTTCTTTTGTCCTTCTGACACTTTGATATCAGTTTCTGAGTCTTTTGTGTTGCTCACCCCTTTGAGCAGGGATGGAACTGTGCCTGCTGCGCAACACAGCTAAAGCTCAAAATGGGCTTTTTAGTTCTGATAAAAGACGTGGCAGGATGCAAACGAGCCTCACCCTGATGCTAAATCAGTTCGTAACTGGACTTGTTAAAATACAATGCTTACAGGCACCGACTTATTTACAGCGATTGCCAGTAGTTATGTATAAGCTTTGTCACATATTGCTGGCTACTGGATTTTCTTTTTATTTCCCGATTCACCTGAGAAATATATTAAAATCCTTTTTTCAGAACTGACCATGCAAGTTCAGTTTTGATCAAGGCAAATGCACTGCGTGTGGTTCCCAAAGAAATAATGGATTAAGATAATGAGGTATTGCATTAACCTGGGTCCCAGATGACAGCTTCTTGACTGACAACACAGGGAAACGGAACATCTTTGCTTACTCACAGGGGAGATTCCACATGGAAAGGAACTGCTTTCACTGCCAGTATCTGAATGGATGTAGGTGTGCTGTTGTAGCACAGGGAGAAGGAGTGGGGAGCAGCATTGCAGAGCTGTCAGTCAGTTCTGTGACCATTTTTAACTACCACATTCAGAGATAGCACACACCATATAGTACAGCATTAAAAAGGGAAGTAAAATGTCAGTATTTAAAGCACCACATGTTGGAACTCAAAAGGAACAAAGCAACTTCAGCAGGTATATGACCAGCTCACTGTGACCCATGGTTCGAAAAGACCTTTAGGATTGAGTCCAACCAGTGACCTGACAAGGCCAATTCCACCACTAAACCATGTCCCTAAGTGCGTGTCTTTTACATCTTTTTCTACGTGTCTTTTTAATCTCTCAGGGGTGGTGACTTGAGCTTCAGGTGGTTCCAGAACTTGACAATCCTTTGGGTGATGAAATTTCTCATACTGTCCAACCTAAGCCTCCCCTCAGCACCACTTGAGGCCCCTCCCTCTTATCCTGTCACTAATGGTACTTGATGAAGCTCTGTGGTACTTCACAGGGAGGTCTCTGCTCCTGTACCAATGGGTTTGAGTTGCTACCGTTGCTCCCTATCCAAATTAGGCAAGGGCTGGGAGAAATGTAAGGCTGCTCTGTGGAGCAGCAATGTGATGGAATTGGAGAGCTCTGTGTCACATCTGATGGTTGCAAGATGCCGTGGCATGGACAGTGCGAAGCCCCCTCGCACCACCCTGCTGCATTTCTCCCTTTCCCTCAGCCTCCCAAAGCAGAGAAGGGAACAAACTGGAGTTAATATGGGACAGAGGTTAACAGCACATCTGTTTCTAGGCCACTGTGCGACAAATAATGAAGAGATTTGGAAAAACGCTTCTTTATTTCCCTCCTAAATCCGGCTTAGCAAAACAAGCAGTGCTCTCTTGGATGTCACTGCCGCACTCCCTAATCCCTCCTTACTCTCATTCACACTGTTCCTCACTCACATCTTGCTTTGCTGCTTGCATTGAGGCAGTGTCCAAAAGCCTAACAGGAACTGGGGCTGTGATGCAACATCCCTGGAAACAAAATGGAGCATAAAAGAGAGGAGGGAATGGAAACAAGTGCCCTATCGCTGCTGGTCCAACAAAAATCTAGAACCAGAGTCTCTTATGTGTCTAGCAATTATGTATAAAAGCAGACAAAGCACACATAAAATATTTGCTATAAAATGTTAATGTATTAATGAAGCTGTGCCTTATTTAAGATGCTGGTAGGTGATTTTGATCCCAGACAAAATACCACAGAAATGACTCATGTAATGGAGTGAGCTGGATAAGAGTAAGTGAGGTGTAAATAGGACACACACGAAGCTTTGGCAGTGTGGGTTCAACATATCCAACAGTTCTGAATACATTTATGGAACCTATGTAGAGATACCATCAGCACTGTATGCTGCCTTCTGTGGGGCTTTCTCCCCCTGTCTGAAAACATTTATTTAATAGGGTGATATTAGCATCACATACCCTGTGAGAAGGGATTTAAGGACAAACACCCCCTGGAAAATGAAGATTACTCTTTAAAAACTAAAAATAAAAAGTATAAGTAGTGATTCTTTGAGAAACACTAGTTGTTCAGGAGAAAGGGAAACACATTTAGCATTTATCAGTGTGTGATTCATTAAATAGCTATAGAGTTCTGACTTGAGGAGACCCTTTGTAAGGATAGAGCTCCTACACCAGCTAAATTCCCTGGAGACAGAAGAGCTTTCTTGAATGAGATGGATTTAAACAACTGGCTGTTCTTGAACTGATGTTTAAGTGCACTTCCAAAGGAATTTTAGAAACTACTCTGTATTTTTTACAGCTAAAGACACAAATAGAGATTCTCAAAAAGGTCACTAAATCTCCATGAAATCAAGAGAAGTTACAGGAACTAACAAGAGACCACTGATTCCCTATCTGCATTATTAAGCTTCCTTTAAAAAAAATTCTGGTCCTTCAAGATGAAAAGAACATGCTCTGTTTTATCAGAGGTGCCAAACTAAAATTGTCATCATCACAGAAAAGCAGCTCCTACACAGTTGGTCTCCAACCCCAGGGTTTCTGGAGGGAGGCAAGCCTTATTTGGAAAATAAAACAGCAAGATCATAACCCATCCATTCTTCTGAAGCACAATTAACTTTGTGGAATGTTACTCAGTCAGTGGCAAATAACTTGTGGCTTCCAAATCACTTATGTCCTGTCCAGGTTGAGAAATTGTGGATTTCAGTGGTTAATAATCCTGGCAATAGCATCAAAATTAACAAAATGGTGTAATGCCAAACAAAGCATCATCATTTAGAATCTGTTCTTGTTATTTTCAACGTTCTTCTCTGGGTGCGGATAGAAATTTGGAAATTGTGGGGATTGTAA
Organism: Daphoenositta chrysoptera; assembly: GCA_013397915.1. Taxonomy (NCBI): domain Eukaryota; kingdom Metazoa; phylum Chordata; class Aves; order Passeriformes; genus Daphoenositta; species Daphoenositta chrysoptera. The sequence continues at coordinate 498,413 of VZRO01004855.1, read as the reverse complement.
AGGGAAGGAGGGAAGGAGAAGAGATACGAATCAGGCATGCTTTGCATGTGTCTTGAGTGAGAAAGCTAAATATTTCTTTCCTCTTCAGGAGCCAGGAGGGTTAAGGGAGGAGCAAATGAGCCCCACAGCAATTCGCTGACATTGTGTAGCAGCATCTGTGCTAAGACTGAACCACACCACAGAGAGGTGACGAGTGGTGACACCACCACAGAGCAGTGTCTGTGTTCAGGGGATGGGAACATGTCAGAACACTGCTGGAACCACAACACCACATCTGCTCAGTTTTGTTTGCAGGAAACTTTGTCATTCCCTGAACAAATCTGTGGGGTGTAGCTCCAATGGGTCACACAAGAGACAAGGAGCCAGAGGAAGCTGTGAACCCTCCAAGAAGCCTGTCAGCTCCCTGGGTGACAATATTCTTATCTCTATAATCCCATTACTGACAGCAGTGTATAACTTGTCCCACCAAACATAAATCAACATCCCTGTGTACAGTTGTACAACTTAAACACAGTAAGTCATTGCCAACTTTGTACATCACGTCAGAGCACTGGCCTTGTCCAGGATCACCTCGCCAGGTTTCCCACAGGAGTGGGTGCACGCTATAAAACACATTTTCAACTTGTTCTACCAACGCGCCCCTGCAACTTAACCATGTTGCCTCGGTTCTTCACAATCTCTCCCAGTTGGCTTGTTCAATATTCAGCACTTAATATATTTTGAATTCTGGTAATCTGGCTGCATGACTGCAGAATTCCTCAACAGTCCATTTCATGCCCAGCTTTTCACGAGCAGTGCTCAATAAACTGCAGGACTGACTTCTTTGCTATTATTTGTGTTAAAGTCAAGCATCTGCTTCTCAAACCCAGGCTTAAGTCTGTGTGTTCAGTATCAAAATGCAGGGGAGGTGGCTAAAGAGTCAGCAGCAGCGGAATGGGAGAGCAGCAAAAGGTCTGTAAAGCCTCTGCTTGCATTCCTTGGGAGCCAAGAGTCTGGGTTAAATATGCATTCTGGCTCTGACCTGGAAGTTTCTCCCGTATTTCTCATATAATCTACTTCATCGAGAGGGAAGCAGTGCTGACGGTCACCTGGGGGAAATGCAGCCACAGCTCCTGGTAAGGATGGTGACTGCTGCACCACACTAGGGAGAAAGGAGATGAAAGAAAGAAGGCAAAGATGAAAAATCCATAAAAACCACATTAGAGTCAAAGTGGAACTTAGTGATTCCAACAGGGCTTCCTCCAGTTAGTAACATTACCCAAAAGTTTAAATTCAGCCTTTCATTATTTTTTTTACATTTTCCTCTAGAACTTTCAGTCCATAGTATTTTAGACATAGAGCCAATAAAAGATCAGTATTTTAAAACCAAATAGACACTTACCTAAAAATCCAGATAAATTCAGAAACCTGAATGACAATATGCAACAACAGTGTAAAGGACACCATGAGCCCGCTAACAGACAACAAAATTTCCTCTCAGGATTTTATTGCCTGGAAGTTCAGATTTTTTTTTTCTGCTTGGGGGGGGGTTTGTGGTGTTTTGGGGTTATTTTATTTGAAATGTCATTCAAATTTAAACCATCCAGTATATTTTCTGATGTCGCTCTCCTCCCTCCCCTTTTCCCTTGCAGATTGAATTATTGTAGCAAAAAAACCCCAACAAAAAAATCTTGTGGTAAACTAGTTGGTCACAGTGAGCATAGCTTGGACATGATGCACCCATCTAGGAACAATAGAATAGCAAAAAACTGAATTAGTGGATTTGAAATGGCAGACATCCTGGGATAGCTGTGGAAAAGCCATGGCTGGACACACTTTCTCCGGAAATATGTACGTTCAGTTCAGTTGTGGGATGGGAGAGGAAGTTTTCTGCTGGCTCTTCATTTTTTGGTATGTTACATAAGCTCCCTTTCCTCTTTACTTTTATAACAGCACATAAATATTTTATGAACTATGGGCCTTTGAACTGTGTTGCTCTGACCCAGTGACTGATTCTCATTTGCCTCTCTGAAATTGCATCTCAAGTGCTTTGAGAAATGCATCATCCTGGGCTGTCAAATAAAACCCAACATAAACCCCACAACGGTAATTCTGTTTGTTGCCAATGCTACAAGTCAACTCCAAGGACAATAAATTTCCACTTAATGTTAAGAGCGAGGTTGCTGGAGACATTGGTATTCTGATATATTAAAGGCATAAAGTGCACACAGCTTTTAGTTCATTCTTTATATGCTTTTAGTTATCCACCCCCAAACAAAAAATAAGAAAAGGAAAAAGGGAAGAACAGCTCCTCTTCCAGTGTGGAGTAATGTAAATCCTAATTTTCACCAGCAAAACAATGGGTAGGTATGTCTACGGATCTTATTGCATTATCTGGAATTATCTGTAGGTGCCAGTGATACCCAGGTTGTTCCAAGGCAGTCCCAGGCTAACATCTGGTGCTTTACAAAGTGCACAAGATTTCCCAGTACTACGGAAAAGTAAATATCTAATGGAAGACATTTAACACAGCCCATGGAACTATCCCTGTCCCACACTGCTAAATAGCTCTGCATTGACTACATTTTCTAGAATCCTCCAAAAACTTTTCCAGTTCAGGAAAAGTGCCTTTGTTTGTTTTTTTCCTTCCCCCTCCACTTCTTCCCATCTGTCTTCATTCTCATTCCTGTGGGATGAAGGACTAAACCCCATGCTGGAAAATACAGCCAATTACAATTCTAGGATCTAAGATGGAAGGATTGGTTTGACAAGGAAATACCTCCTTTTCTTCTGAGATTACCTGCATTCCCTGTACAGGGTCTGAAACTGCCGTTCCAACTCTTTCCCAGTTGGACTCAGAATGAAGATGTTAGCTTCACCATGATTTAGAGCACTTGCTTGTGAACAAACCTCCTTTTTATTTCATTTGCTCTGGAAAAAACTCTCATCAGTATTCCATCTGAGCCTATAAATAACCTTTGCATCAGCCATATTTAAGGATTTTTTGTGCTGGAATAAAAGCCTCTCTGGGTCACTGGGGTTCCTTACTGGGGCCACGGAATCATAGACTGATTTAGGTTGGAGGGGCCTTAAAGCTTATCCAGTTCCAAGCTCTGTGCCATGGGCAGGGAATCTTCCACTAGAGCAGGTTGCTCCAAGACCATCCAAGCCATATTATCACCTATATTATAGGTAATTATATAGCTAATATAGCTAACACAGCTGCAGATATTCTGCTGGTAAGAAACATAATACTGGAACCAACAAAATAAAAAGTTTTGTATCTTGCCTCTCCACTTGTTTTTCTTTTGCTTTTCTAGCTGAAAAAACCAATTTTTCTTTTTTCCTGCCTTCTCTTGGGATGAAAAAAAGAGAAGAAAATTCTCATTCTCTCCTTGAATCTCCAATTTCCAAGGTGTATTATTAAGACAAGATGCAACAAAACAACAATTTGACAATAGTTAAAATTTTCAAGTGCCTGACTACTATGGAGCTCTTGATTAGCCTACACGTGGAAGAGACAGATTTGAATTAAATAGCCAAACAAATGGGATCACACGAAGCACACTTTGCCTTCTAAAAAACGCCCAAAATGCACACATTCATGCTCTCAGGAGACAGAATGATTTCTCCCACTCACTCCCTCAGGAATGTGCTTAAAAAATTCCACTTCTCCTTCCTTGATAACTCCTACTTCAAAATTCTTCCCAATTATGACCCTGGCTTCATCTGCTTTTTATAAAGCAATTGATGGCCTTTCAGTACCCGCAGGTAGTTTATTGTCTTGAAGAGAAATGACAAAAATTAAACACATTGCAGTTTTCCACCCTAAAGCAAGCTAGCAGGTGAAGTAGCAAAAAAGACTTTAAGACTCAAGAAGCTGCAGTGTCCATGGCTCAGGGACTTTCCCCAAGTTCAGGGTGACAATCACGGTTACTGAATCATGTTCTCCTTCCCAGAGGAAGTTTTGCCGTTGGCTCAGGCACAGGTTGGCCTCTTGCTTGCCTGGCATTGTCATCCACCTACCCCAATTAAGTCACGGTTTCTTTCTTCCCTCACTTAAATAATGGGTTGATGAGGTGCGAATTCAGAACAAGTGTTATCAGCAAACACACACAGCCTGGGCACACTTGGTTTTTTCTGCACTAACACCCGAGTGCCATAAATAGGTTAGACCCTCTACTGCAGTGAAGGGAAGCAATCTGTTCTCTCCCTGTCATGTTCCCTGGCATGCCAATCTCCAGTTGTACCACACGGACACAATCCCAACAGGGGACAGAAAAAGGGAAGGAACACACAGTTCAGCTGCATTTAGGATTTTGTGTGTTGCTGTGGGTGCACTTCTCTGTTTTCCATGTACTTCCTGCCTTAAAGCACCTACTCCTTACCTAAGTAAGGACTGTCTGGATTTATTTAGATTTATTTAACTAAGCAAGTTATTTAAGAAATTCCACACTTCCATTTCTAAGTGGTATATCAAATTATAGATTTAAGGGAATGACATTTTGTGTTTAATGACTTATTTCTGGTTTAACCATGGCAAAGCCGTGTGTATTAAACAAAATCTTGTAAATATGGGCTTCACTGGCTCCTTAATATAGGTGCATCTAGAAAACAAATTAAAGGTGTATCAATGTAAAAATGCACTAATGAAAAATCATGGAATTAGAATCATGGAATCACAGAATGGTTTGGGGTGGAAGCAACCTTAAAGATTACCTGGTTCCAATGCCCCTGGCATGGCAGAGCCACCACGGTCAGGGACACTGAGCATGTTACATTCCTAGTCCCTGATGCTGATGGAGCATCACTGGCTTGACAGAATAGAAAGGCAGAGGAAAACATAGAGCACACTTTCCCACACAGGTTACGTACATTTACCCAGCACAGGGTGGCAGATGAAGTACAGTCACTGGCTGTCTTTGGCAAAAAGAATAAAATAAAAAAAATAATTCAAAAGATTTTAAATTACTTTTTTTGAACTGCAAGAACCACTGAAATAAGTCTTTATTTATGCTCAGTTTTGTGGGGAGACAAACTGACTGCAATTAAAGCATTGCTGTGAAAGCCCAAGTTGCTAAAGATTTCTTTAAAAAATGTTTGTGCAGGAAAATATTTTCAGTTTGGATGAGGGCACTACACACAGACCAAGTTTCTCTATAGCATCAGCAGCTGATAAGCCTCGAGCAGACGGCGGCGGGGAAATATTTTAATTCCATTCCTGCTTGGCCAGTGTTGTACCAGCACCACCTGTTTCAGACACTTTTGCAGAGTGGTAATATTTGCAAGTGTTTCTTCAAAAATGTGCAGGATTTAATTCCAATACGCAGGACTGTTTTGACACAATTTATCAACTGCTCCCAAACAGAGCAGGCTTGGAGCACACTTGTTCCATTTGCTAAATTCAAAATTTCCCTCGTGCAAGCCAAGGGAATTAGGCTAGACAAGGGTAGGGGTTTTCTTTGTATACTTTTGCTGTGTTTTTTTAAAGTCAACTACTCTGGCCATGCACATTGGTTGCCAGAAGACTGAGTTCAAGTGAGACAGCAAATATGCTTTTCATAGAAGAATGGCTGAGCAACAGACGTTGCCCTCCCCAGTAATGCCAGTTTATAAAAAGAAACCGGCAATTTTTTATATATAGGTATAATCTTTTATGTTTTACTCCAGCAAGGAACTAATTTTCCTCCCTTCTTCATCATAATCCATGTTTTTTTGGCAAGGAAGAAACTTTTATGCACAAATAAGAGCACGCATGGTTTATTCCCAAAACCAAAATCCAATTCACTGATAACGAGTGACAATTCAATTCTGCTGGACATGATTCAAAAGCAAATAAAGGTCATAATTCTAATAAAACCCAGTATTACCTATAGCAGAGGAAACACCTGGAGCGTGCCTAATTGGTCATCTCTAATCTTTAAAACCTAATGAAGCCCCAGCAGTAATTTTGTAGGAAATGTCCTTGCTGTTAAACACCATATATCTACCCCAAAAGACCTGAAAGCTTCAAATGATCTTTTAAGAAAATGTATTTATATGTCAATGTCCATTAAATCATGAAATTGGTCTTTGCTCAGCAGAGAAATAAGAATTTTAAAGAGCACAAATGTACTTGTATTTTTGAATACAGGAGCTGTACCTGGCTATTAGTTTTCTGGCCCTGCATATGACTTACCAGCAGCCTCATCTGCAATATAGACCATTTTTTGTGATGAAATATAATCCAGTAACTTCATCTTTTACAACTTGTAAAAGACAAATCCTTCCTTGCTCACTGTCACAGGTCCACAATCAAGATTCAGATCAGGACAGCCTGGATTCCCAGCTTGTTCCAGCCTTGTCCTGCCGGCTTCAGCACAACACCACAGCTACAGAGAAGGCTGTCTGCTCATTTGGGAAACTGCCTGCCTCATTTCTTCAGAGAAATACCGAAACAAATGAAGATGGAACAATCAGCCTATTCTTATCTGTATTTAATACCTGCAGATGACATCCAGTAACACTCCAGCAGAGCAGGATGCATGGACAATGGCACGGATCATTTGACATTGGAACGCCAAATCTCGAGATCATTATTTTGTTTGATGAACCAGAAACACAGAGAAGGGAGAGCAGAAACACCTCAAAGCCAAACCAAAACCAAAACACACAAACACCCAAGACTCCAAAAGCCCAAGGCTGAAAAAGACATCACAAAAAAGACATTTTACTGTGAGGGGGGCAGGCCCTGGCACAGGTTGCCCAGAGAGGCTGTGGCTGCCCCATCCCTGCAAGTATCCAAGGCCAGGCTGGATGGGGCTTGGAGCACCCTGGAATAGTGGAAGGTGCCCCTGCCCATGGCAGGGGTTGGACCAAGATGACGGACCATTTTATATGCCCATATGATTTCTTTAACTAACCCTGAAAATTTATTTGGCAAATTCAAGTTGTAAAATGAAAAATTTTGAATACATATATTTAAGCTGTAGGCTTTTTCATTCTTAAAGTACATCTGTGAGGAATTAGTAAAAGCAATTGAGTTAATTACATTTTGAGTGATTATTTTCATTGGGGTTATGAATATATGTTTAAGGTGAAATTTATACAGATTAAATTCCACTACCTGCTCAGACTGTGAATTTGCACTCATCAAATTGCTGCGCTGCCTGTTGGAGAGTTGAAATTCAAAAGGAAATTGGATTAGAGGAATAACCTGAACTGAACAGGAGGCAATTCACTTACAATAACCACAAAGTAGTGCTTTTGGGGTGGAATAATCAACAGCACAAACTTAGTTTCTTGCATAAAAGAAGATCTGGGGCTTGCTGGTAGCCCAGCCTGAGGGTGAGTCAGCAATGACTTGATGCTGTGAAAAAAAGCTTTATCTTATCGGGACCTATATTAGGGGTTAAGGAAAACACGACATCCTGCTTTAAGTAAGGCAATAAAACACAGGTTTCCCAGGTCTGTTAGAGGAAAAGAAAATGCATTTGCTTCGTATCCAAACACTGAGAAAGGGTTCAGAGCTCCAACCTGGCCATTGTCCTATCATGGAATGGTGTGGCTTGAGCGTACCTCGCCCTGCGCTGCACAGAATGTGGGAGTTCTCACAGGAACAAGCCCATAAGGATGATCAGCTTGGTTTAATTGGCAGATCACAGCTGAACTGGTAAAAATAGTACAAGATCTGTTGTTCTTGTGACATCTCCTACCCATCAGCAGTGGAAAAGCCTCAAACACTCTTTGATAAACAGACGCTTTGCCCAGATTTCCTGCTGAGGTAAATTCATGCCAGTAAAGGAGTTGATGTGCAGCCTTCCAATTACTCAACTGTGAAAATATTTTAGTAACTTTGAGATTGAGAACAAAGTATCAAGGCAGGACTGGTCAAACTTTTACTGGAACATTGTGTCCTGTTCCAGACGACACTTTACAATAAAAAATAGGCCCTAGATATAAAAAGTCCAGAGGAGAACATTAAGACCCATCAGAGGTATATAAACCAAGATATGTGTGGAAAGACGGAAAGAACTGAATTTACTCAGGCTGTAGAAGGGAAGAGCAGAGATGTGATAATAGACTGAGATGTACAGGAGATTTATCACCTTTTGTAGCAAAGTAAGTTCTTCACTTGAAAATTGCCAAGAGATCAGAGACTTAAACTGCAGCAGCAAAGATGGAAGTTAGACAGTTCAAAAGTTATATAACCCAAATTACAGCTAAGACTGACTGGGGAAAGTGTGGAAATCTCTGTTGAAAGTTTTTAGGAACAAGTTATTCCCACATATTTAAATAACATTTTTTAATGATTTCCTGAAGAAGGATATACTAGGTGATTTATAAGGATTTCTTAAAACGTTGTTTTCTAGAGTCTTCGGTGGACACAAAGCAGTGAATGCCAGTTTGTTCCCTTCCTTCTGAACTGGCCAGCAGCAAGCCAGTCAGCTCAGGAGCCATAAAGGGAACCATCCGGAGAGCACCACGCGGTGAGTGCAGCTGGGATTCTCCCACCCAGCCCTCAAGGCTGCGCAGGAAAAGAAGTGGATCCACAGAGCTCAGCTGAGAAACACCGGTTCTCCAGCAGCACGTGGTGAATGTGTACCCAAAGCACACAGCTCCTCCCGCAGCAGCCGGGGCAGCCGGGCCACCACGGAGCCCAGGACGCTGCGGGCGGACAAGGAACATCTGCTTTCCTGGAAACACCTTGTTCCCACAGCAGCCTGCTAACCCCAGTGCAGCTCATTTCCCTGCACTGCTAAGGCAGCCTGGCAACGGCAGAGAACTCAATTCCAGGGCTTGGAGTAAATCAGGGAAGCGCAGTTTGGTTTGAATAAAGAGGGGTGAACTTTAAAAGTGAATAATCATGCCTATATATCATATCACATCACTTATCATATCATGTCAGATCTAATTAGAAATCCCTGAACTCTTTCCAAGTGCCTTAGGTTTGTTTTCTTTTCCAAGCACTCTCGGGAGTAGCACAACCTTTGTAAAGTTTCTTCTCCTCCCTGATAGTATCACCTTTTCTCTTCCAGTTTTAAAATGTAATGCTGATGGAAAGCTACATGATACAAAATCAAACATCTATTAGAAAATCTCCTTTGACAACAGGCTTTGAAATTGTTTTTAAATATTTTCAAAACTGTGCTAGGAGTAATACCTTTTATACCCCTTGAAGTGTACTTACAACTGTGATCAGCTATAATTAATCCAGCTTTAAAATACTCTGATAAGGCAAGTATCAATATTATTTCTTTACACATACAAAGCTTTATGCATGCCAGTAACTGATTAACAGGAACATAAATTCTGATTGTATCTAAAAGACACATCAAGCTGCTCTTCAGCCTAAAAATACCTGAAGAATTAAAGAACTAAAGGACAGGGTGAGACAATTCTTTCTTGTGAAGAAGACTTGGTTTGTCTCTTCCTCTGCCTGGTGCTGGAGACAGGATAATAGAGAAAATGAAGAGAATGGATTTAAGTCTGGCAGCCAAACTGATTGGCCTTGGAAGCAGAGAGAAGACTCCAAAAGGACATCCTGGTTGGCTGGTATCCAGGAAAGCCTGGAAGAGGTTGGGGAGGCTGCACATGTTTAAAACTAACTCTGGAATGACCTGAAAGGCTTGAGTGTTTTCGGGGGATAGTGTGAAAAAGGTCAGAGAGGCATCCTGAAGGACAGGAGGGGAGGGCTGCACAGAGAACCAGTATTACTATGGATAGAATAATTTCCTGTGGTTTTCCCCTAGAAGGATGGGAGGTTTCAGAAGGAACTGGCAACCGGGTCAAGTTAATAAATAGTCTCATTTTCTAAAACACACACCTACATTACCAGAGAAACACAAGCCAGGACAACTTTCTCCAGGTTAACTGGGGAGGAAAGGGATTGCTCACCACTTTCCCCTTGGGTGACGGGCACCCTCACCCCACAGGAAGGGTTTCTGAGGGGAACGAAACCTGGGCAAACAATCACAAGGTCAGGAAGTAAAATCTTGGTTGTCTGACTGACTACTTGAGTTGTTCTTCCTGCTTCTTATCCTAAATACATGTATTAAGAAGATCAATAATTTGTTACGGAGCAGAAATGTCCCCCAAGTACCCCCAAAACCCAACTATGACCTGAAATAATTTAATACAGAAATGCTACACTCTATTTTTTTTCTTTTAAGATAGCTCAGGCTGCATTTTGTTTATAAAGAAAAGCAAAGCAGAGCAGCCCACAAATTTCATTTTGCATTACTATAACTCACCATGGTTAATGGTAAAAAAAGTTTTTGTTACCAAAGTGAGCAGGTATGACTCAGACACATGGAGGACACACGTTGAACAGCAAGAATCATCTTGACATTACAGTTTTTCAGATTCAAAAGCACTTTAAGGATTTGCCACGAAAAGCTACATCTACATATATAAAAAAATCCCATTAAATCAGTTTACTGATAAAGACAAGGCATTGTAGGAGACAACAGCTGAAATTCAGGCTTTTAAAGCCCAGTGCACTTCCAGGTCACATTCAGTGGAGACATGAAAACAGAGGCTGGTAAGAATGGAGAGGGCCATCAACCAAGCAGCCAATACTTCATTCTGCCTAGAGTACTTCTACGGGGGGAGAAACAACACAGAAGTAAGTTGTTCCTCCCTCTCCTTCACCAAGAATTTTACCGTGACAAGTCAGAACCCTAAAATAATTTAAGAATTAAGAATTAAACAGACTGCAAATCAGAATTACTGTGGAATGATGGTAGCCAAGTACGTACAAAAGTAAAAAAAAAATCTGCTCTTAAGAGAAATCAGCAAACACACTGAAATAGCTTCCTCTGAAGGCTCTTGAAAATGGGACCATGGAACAATTAAGGAAGGAGCTGCCATTATGCTGTGGTCATTAACAAAGTCACTAATTACATCAGTTAGCCCTTAAAAGGAAAAAAAAATTAAATATTAAATATAAAAAAATTCTTGAAACAGTTTTCTTTACTAAAATTAACAATATGGTAAAGTTAGGGAACTCCCTAAAAGTCAAGATTCCAATTTCTTGAATACTTGGCAATATTTTTTTATTTCCAGGAGGAAACAAACAATAAAGAAGAGCTTATAAAGTCAGCATGTCCCTGCTGTGTGATATAACTTGGCAGGAGACCTAATTCAGCAACCTCCAGAGGTCCCCTCAAACCCAGTTTTCTATGACTTTAGCAACTCTGATCCACAACAACTAAAACCGAGTATATAAAATGCAATGGTAAATATTGTTTTGACAAAGTTTATTGCATCAGAGAGCTACAATTTATGAGGCAACAGTGTGTCTATTAGAGTATATTTAGTCTAAAGATACTACACTGCTTCCCCCTATCCTGAGACTAATTTTCTCCACTCCCTTCAGCTTCCCATTTTCCTCAAATTATAGTGTTTCTTCAAATTTGTAATTTTCTGCCTCTTCAAAACAGAAGGGAACTCATTTCTCATGAGAGCTTATTATCACAGAGATCGCCTCTAAAGCAGTACCTTGGTATCCACTTGTGTTCTATAAATGCTAAGAAAAATTACATAACGTTATCTCATAATGGGAGAAAATTCTCTTTCAGGGAAGGAATGCTTTAAAATGCATAAACGGAGATAAAAGTAGACCAAATCAGAAAATGGACACAAGAGATTTGGCTAGAAAACAGCTAATATTCTGATAAGAGGATGCACTGGAATTAAAATGTACTCCAAAAAGCTGAACTAATATTTCAATTAAAAAAAAATAGTAAAATAAAAGCCGAAGTAATTTAGTTTGAATCCTGCATTTCCAATCAGAGTGCCATGACAGTGAGACAGCTGCCATGGCACAAACATCCTCATTAACCAGGTGTTTAAGAAAAATAAGGAATAGGTTTGGTTTCTGTATGTGAATTTTCTCCCCCAAGGTTGAAAATAAAGGCTCTGGGGCCACAACATACTTATGATATTAATAATGTCTACTTTATTGCTTATTATCTAATACAGTCTCTGCAGAGATGCAGTTGGGAAGATAAATTTTGTGTTTGAAGCAGATTAAAATGTACTTAATAATCCCAGATTTGTTTTCCAACTCTAGCAACATCCTGTCCCTCCAACCTAGAGCTTGATAGTATGTTGATAACAGCCTGAATTAATAAGTAGGTGATAGCTGACACCGCTAATTATCATATTACAACTGCAGTTGAACTAGAATGATGAAACATATTTAACTGCTTTCTTATTAGGAGCCAGCAGGCACAATAAAGTTCCCTATTTAAAATTCTGCAATTTCATCACAGACCACAGAGTTATTATAGTCAAACCTCAATGGTTAAAACACCTTTTTTATTAATCCTTTAGATTTGTTACCCATTAGGGTCGTCTTGGTTTTTTTCTGAACTCTTCCTATTGCATTCCAGCCTCACAATTTACATGTGCAGAGAGAAGCTGAGGTCAGCAGCCAGGTCTACTGGCTTTTAAGTGAGAAAACTAATAAATTGGGCAGCTTTGATAACAAGCTTACTGATACAGAGAAAGGTGACACATCCTACACAAGATCACTCACACAGGCACAATCTTCTTCACCTTGTGCTATTTATATTAATTGAAAAAAGGCTGGTAAAATTACCTCCTTCATTCTGGAACAGACATTCTAGAACGGAGCAAATTCACCACAGAACAGAAAATCTGACTATGAATCAACACAAAGCCAAGTAAAAAATACAGGGGAAATAGGAAATCTCTAAGATGGATTTAAAACCCAAAGTGCAATAAAAATTCAAAGCCTGAACTAAGATACAGAAAATTATGAAGACAAAGCCCCAGGTATGGTATTATCACCCACACAAGTGGGTCACAGAGACAGAAAGAATGTAGACACATTTTTCCCTTCTTCTGACCTTCAGTTCACTAATCTGGAAAATCTTTCCATGAAACATAAAGTATTTTAATGAAAACATGAATTTAATTTGTCCCATTTGATTTGGTCTAAATCCTTCGACAGGAAAGCAACCCCCATCTTTTAATTTCCAGTTTTATTTTCAGACACCCAGTTTCCCATCTTGATTTGCTTAGAGTCTAATGAAGGAAGAGTAACAGTGAAAAGTGAGAACTGAACAGGAGTCCACTGCCACCACTCATTCAAGTAGGCAACTTCTTGTCACAGGCAGCACTATGTATCATCAATTACAAAGCATGTGTATCAGGAACAATGCTGAAAGAGCTCAATTCCTTAATAATTTTAAGCTTAATTTTTCCATGGAATAGAATTTCTCTTTTACAGCTGAAACATGCAACAAAACCAAACCACAGGATAAAAGTCTCTAACAAACTCTTTGGAGTAGTGATAATTTACAATAACAGATTTTTAAAATTTAGTTCAAACTATATTTCTTTAGCTTACTGTGCTTTGTATAAATTGGAAAATGAAAACCAAAAATCAATTTCCGCTACATAGTTATAGATGTCAGGTAATGCTATTTGTTCCATGCAACAGACTTTAACTATCAAAAATAATCTTAGAGGCTGCCAGAAAGTGATGCAAGAAAAAGCTACCATAACCTCTCCTACACTTTGCTACTTCCTCCATGTGCTACTTTTTACCTTGATTGTTTGCATGTAGTTTCCTTTCCAGCCCTGTTCTCCACGTGCTCCTTTGTGCAGTCAATTAATAATTACAGTGATATGGACAGACCTCTCAGAGCTTAATACCCCAGAGCAGCTCAGTACCTGGATCTAATTTTCCATAGAACAGGAGAGCAAACAGAGGCAGAACAAAATAAGAAAAAGAAGTCCTTGCATTTAATTATTTACTTGTTCTCTGTGTGTGCTTCATATATACGTATGTGTGGACAATGTCATCCTAAGTGAAAGACATAAGAACATGGAAAAAGATACCTCAACATCTTTGGCAGCCGTCCCACAAATGGTCCTGAAAGAAGTCAGCAGAAATAAACAATGACATACTCCAAGAGTTATGAGGCCTACGGGGAAAAATCTTGAAAATTTCCAGAGAAAACAAGGATGCAGAAAACAGGAATTTCTAGGAGAAAACTGAAATTAAACTTTCACACAGTATTTTCTCTCAGAGTGAACGCTGAAATCGTTTCTGGCATTTAGTAGTGTTTTATTCACACTGTCCCTCAGGCGGCCTTCTGTAGTTAATCTGTACCTCAAATGAGGCACAGATGAATCCGAGCTGGAAGAGATACCATCCAGTTCAACTCTCTTCCCCAAGACAGACTCAACTACATTATGTCATTCCTGACATACTGTTCTTAATGACTGCCGGTGGAGAAACCCAGCAATTTCTCAAAGCCAGCTATTCCAGTGTTTCACAATCTTTACACTTGCAGGTTCTCCCTCTGATCTAACCTGAAGTTTTCCCTGCTCCAGAAAGCCCCTCCTTTCTTGTACCACCCATCATGACACTGAACACACATGACGCCCTTCCTCCGCACAGCTCTTTAAATACTGGAGACCTACCACGTCCCTTCCCATTTTTCTCTTCTTTAGACTAAACAACTATGTTTCTTCTGATCCTTCCCCCCGAGTTATCTCTCTGAGATATCGGATCACCCTTCTCTGGACACTCTCCAATGATGCACATGTTGCTCTTAGAGAATGATGCCCAAGTTTGGGCAAAAGTTCTCCAGCCGTGGAGAAGAAGGGCTCTTCAGAGACCTACCAAGCCCCACATTCTCACAAACTCATGTCATGTTCACCCTTTTTGTAACAGCATGACATTGGTGACCTCATACCCAGTGCATGATGCACTGTAATTCCAGCTACTTATCTAAAATAATACTGTCTAAGGAGTTGATCACCATCCTCAGCCTGTTAAAGTTCTTCCTGCTTCAGGAATTCAGTAGAATATCTTCTATTTATCACGGCCGGCTTTAATTCTGCTTTTTTTCAGATTATGTCTCTAATTTGTCAAGATGATTTTCAGTATCACTACAGTCCCCTAATGCTGGCAGGCCCTCCTATCTTACAAGCACATTTAAGCAGAACATTTTATTTCATCATCCTGTTTCTTAATGGAAACACTGATCAGAATTAAACTCTGAACCGATGACTGCCAAGTCTCTTTACTCCAGAGCAGATAAAGTATCAGGTCACCTCTTGGTACTTAAGGCTGATATTCTGCAGCCCTCATATTTTGTTAACTACAGAACAGGGAATATAGCTAATGGAGTGTTACATATGCTTCCCAGTATCCCACCAAGGCTCCAAGACCCTTCACTGCAGCTCAGAGCACAGCAGGTAACTTCCCAGTCACGCACCACTGTACTGGCTCCTTCCCAGATCAACACACTGCTGGAACTGCAGGCTGGGCCACGAGGCACCCAGCAGGCAGGGAAAGGGGAGGCTTACCAAGAACGCGGACACTTCAGAGTAAAGTATTTCTGTTTGCTTGAAGTCAGCTACGCTGCTTTCAATTCTAAGTACCTAGCCCATTTCTGTTTGCCAAAGTAAGTCTTAGTTTGCTCAAACATTGTCATTTTTAATGCTGAACTAGGTATCACTGCACAGGGATGCCTAGAGCCATATGCCTAACACATATAGCTATATATATGTGTTTATAAATGTGTGATATTTCTGAATTAGATAACAGATACAATTACTTATATTACAATAACATTCAGATTATGCTTACTGATTATACAATCTATTTCTGTCTGCTTTGGATGAGCAAATTCTCAATACTCCATTCTATCACAGGGAAAAAAAAAGGATTTATTTCCCCACACTTTCAGCATTTCCCAACATCTTCCATCTCTGTATTCCACCCACAGTGCAAAGCTCATTCCTGAGATTAGTGTGTGGCTTCCATGACTCAGAAAAAGAGTTCAGATTCTCATTGATCTGTAACCCCAGCTGCACATCAGATTCTACGAAGAGAGATCCCTACTCCTGAATAGATGAGGAACCTTCCTGTGGCCCAGATGGATTCCAGTCCACGTCACGGTCCCCAGGCTACAAGTCTGATGGTCAGCAGAAAACTGGGAGCCTAGAGGAGGAAGCAGGTATCTAAATAATGCCAAAAGCATTTACAGCATATTATGTCTAGACTCCTTCTTATCAGTCAGTATTAATTGTCAAATTCCTTTGCTAAATTAAGTATCACTCCAGCAAATACCTTATGACTGCACTGCATAATACCCACTACATAGAACTGGGGCAGCTACCCCAACATATGTTCATCTAAGCGTATAGGCTTCAGCCAGGTATCCTATTCTGCTCAAATTATTTAGTTTTTGAGGCATGGCTGTTACTTTCAAGAAGAAAACAACCACAAAAAATACTGTATCACATGAAACAATTCATCTGGAGACAATTTATGTCACTCAAACCCAAGCCCAGCGATGACCAAAGGTTTAGTCCAGCTGTAGGACATCGGGAAGGCCAGGCAGTGTCCCACTACTGCCCGAGGCAGAGCACACCCTGTCACCCAGGTCCCTGCTGCCATCCCAGCTGTGCAGCTGCTTCCCAGAGCTGCTCCCTCACCTCCCTGCATGGCCCCAGCACATCATACTGGCCCTCAGCCCACTGGCTCACGCCTTTCTTCTCCATTCCTGAGGCTCAGCTCAGCTGCAACCCCCCCACACACACACCCAGAAATAAAGCCCAAAATAAAAGCTATGGAAGCCAGCCCTACTAGTGGCATAAAAGCAATAGTTTTGGATGGAGTGAATGGGGAAAGTGACAATACTGTGGGAAAGGGATGAATGAAAGTAGCCAAAGCCTCACACACAGGGCGTGAGAAAGACAGGGAATCAGAAGTGGTCAGGATGACAAGCTCCCCGTGGTACCTCTTCCTTTTAACATGTCACCTCCAGCCTCCTTCCCTGCGCTAGTTCACACACAGGACAGCCACCAAAAGAAGGGTCTCCTTACCAACACAGGCCATGGAGAGGCTGCTTGGAGACCTGTGAAGAACCCGGGCTGTTCAAAGTCTTCTCTGAAATGTAACTTCCACTTGGCAACCTCAGTCAGTGCTCCCTCATGACTCTGATTTACTCAAGTCCCTCTGGATTTGACTGATCCAACAGGTAACATTTGGAATGTGTTCTAGTTCAAGGTGTCCATGCCCATGGCAGAGGGCTGTACCAGGTGACCCTTTAAAGGCCCCTTCCAACCTAAACTGTTCTTTGGTACTATGTTAAGCACTGGATGTGTATTGGGAGGCGTGGAGCATCCAGGTGATCCTTCAGCAGAAGAGCAGGTTCTTATCTTGGAACGAACGTGTTTAAGAACTCAGGAAATAACAGCACTTGTCCTGGATTAGAAGTGTCCAAATCCTAGCATTTTAGTTAAGATGGCTCTTCTAAGACAGCATTAAAAGCAGTTATCAAAGCATTTATCTTTAGCCAGAATGCAAACAGTACTCTCTCAACCTGCCTTGTGAATACTCTACTCAGCCTATTAACCCCTCACCAATCCCTCCCTGATTTCTCAGTCATGAGAAATAGTTCTCTCTCTACAGCTCCTTTTTCCCTGAAGTACAACAACATTTTAAAAAATGCTTCAAGGGCTTTAGACCAGCAGACTAAGAAAATAAAGATGAAGTATAAGCAAATTTCTTTTTTCCTATAAAAGGTTCCAAAACCAAAGCAGGCAGATTTGCAGAACCATTTCCGCCTGGCAAGCTGATGAAAAGAGCAGGGTTCCTCAGAATATGCCTACCTTTTACTGTATTTAAAGAAGGATCAAAATAGTTAAACTGAGTTACAGTTATTCTTGTATTCTTTTTCGTGTTTAGACAATCTCTGCAGCCGCCAAGAGCCAGAGCAGCACCCTGGTTCCACTGAAACCCGGTCATCCCATTCCTGCAGCTGCTGCGTGAGTCATTCCTGTGCAGCATGACATTCCCTTTGTAAGCACTGCTTCCCGAACCATCATCCTCAGAAAGCTGGCTGGCAACGTGCAGCTGGCCGAGCTCCTGGCCTCCAACTGCTGCCTGCCTTTAAAGACAACCAAGATGCACTGAACACTATCCTGGCACACGTCTCCCTTGAAAGCTGCTGCTTTAGTTGCCGCAGGGCAACTCTGTTCTTGTGAATGACTGAGGAGGTGTCTCGAAATAACTTCTGAGACATAGTCTGCACAAAGAAAAAAAAATAAAACCAAAACAAAAACCTGTGTGGAATTCTTGCTCTAGATAATGTGTCACCTCTCCAAGCAAATCTCCCTGGTCCAGCAAGTCTGGGAACTAGACCGAGACTGGGAATTATCTCCAGCTCTACCATACGGAGATGCAAGACACCAGGCCAGTTGCTTGTGTTTCATGTAACATGTGTTTCTTTTACCAGCAGTATTAACATGGCCTTGTTCCTGTTTATACTTCAGGAAAGGAGAAAATAAACTTTTTTCCTCTCATTTTGTTTTGTTCTTTTTAGAGGTCCCTGTTTCTGTCAAAGAGAGTTAAGCTAAACAGAAACAAGGCAGTTTTGTTCCAGAGTAAATGTGTCCACACTTGGAGCTATTTGGAAATCATTCCTACAGTTCCAGTGCAAAAACTCCCCCCCTTAATCCTCATTAACCTTCTGATGTAAGAAGGCGCTGAGGTTGGGTAATTATTTTGTTAACAGACCACAATATAACACAACTTTAAGGCAAAGCACATGACACCTACCCAGTGCTTTCACCAGTTAGGTGAGGCAGCTGTTTTAGTGCCTTATGAGTAAAGTTTGTAATTGTCTGCAAAGTGACAAGAACGATGCCACAGCTATAAGGGTGCTGAGAGAGCCTGAATTCCCTGTGCTCATCCACATATGACACACTGGGAAACCACCTCACAAATTCAGGATAACCCTTGGCGAGAACTCACATCAAGACAATATCAGTGAGATCCGTGACCCAACTGCAATGAACACAGAGGAGAAAACATAAGGCTGGCATTTCCCTGAGACAACTCCTCCTCTGAGTCCCCTGGAAATCACACAGCAAAGCAGAGCTGCTCGCTCCCCAGCAATAGCAACGTTACTTGACAACCAGCACGTCTGTTAGTGATGCTGTAACCACGAATGTGCTCCAGCACTCCACGGGGCAGCTCGCAGTGCTGAACCCTCCTGACTCGCTGGGTGACAGCTTTATTTTGCTATTTCAAACCTATCACAAGTCCATTCCATTCAAGAGTTTTAAGGGAACCAGAGAGGCACCTTCTGCCCACAGAATAACCCAGAAGTGAACTGGCCAGGATCAGCCGTGCTCTTTCCAACAGGGACAGTGTTAAGGCTGGAGAGGTGAATGATGAAGTAGTGGCAAACTTACTTTCCAGTGATCAATTGGCTTCTGGATGGCGTACACATGGGCTGGACATAGTAGTTCTCCAGCTTGACCCCTTCGGCAGCCAGCTTGTCCAGCGTGGGCGTCCGGATCTCAGACCCGTGGTACCCCACGTCCCTGAACCCCTGATCGTCGGCCAGAATGAAGATGATGTGCGGCTGAGAGCGGGGAGCACCGGCCGCGGGCTCCTCTCCCAGCAGGTTCCCCGGCGCCTCCCCGGCACCTCCCCGGCGGCTGCCCCAGGCCAGGTAGCCGCAGGTGAGGAGGCTGAGCAGGGACAGCCCGGCCAGCACCGCCGCCACCATCCTCCCTGGGCTGGGGCGGCGCGGCCAGCGGCGCCCACCGCGGGCCATCCACCGCGGCGGGAGGGCAGAAAAACAGTAATGAAAAGGAAATAAACCAACAAAAACCCAACAAAGCCAGGCGGCCTCGGGGCGGGCAGCGCCTGTCAGAGCTCCCGCCGGGCGGGGGACATCGCAGTCACCCCAACTTCGGCAACTTCAGCCGCTGGAGTCGGTGCCGGAGCCGGGCGGGTGGGCAGGGCCCCACCGCGGGTCACAGCACCCTCGGCCCGCCCCCGGC